>OW203767.1:31124618-31728255 GCA_934045905.1 Leuctra nigra | reverse complement strand
GTACGACACATTTCCAAGTTTAGTTTGATTAAGACGAAACACTATGAAACATGCGCGTAAACGAATTGCTTATGTAGAGCACAATAATATTCGCAGCCACCAGCACTGATCCAAGAACGTTAGACGAATGACATGCGCAGCTTACAATTTCAGACGGTTCTTTAATTTAAAGACATGATTGTGACGTGTTTTGACAAGATCTGACTAGTCAATTCATGCCCAAAGATGATAAAATTTAACATTGCAGTTGCTGCCAATTTTCTTTTTACTTCACAGCAATCACGAAAATGCAACAACTCATGAATATACCACACTGTTTTCGGATACTTTCACTCTAGGACTTAAAATCACCTAGATCCCTGAATTCGGAAAATTAGCTGCAGTTACACAGTAGTTAAGAACTTCATTACACACAGGATTGTAGCATCCTTTCCTGGAGCAGTTATTTTTCTTCTTCACGCGCTTCCCTTCTGTCAGAAGGTATAACTTCACAAGTTTACATCTGATTAGCTCCTCTGGACAATGCACACAATGTACAACACAATACACACAGTGTACAACACAATGCACACAATATACAACGCAATGCATACTATGTACAACACAATGCACACAATATACAACACAATGTACAACACAATACATACAATGTACAACACAATGCACACCATATACAACACAATTCACACAATGTACAACACATTGCACACAATGTACAACACAATACACATAGTGTACAGCGCAATGCACACAATGTACATCACAGTGCACACAGTGTACATCACAGTGCACACAGTGTACATCACAATGCACACAGCGTACAACGCAATGCAAGCAGTGCAATTACCTGCTACCTTTACAATTATCAATCATATTTTAGTGAAAGATAGGAAGAAGAAACAACTTACTGAGGAGATGAAAATTAAGATTCATCTTGTTATGTCTAAAGAAGATCATATTATATTATATTTAGAAATGCTGTAGTGTGTAGAATTTGTAGTAAACCACTAAGTGGAGATCGCGTCTGTGACCATGACCATATGTGTGTGTTAGTTTCAGAGGAGCAGCCCATAGCACATGCAATGTAAACTCTGTTCAAGCAAAACATATACCTGTTGTGTTTCATAATCTACGTGAGTACGATTCTCATTTGATTATGAAGGAAATCGGTATTTCAGTAATTCAAAATAACATGGAAAAGTATATCTCCTTCACTTTCGGTCGATTAAGATTCATTGATTCATTCCAGCTCATGAGCACATCATTGGAATCATAGTAAACAACCTTAGAAAGGACGTTTCAAGTAAATTCACTATGTTAAAAGAATGATTTGATTCTGATTCCCTCCCACTTCTGTTGCGTAAATGAGTATTTCCATATAGCTATGTCGATTCTGAGGGAAAGCTGATGGAAAGTTCTCTACCTCCTAAGTCTGCCTTCAGGAATGATCTCACTGGAGATGAAATCTCCAATGACGATTACAACCATGCACATGAAGTGTGGAGGAAATTCGAAATATCAAGCATCGGTGAGTACCTACCAGGATCTATACATCACCACTGGTATTCTCTTGCTTGTCGATGTATTTGAGAGTGTTCGTAGTCTGTGTCTGTAATTCTACTGCACCGACCCCCTGTCATACGTTCAAAGCTCCAGGATTAGCCTCGTAGAGTTTCTTGACAATGACATATGCTCGTCTGGAGCTCATTACTGATCTCGATATGTATCTGATTGTCTTTCCAACCAACCAATTTAGTCTAAGCTCTCCAATCAGCACCGTTCATTATAGAAATATAGATTTTCTTGATTATTTTCTTAATTAATTTTCTTGAAACATGGAGAAACAGTGTCTATGTACCTAACTGAGTTCAATTCGATGGGTTATAGGTTTTGTACTGCAATTGAGGAATGTCCCTTGCTCGGAGTCCTGTGTTATTGATGGGTGATCAATTATGAACCGGGGGCCAGATGTTCGCTCTAGAGATTTAAAAAGATCGGTCGAGTTCGGTTTTAGTCGGTTTGTTCGGTTTGGCCTTTCGATCGGTTTAGGCAATCGGTTCAGTTCCGTGGATTCCTGGAGAAGAAAAACAACGATTGATTTAGCGGTTCTTCTGGGCGTTTTGGATTGTTCTATCGGTCGTTTTGATCGGTGCGGACCGTTGGATCGGTAGTTTGGGCGGTTCGGTCAATTGGTCCAACTCGTTCGGTAATTTCAGGTGGTTGGGTAAAGTCGGTTCGGTCCGTTCGGTAGTTTCAGGCCGTTTGGTTAGTCGGTTTGACTCGTTCGGTTCAGTTGGTTCGATTAGTCGGTTCGACTCGTTCGGTTTAGACGGTTCGGTTAGTCGGTTCGACTCGCTCGGTTTAGACGGGCTGGCCCCGGTTCATAATTGATCACCCATCAATAACACAGGACTCCGAGCAAGGGACATTCCTCAATTGCAGTACAAAACCTATAACCCATCGAATTGAACTCAGTTAGGTACATAGACACTGTTTCTCCATGTTTCAAGAAAATTAATTAAGAAAATAATCAAGAAAATCTATATTTCTATAATGAACGGTGCTGATTGGAGAGCTTAGACTAAATTGGTTGGTTGGAAAGACAATCAGATACATATCGAGATCAGTAATGAGCTCCAGACGAGCATATGTCATTGTCAAGAAACTCTACGAGGCTAATCCTGGAGCTTTGAACGTATGACAGGGGGTCGGTGCAGTAGAATTACAGACACAGACTACGAACACTCTCAAATACATCGACAAGCAAGAGAATACCAGTGGTGATGTATAGATCCTGGTAGGTACTCACCGATGCTTGATATTTCGAATTTCCTCCACACTTCATGTGCATGGTTGTAATCGTCATTGGAGATTTCATCTCCAGTGAGATCATTCCTGAAGGCAGACTTAGGAGGTAGAGAACTTTCCATCAGCTTTCCCTCAGAATCGACATAGCTATATGGAAATACTCATTTACGCAACAGAAGTGGGAGGGAATCAGAATCAAATCATTCTTTTAACATAGTGAATTTACTTGAAACGTCCTTTCTAAGGTTGTTTACTATGATTCCAATGATGTGCTCATGAGCTGGAATGAATCAATGAATCTTAATCGACCGAAAGTGAAGGAGATATACTTTTCCATGTTATTTTGAATTACTGAAATACCGATTTCCTTCATAATCAAATGAGAATCGTACTCACGTAGATTATGAAACACAACAGGTATATGTTTTGCTTGAACAGAGTTTACATTGCATGTGCTATGGGCTGCTCCTCTGAAACTAACACACACATATGGTCATGGTCACAGACGCGATCTCCACTTAGTGGTTTACTACAAATTCTACACACTACAGCATTTCTAAATATAATATAATATGATCTTCTTTAGACATAACAAGATGAATCTTAATTTTCATCTCCTCAGTAAGTTGTTTCTTCTTCCTATCTTTCACTAAAATATGATTGATAATTGTAAAGGTAGCAGGTAATTGCACTGCTTGCATTGCGTTGTACGCTGTGTGCATTGTGATGTACACTGTGTGCACTGTGATGTACACTGTGTGCACTGTGATGTACATTGTGTGCATTGCGCTGTACACTATGTGTATTGTGTTGTACATTGTGTGCAATGTGTTGTACATTGTGTGAATTGTGTTGTATATGGTGTGCATTGTGTTGTACATTGTATGTATTGTGTTGTACATTGTGTTGTATATTGTGTGCATTGTGTTGTACATAGTATGCATTGCGTTGTATATTGTGTGCATTGTGTTGTACACTGTGTGTATTGTGTTGTACATTGTGTGCATTGTCCAGAGGAGCTAATCAGATGTAAACTTGTGAAGTTATACCTTCTGACAGAAGGGAAGCGCGTGAAGAAGAAAAATAACTGCTCCAGGAAAGGATGCTACAATCCTGTGTGTAATGAAGTTCTTAACTACTGTGTAACTGCAGCTAATTTTCCGAATTCAGGGATCTAGGTGATTTTAAGTCCTAGAGTGAAAGTATCCGAAAACAGTGTGGTATATTCATGAGTTGTTGCATTTTCGTGATTGCTGTGAAGTAAAAAGAAAATTGGCAGCAACTGCAATGTTAAATTTTATCATCTTTGGGCATGAATTGACTAGTCAGATCTTGTCAAAACACGTCACAATCATGTCTTTAAATTAAAGAACCGTCTGAAATTGTAAGCTGCGCATGTCATTCGTCTAACGTTCTTGGATCAGTGCTGGTGGCTGCGAATATTATTGTGCTCTACATAAGCAATTCGTTTACGCGCATGTTTCATAGTGTTTCGTCTTAATCAAACTAAACTTGGAAATTTGTCGTACATTTTAAGTTAAGACGGTGGGTTAATTTAATTGCTAATTACAGCATTTTAATAAATAAAAGAATCTGAAGAAAGAAGACGATCAGCACGCTGTGTAATAATTTATTTCATACCCTTCAACATTTCAACGCTAAAACATAATCGAGGTAGGTATCTACGCTATAAGCTATGTCACACTATAACAGAGCAAAACTTTGTATATTCACAATTATTGCTCTAACATAAAACAGTGTATCTTTTTGCTTGTTTTAGAGTAACGTCTAGATCAAATCGAGGATGGTTCAACAGAATGACGTACCAACTATCATGAACCGCTTGTTTTATCTGAGTACTTCTCGCAGTAAGCACATACTTGTAGGTGTGCATCCCTTAAAAGAGTTTCAACCGGTTATCATTCTAGGTTCACAAGAGGGCTTTAAAGTGAGTTTCTCTGCAGATGAATGGTTATCTGCACATCCCTTAATAGTTGAAGCAAGGGACGCTGTTGCAAATCATAGGTTAAGACAATTATATATGGGTGGCGTGTGTGCGTCACACACCATTTTCATATCTGAGGCTACATATGGTCCTTGTGTATCTGTCAAATCAAGGTACAGTAAGGAGATGCTACTAGCGGTTTCTACAGTTGAACATCTTGTAAAATTAATTCCAAGTATTAACCTATGTATTGAGGAAATGAGGAATTGCAGTCAAATGTATAAACAGTGGTTTGTAAATATTTTCAACACTTTTCAACTTACTAACCAACCACCCATGGTAAAACAAGAAGGAGACGACGAGGAAGAACTCCTTTTGAAACCTAATCGCCCTGGAGAAATGAATAAAGACAATGCGTTACTGGAACTCTCAGTCAGAGAGAAATGGCAGAGCCGGTTTAAAGACATCGGAGTTCCCATTGGAGTCAGAATAGCCATGCTTGAATTGAACATTGATGGTATGCTTACTCAACAAGGATGGTGGAAAATAAAGAATGTGTAATATTTAAATGTAGCAATAATGAATTGGAATCAATTGCGCAAAAGCGGATCAGAACATTTGAAGATTAAGTACAATCCATATAGTGTATAGTATAGGTAAAGCGACGTCGAATTTGATTAAAGATGATATATAGATGATAATTGAATAATAGTAGTGCCACAGTGTGAAGAAGTTTCGAGTGAATAATTGTAGATGTATGTCTCTCTCAATATATTTTCATGAATGTAATGTATCAATTTGAATTTAATTATACTGGTTAACTGGGAATCTGCCTTGTCATTGAGTACACCTATCCTTTTCCTATATCATATATAACATCAATATTTAAATGTTTTCAACAATCTCATCAATATTATATTCTGCAATGAGAACATTCACATAATATTTTAACTGAATATATAAATTTGATGCTAAAACAGCGTTCGCCACAGCTAATTTCTGACGGTGACAATATAAAACAGATTGTTGTTACATTTCTGACCAATATACAAAGACAAATGATGCGCAAAGACCTATGCGCATATTCTGTAACGTCTGGCTAGTGGACATATCCTTAAATGTATACACCCCTATTCCCATTTCGAGCTTTGCTATTCGCTGTCCTCCGTGTGACGTAGAATCCTATAACCCACTTCTCACGCTGTCGTCTGACCTGATTTTCTAAGGGTTAGGATGGCGCACCTTCGCTTCTATTGTTTAAGAAGAGAAATAGTTTGGGGTGTCTAAAGAAAATCACTGAAGGGTAATCAAGTGCATAATCATTCACAATGAAACTTACTCCTCTTTTGTATAGTGCATGCAGGCGCCGGTGTCTCCCTCTACTGCACCTTTTCGAAAGAGCTGTAAAGAGTCAGTTTGATTCCAATATCCAAACAAGCAATATGTTTAAACTGAGTGCTGAAGTATCACATGGGCCGAGTGATGTTGAAGAAAGTGTGGTGAACGTGAAACAAGAAGACATTTCAACGGTAATGAATAGACTATTTACTCTTAATAAAACACAAAGTGTCATCGTGGGAGCGGACCCTCTGAAGGCGTTCTTGGCCGTTGTTACTCTGTCATCAAGATGCGAAGATAAAATATACTTTTCTTCGCAAGAATGGATCCAGTTCTACAGTGATTTATCAGTCGCCTACGTAAATGTTTTCGAACCTTTTAAAGTAAGTTTTGCTTCGAGAACTATTGGCCCTAATGTATTATTCACAACCGAGCTAAGAAATGGTGAATCTGTAGTAGGCATCAAGCCAATCAACGGTGGGAACAGTATATTTCTCGAGCAAGCAACAATTGAACATCTTTTTAAAATCAAACCCTGTATCATGATAAGCGTCGAAGTTCTGGAAAGTAAAAGCAGACTCTATGCGCTTTGGTTTTCGAGCACTCTGAAGAGGATTCGCGAAGGTCCACCACCAAAGACTACACTTGAAGAGTACTGGGAAATGTTTAAGGACGAGTGCTTAGACAGTGAGGATGATGATTTTTTTATTGAAAGTGTACCACCAAAATCAACAGCAAAAAAGTGGATCGAAGCATTTGAAGATCAGGACATTCCATTTAGTGTACGTGAAGTGATGATTGAGTTGGATATAGACAATATTTTAGAGTACCAAAGTGGTTGGTGGGATGCTTTTTCTAATAATTGATTATGTATGACTATGTATTTTCATGAATGTACTGTGTACTTTTTCATTCAATATACTGGTTAATGGGAAATCTGTTTTGTTATTGAGTAAACCCCGCCTCTTCCTTTAATAACAACAAATCGTTTTATTTTAATTGAAAAGAGATAAGCGCTGGTGAAAATAAAAAAAAGAGAGCCCTCGGGGATCGAACCACTACCACTTTACACTTTTTAAATTGGGAAATATGCGGTTAGTGATCTACACCAAGAGTACTCCTTTACTTTCACCTCATTCAGTTGTTATTTCAAAGCACCTGTGTCTTTGGGTTGGGAGGTCGCACCCTCTCTTCTATTGTGAAAGAAAATGACAGCACTGTGAGAATATTTACGAGGAATTGGCAGATTGGGTTGGCTTCGTACAAACGGCTATCGCTAAAAAGATGTATTTTGAAGAAAAGGGGACGGATGTACAATTAATTGCACTATATAGCCGAAATAGAGCGAGATTTGGTAAACAATCGTACATCGTATGATATAAGAATTCTTAGAGAGCTGGAACCTAATATTTAACTATGGCCTGTACTGATAACTAAAAATGTTCAAAGGGTTGGGATAACTTGTATCGTGTACATGTTGGAAACCTGTTGAAACTGGTACCTGCAAGTGACTGTGTCTCCCTCATCTACACCTTTTTCTAAAGAGCTGTAAAGAGGCAGTTTGATTCCAATATCCAAACAAGCAACATGTTTAAGCTGAGTGCTGAAGTAGGTTTCGGTGCATCACACAAGCGGAGTGCTGTTGAAGAAATTCAAAGTGTGAAGAACGTGAAACAAGAAGAAATTGCTACGGTAATGAATAGCCTATTTACTCTTAATAAAACACAAAGTGTTATCGTGGGATCAGACCCTCTGAAGAATTACATGCCCATTGTTACTCTGTCATCAAGACATGAGGGTAAGATATACTTTTCTTCACAAGAATGGATCAAGTTTTACAGTGAATTAGCAGTTGTGGATGCCAATGTTTTCGAACCCAGTCGCCGCCATAATATGGAAGTATTAAAGTTTCCGAAACGCCGCGAACGGCCCTTATCGGGGCCACCAGCACTTTCATCGGAACAAGACGTCACCACTGCCTTGCTACCTTTTAAAGAAAGTTCTGTTGTGCTAACTATTGGCCCTAATTTATTATTTACAACCGAGCTAAGTAACGGTGAATATGTAGTAGGCATCAAGCCAATTAACCGTGGAAATAGTATATTTCTCGAGCAATCAACAATTGAACATCTTTTACATATCAAACCCCGTATCATAACAAGTATCGAATTTCAGAATATGATTATGTATGACTATTTTGGGTTTGGCATTGGTTCATAATATGTTTCTAAGAATCTACTCCCAGACATTGAAGCGACTGCAAGAAAGTGAATCGAAGCATTTGAAGATCAGAACAATTATTTTAGTGTTCGTGAAGTGATTATGAAGTTGGATATAGACAATATTTTAGAGTACCAAAGTGGTTGGTGGGATGCTGATTCTAATAATTGATTATGTATGACTATGTATTTTCATGAATGTACTGTGTACTTTTTCATTCAATATACTGGTTAATGGGAAATCTGTTTTGTTATTGAGTAAACCCCGCCTCTTCCATATAGTGTTAATAACAAATCGTTTTATTTTAATTGAAAAGAGATAAGCGCAGGAAAAATAATAAAAAAAGGAGATCCCTCGGGCTTCGCGAAATAAAAAAGAGATTCGCCCTAGCAGGGGATCGAACCCTGGACCATTAAGTTAAAAGCCTAATGCTCTACCGACTGAGCTACCCGGGCATAATGTCACTTACTGTCAGTTAAAGATTTGTCTAAAGAAAACCAATGAAGCGCACTATATACGTACTCAGGTGTACGCATTAACAATAGAGCTTAACCCTTGTTCCTATTGATGGTCACTCAATGTCAAGTGTTGTTGTTGGATACAAAAGGACCACACCCTTGCACTACCTGGTCACGATGACGTAGTACTACACCTGCGTTTTCAAGTTAAGACTAGTGAGTTACTGATTCCAAGATGATACAGCAATGCGCGCGCCTCTGACGACCACGATTAATATGCGCTTTTTGATTGATTAGATGCACTTTTTGATTGATTAGATTGATTGAATTTAATATGCGCTTTTTTTTGATTGATTAGATTGATTATGCGCTTTTTGATTGGATGCGCTTTTTGATTGATTGAATGCACTTTTTAATTGATTAGATTGATTGAATTTAACATGCGCTTTTTTGATTGATTAGATTGATTATGCGCTTTTTGATTGGATGCGCTTTTTGATTGATTGAATGCACTTTTTAATTGATTGAATTTAATATGCACTTGATTAAATGGATTGATTATGCACTTTTTAATTGATTGGATGCACTTTTTGATTAATTAGATTGATTATGCAAATTTGTTTAATTGACCGGAAGTAATGATGATTGACAGGTTTAATTGACCGGATTGACAGGTGTAATTGACCGTGTGATTATGAGTGACAGGACAATAGGCGGTACCCTTTGACTAATTGACCGTGACTAATGATGATTGACGGCGGCATCCTTTGTGTTACAGGGTGCCATGCATACTACTCTTATGGCACACATTTTAAGCTTTTTGTATTTCTAAGTCACGATAATTTTTTTATAATAAGTCATATCATCAGCTTACGAATAAATACTATAAGCAAGTAATCTGAGTAACATATTTTATATTGTAGGATTAAATATGTGTGGGACGGAGGTTACTAAAATGAACGTTTCATCATGCAAAATCCTAAATAATTTCGAAACACCCGAGGATCGATCGAAGCTACTTTCCAGATGGCTTCCCAAATATATAAGTAATATTAAAAAAATTAATGCAACATGAAACAAGTAAAAAAAAATTACGAAAAAAAAATGTCTGAAACTAATATAGTGGGATAATGGCCCATATGTATAATGAAGGTACTACCTTAAGGAGGGACAAGCGATATAATCACGATCTTCTGGAAATTTCTACAAATTTGCAAAGAATGTCGAATTTCTAGAAGGCCGTTTTACCATGGCAACACAATTCTTAATTTAAAACTGACTGCACTTTTCAGATGGAAAAACGTAAAAATACAGCAGTAAAACCATCATAGCTCGGTAAATCGTCCACGAACGTATACATTTAAATCTGTTATAATAAAATATTGCATCTGATACACGCTATAGTAGAGCCTCCGTTATACGTTTCTCAGTTGTACGATTTTCCCTGTTATACGAATTTTCTGAGAAGTCCCAACCAATTCCCTATGTGTTTACATGTTAAATAAATCCATATATACGACTTCCAGTTATACGATTTATACTGTAATACGACTTAAATTCTTGATGGTTATTCCAAGAAAGCTTGCAGCTGCCTGCCTGGCCTAGGCGCTCCCCCATCCCCTCGTTCAGATTCCGAGAAACTACTTTCCCCCACCCCACCAGACCGCATTCCAAAGCGGCTGGGTTGGCAGTTCCCACCCTCTCTGTCAAGGGCACAGTTGTTGTTTTGGTTGGCGGAAGTGAAAAGCTCAGAATATTATGATGTGTGTACTTTGCATATTTACATAAATATAGCAAGTTAGTTACTAATTAGCATATTGAAATGTTATGGAATTGTTGCAAAGCGAAAAGATTAGAATTATAATATTGTATAAGTGTTTTTGACATGTAAACATTGTTTTTAGTTAGCTACCAACCGTTTTCAGACTAAATAAAAAGTCCATTTATACAATTTTTCGTTTATACGATTTTTTTCTTATCTCCCTTCAAAATCGTATAATAGAGGCTCTTAGTAGCTCTTCAAAAAATGCTATACGTGGGAAAGCAGCATAATACACTTTTAAAAATATCAGCATGCCTCTTTCTGTATGGTCGCAATGTTAAAAAACTGTAACTTTGGAGCGATATATCTCGATAATTAGTTCACGTTGACAACATTTTATTGCCATATTATGATGCGGAACATATACATCTATTTATATGCCAAATTTAAACGAATTCTCACGAAGAGTGAAATTCGGATATGCCTCCTTAAATTACGGGGCGCGTACTGGCTTCTAGACGTGGCGGCCATGTTGCCACTCGAAGAGCGCCATATTCAAACTTAGCATTGCTTTTCATTACAGACAATTCTGTTTTGGAATGAAGATTTAATTTGTAAACTCGTCGAAACTGTTTAGCAACTGTAAAGCCGCGTTTACAACAAAATTAACGTTCGAAAATTAAGAAAATTAACGCAATTTCAATTTTCAAGCCCATGTAAACTTATGGATTCGTTCACAACGAAATTTGGTAAATTAACGTACGCCAATTTCACCTCAAAGTAGACCTACTTCCTACTTTCAAGTCGAACGTTAAGTGGCGCATGCGCACAGTCACCCTCTCACTTCATCTCCACCTCGACTCCAGCTGGCGGCGCCATCTTGTTTTCAGTGTGATGCATTTACTATTTCGTAATGAATGACTCCAAATTAATTACAGAGACTCAGTTTCGAGAGTATTTTGTAAGAAAAGTGTATATTAGTGTACAAAGACAAGTTGTAGGTTATCAGATGTGTGTGAGGAGGTTGTGATATTATAATGTTATGTTAAATCCGATCGCGCTCTCAACAACATAACCTTACTTTACGATTTGTTACGTTTCGAAAGTGGTTGTGAACGAGATGAAATTGCGTTAATTTTGCAACGTTAATTTTAGAACGTTAATTTTGTTGTAAACGCGGCTTAACAATCACGTTTGTCACGCGATGTCACGTGTGAGTTCATAATGTGTTGGTGTTGCAGGGCTGGTGGTGGATCACGAGCTACTGGCTGTCTGACTGTGATGTCACCCGATGTCACGTGTGAGTTCATAATGTGTTGGTGTTGCAGGGCTGGTGGTGGATCACGAGCTACTGGCTGTCTGACTGTGATGTCACGCGATGTCACGTGTGAGTTCATAATGTGTTGGTGTTGCAGGGCTGGTGGTGGATCACGAGCTACTGGCTGTCTGACTGTGATGTCACGCGATGTCACGTGTGAGTTCATAATGTGTTGGTGTTGCAGGGCTGGTGTTGGATCACGAGCTACTGGCTGTCTGACTGTGATGTCACGCGATGTCACGTGTGAGTTCATAATGTGTTGGTGTTGCAGGGCTGGTGGTGGATCACGAGCTACTGGCTGTCTGACTGTGATGTCACGCGATGTCACGTGTGAGTTCATAATGTGTTGGTGTTGCAGGGCTGGTGGTGGATCACGCGCGGCCGAGCTACTGGGTGCCTGACTGTGATGTCACGCGATGTCACGTGTGCTCGTGTGAGTTCGGTCTACGCGTGACGCTGCATCACTGCCGGGACTGCGGCCAGGGCGTGTGTGACGCCTGCTCGCTCAGCCGCCGCGTGGTCATGTCACGTGGCTGGGACAAGCCAGTGCGCGTGTGCGACGCATGCAGCAAGCAGTCGTAGCCCATCAACACGTATTGTCTTCGCCATGTTTGTGCCAGACAAGCACAATCATGTCATTTTGTTTGGCTGAAATGAAGATCTATTTCTTTTGTATCGATAGATATACAACAATTTTGTTTTTCTATAGTATGTTGAAATACAATGTTGAAAACAATACCAAGTGAGCTTTTTTAAAAGTTAGACACCAAAAACTAAATAATATGTATCACAAAAATCGTGAGATAAAAATTCCTAACAAAATTCTGAAGAGAAAATTAAAAAGTCAATAGAATAGAATGGAATAGAATATCTTTTATCTGTCTGTTGACCAGTTACAATGGTATAGACAACGTCATAACAAACTGTACTTAGTAAGCAGTCAGTAACATAGTATACACTAACGTACAATAATGAACAATATACGAAAAACAAGACTACTTAACTAAAAAATCATCCACTTTATAATCCACTTTATTATTCACTTTATAATCCACTTTATAGTTATCTACAAAATACATTTTTAGTTTATTTTTAAAACTATTTTTCTCCTTGATTACTTTTATTTCATTAGGGTCAGAAATATATTTCTTCAGAAATATATTCATTATTTCTGTGCGTTGTGTACACATTTTCGGTTCGAGTTTTTGCACGTACCCGTGCTCGCTCATCAACGCGTTACACTGAGCGTTTTCCTAGTTATGCACATTAGAGGATGCAAGATGGATCCAACTACTCTTTTCAGAATATGCCCAGGAATGCCGTCTGGCCCTGCTGATTTCTTTTTACACGTTTGCATCATAATATCACTAGAGGGACCCGCTTACAAATTGTAAACTGTGTGATTCGTATTTAATTTATCATCAACGTTATCACCAAAAATTAAAAAATGTTAAAAAGCGACAGTAATGCAAATTCCCCCTTAAAAATACAAATATAAATGTGGAACATATGGTTAATTCGTATCGAAATCGTACGGTAATGCGAATAATTACATAAATATATTTCCAAATATTTTGACGAAACATTCCAAATCAAACTGAAAAAATAGTTAAATATGAAAGCTGTCGCGTGATCTTACTTGCCTCCTGATGATAAAAAAGTCTGCATCTCTGCACAATTCACATCAACATCACCGATCATTTTAGTATACTTAATTTTGATTCTTAAACCTAATTGTCAATAGGTATACTAATGACGTTATTATACGTAACGTTAAGGTGGCTGTATATCACGTGACTTTTTAACCAAAAAGCTACACATTTTCTATTGGAAGGGTTCAGTTTAGCAAAGACTTCTCACTCATCAGATAAGTTAGGACACATCTGTTGGAACTTATCTACTCAGAAAAGAACTGCGAAAATAACATATTAGATGATTTTACTTCCTTGCACCAAAATATTCTCAAATCAAGACCTGAAGTTGAAGGGAATTCTACGAGTTGCCAAAAACAGCAAACTTTACTCTAATAAAAAGGCATAAGTATATGCATCACAAACCTGACGCAATGACAGAATATATAACATGCGCTCTTTCTTCCTCTTTCCAACGAAATGTTGAGATATTAATTATATCCACTATTATGAATGTAATGTTTAAACGAACAGCACTTGGTTTTGACAGTCTTCACACGCGTACGTATACACGATATTTGTGTTGTTTTTATTATAAAACCACTGCAAAATTAAATAATATTGACTGCAAATATTGATAAGCTCCAGTATGCAGTGAATTTCCTTCATAAATCACCTTGGATTACTCAACATGAACGATGTAAGGTATGTACTCATAGGTAACTATTTCTTTTGATCGGATGTAGAGAAATAAAGTCACGTGATATACAGCCACCTTAATGACGTAACAGTGCCCATAGTTTGGGAAATGTTAAAAAGCGTCCTTACTGACTGTTTTGTTCGTGGTATTTCCACAGTTGACAGGCAAATGCTGGGAAGGTATACCCAACTAATAGGACACGACCGCCTCCTTCCCACCTTCCATCTTTACCTACTATTCACCATCATCTCCCTTCATCATAATAGGTTAGCTGCAGAACAGTGCGACGCTATACACTACTAAAACAAATACTTGAAATATTACAAATCTACAACAGATTGAAATTACCAATTAATCTAAACAAATCCAAGTTCCAAATCTGAAATCATAAATGAGTTAATTATACAGGAACAAATACGCGACTTCAAAAAATGACTGCCCAATGAATACACAACTAATGACAAATGAATTTGGTAAAATATTTATAAAAAAGTTGCTAAGAAAACATGGGATACCCTATTAAGTTTATATAAAACCAGAGCATCTGGTTGAGAGCTGTCACGTGATGTAACTTGCTTCCTGATGACATAAAAGTCTGAATCTCTGCACAATTCACATCTACATCACCGATAGTTTTAGTATATTTTTATCGACAATGCTATTTTATTTAATGGCAGACTATAGTGTTCATTGTATTTTTACATGTTATTTATTTGTGTTTTGTATTTACAATATTTATACCTATTTAATTGACGATGCTCTATACAAATACCCTGTATATGTCTTTTGAGATTAATACAAATACAAATACAAATACAAATACAGATTCCCAAAACGTAACTGTCAATATACTAATGAGAAGTTGTGGCGTTATAGGTATGTATTCGGGCTTAAAAGTTCTCTGACGTCCCCCCCCCCCCCCCACTCACCCTTTGCAACCCCAAAAATAACATCTAATCTTACTTAGAGTTACCCAGTTCTGTCTGTCTGTCTGTCTGTCTGTGTGTCAGGAACGGTTGCGCGCTTCGATTTGACATTGGTATTATAACTAAGATGGAGGCGTTTTATTGCCATCATGTCTAAAATTACATCTTCTGCCCATTCTGAATAAATAAATATCCGAAACTCACCTAAGACGAGCACCTTATCCTTTTGTAATTATAATAAATTCATTATAAGATACTAATACTGTCCAAACCAGCACATTGCATTAAAAACGTCATCTTGGCAAGAAACTTCAAACGTTATTTTTCTTATTTTCTCTTGCTCTGAATTTCGTAGGCCGTGAACATGATCAAACCAAAGCCGATGGAGTTGTTATATTATATATTTTCTTGGGAAATAATTTTCCTTCGTTTCGTATTGAGTCATGTAAACGACGTCAAGTTACTGTTGATAATGTTTTAAACATCAATGTTTACATTTTTACATTGCTTACTGATAGGTACCTAAGAGGCAGATGGGCGGAAGTCAATTTCAATGATTCTTAAAGTGATCTCAAAAACCAGTAATTCTGAGCTGAATTCTTCATTTTAATCATATTTGTAATGGTGACATGGACTTTTGTGTAAGGGTACCTATACTTCAATATAACTGTATTTGTTAACATCAGTCAAATGGTAGGTATACTTATAGAGCTTGATTACCTTTCCAAAAGTGCACGGAAAAAAATGGTATGGCTGTGGCAGCAAAAATCGTATTGCTGACCCATTTCTTGCTACCGGAGCGATCTGAATTTCTGCCTTAATCACTACGGTATTGCTGGAAACACAAGCGTATTATTGCTGAAAATGTCTGACTGCAGTTTCAATAAAGATTGTTGTCACAGCAATACTCATATTTCATAAACAACTCCCACGTTATCTCCACATTCCGTTGCGACCGTTGAGACACATGAGTCAGCTGAATGAACGTGATCTAGCCCATTCCCCCCTTCCCACACCCCGCCGCATCACCAAGCTGCCTCAGTGAACGAGTGATTCCCACGCAGAGAGACGCGTATTATCAACGGTACGAAGTGAATGCGTGCAGTTTCTGCAGTGTGTTTATCTAGTGCAGTGTGCTTCAAGAATGCTCAATAATTGTGTTAATAAAACCTCGATAATGTTGGATTGCAGCGTCTAAAGATTGAAGGTAATATATAATATTCAATTATACCTACTAATGTAGGTACACTCCCCCAAATAATAAAAGTACTCCGTTTTGCGGCTATGTCCTTTCACCGTAAACGATTTTAATAGGTACCCTGTAGAGTGAGAGAGCGCGATAGTTGCTGTGCGAGTGAGAAGAAAGATTGGCGAGAGGTTGTCGGGCATCTCACCCTAAGAACACCAGGCGTGCCTCAGGCGCGCCTAGGCACGCCCAGCTAGGCACACCAGGCAGGCCTAGGCTTGCCTATTCTTATGAGGATTTAGCATTGGTGAGACGCCCTAGGCGCGCCCCAGGCAGCTTCAGAGGCTCGCCCAGGCTTGCCTAGGCTAGCCTGGGCATTCCTAGGCACCTTGGAACATTCCAGTGCTGTGAGCCTACTGGGTGCCTAGCCCTGCCTAGGCGAGCCTGGGCTTTCTCAGGCAACTTAGGGCACTCCGCATCTTTTTCCCACGGGTGCCTAGTCTTGCCTAGGCAAGCCTGGGCTCTTTGAGGCTCGTCGCAGGCTCGCCTAGGCTAGCCTAGGCATGCCTAGGCACTGATTTGTGATTGGCTAAGCTCTCTAGGTCGTCCACGCCCCCCCCCCCCCCCCCCTCCACAACCAAACAGCTGTGCAAAATCTGCATAAATCGAAAATTGACATCATCATTGTTGTGATTAGGCTCTTTTGACCATGGAGTTACACAGATATTCCTACAACTCCATTAATTGACGCAGTTGTCACAACAATGACCATGCCAATTTTGATTTAAGAAGATTTTGCACCACTGGTTTGCCGTGTTTGCCATTATTCTAACCTTGTAAAATATCTAGAAAACAGGATAGGTATTCCAAAATAATGAAGTAATGAGATACTTTTCTTTCTTTAATCCCAAGATCATAAAAGCACATAGATTAATTAAAACATTTAACTGTTTAATCAGTGGGGTACGATTAAAGAAAAATATCCATTCAGATTTAGTAAACCATTCAGATAATATAAATAATACGTTTTTTATTTTGTAAATAATCATAAAGAAACCATGTATTGTTGAACGACAGGAACAACAATAATTCTGTAGAGGAAATTCTTAATTGATACCTAGACTAGTTGAAATAGTCTAGACAAAATGCAACGATTACAGTGATTACAGTTTTAATCATGGAGTTAAAAATATGTCAACGAATGCGGTCTCAAAAACATTATTATCCTTCTTGAACCTTGATTTGCAATTCTTCATTCTTCAAGAACCTGGTGAAAAAAAAACAATTTTTATGAACAGGAAAGAGCTGTTTGCATATTCGAAAATTTTGTTATCTTTAGGTAATGTATGGAGAGCTATCAAGGTAGAAGTTTGACTGTTGTTTAAAAAATCACATTATTCAATAGGGAAGTTTCATCTGACAATCTGGAGGTCTATTCTAAAACCTTTAGCCAATTCCATTCTGATGGAATCCGGTCACAGCCATAAGAATTAACATTGCATGAAATCTATTTCCATCAGAATTGGGAACTTACAAGTTCTAGAAAAGGGTCCCTGAACTGAATGACAGGTAGGGCAAATCATTTTCCTCAGATTCTCCACGAAGTATCACTTACATCATTATCATCCTAATTAGGTACTAATTTGGTACCTATCTTATTCTGTATTTAAATGCAATTTATATTTTGTATTTGAATAAAAAGCCCTCCATAACATGCTCCCCGAAATTTTATTAGATTGAGAAGACCAAATTGCCAAATTTATCAAGAATCTATAATTATGGAAAGATAGAATTATGAAATTAAGTCGAATTAAAAATATGTAACCATTAAAAAGTTCATACAGGAGCCATGATTGGTCAAAAACTATTTACTCCCCCCCCCCCCCCCCCTTAGCGTATTAGGAAAAATGTAATTTCTTCGCCTCTAATGAAGATAAACATACCTTCTGATATTAATTGATCAGAATGGAATGGAAGTTCTCCAAAATTATTTAACAGTGAATGGACCAATTACCTACTCTACAATCTATCTAATTTCTATCACGAATGATGTACCTAGGTAATTTAAAATGTTTCCTCCGTCTGAGACAAAAATTAATAGACCAATTCAGAAAATATCTGGGTGGCTCTGGTTTCTAGATAAATTCACATGCAGTTTGGTTTTCCATATATCTATTAGTGTTTTACAACAATGGGTTACAACATGAATACACACTTTGAAAATCATACTGCATGTGAAATTCATTAGAATCCAGAGCCATCGAGATAATTTCTGAATTGGTCTATTCTAACCCAACCACAACTACAAGACTTTTGATAGGGACGAATTCAGAAAAAGGCCCTCCTCTTTAAAATATCATAATTTCTCCGAAATTGTATTGGGATAATAATTGCCAAATATTTCAAAAAGTCATTGCTATCAGTATTACATTATGAAATTCAATAAAACTAGAGGAGTAACTCTTTCATTTGATGTATCAAATGAAAGCTCTTACGTGTACCTAGTAATACAATCAATACGAACATCAAAAACAGGTTAACCCTCCCCTTTATTTGAGTAAATACTCAAATAAAAGGGAGTTAGAAACAGGGTTGGATAAAACTCGTGTTTTTTCAAAATCTATTTTCCCAGTGAGTTTTTTGAGTGGGGTTTTTCTTTTTTTCTTTTTTTTCAGATTATGTTTTTATGGAATGTAATTTTTGGAATTATTAAGTGATTTTATTAAGTGATTTTTTCAGGTATTCCTTGGTACATTGGATCAGGGCTTCTCCTTTTCATAACCTTATGAATATTTACATAATATCGATGTATAAATTCACTTTATTTTATCAATTTGAGAAGTGTTTGAAATTGAAATAATAATTGGTTAAATATCTTAACTTTGACTAATTTTCATGATTTTTTTGAAAAGACCCACTTTTGGTAAAAAAAACACGGGTTTTTTCAAAACGGGAGAGAAGAAATTCACATGAGCTTCCTGAGAAAAATCTACGCATGAGAAAAAATCATACTGCATGAGAAACTAATTAAAATCCAGAGCCTTCCAGATAATTTCTGAATTGATCTATTCGAAGCTCGAAGTCTTCCTCTATTTGTTTTTTTTCTGCTTTTTATGTAAAAAAATCAGAAACTGTCGAAGCTGTGACATTACCAATTAAATAAAACTACCTAGGTAGATACATGATGAAATATCCCAATCAAGACGAATTTGATTATTAATTATTTACCATTATTCTTGTCTATTATTTGGAGCGTTTAATCCTTCTCATTGTAATTGAGGATATGAGGGGAGGAGGGTGGGGGGATGACACTTAGTACAGTCCCTAGTACAGTTCGCACTATTTTGTATAGGCCACTATTGCTTATTTTTTTATTTAATAGTGAAATACAAACCAATTAGGTACATAGGTAGGTAGGTAGGTAGGTACGTAGGTAGGTAGGTAGGTTTAGCCATACTTATGTGGTCTCCACTGGATTGAATATTGGGCACACATAATAATATTGTAAAATCTGCACCAATGCCCCCCCCCCCCCTTCCCCTCTCCATCTGAATAAAACTTAGTTCAAACACGTACCTCGAATATCACGTGCAGCAGACCAATCATCGTCTCGTAAGCTCAACCGTGACACGTAGTCTTCAGCCATTCGCCGTCGATGTTGTTGGTCTCAGAACCAGGGATCTCGTAGCATTGGTCTTGTAATGACAACAGTGGCACGTACAATTTCGGTGACCAGCCTTTGATGTTTTGTTTCTTTCACCGTTGATGTTCTTGGTCCCGGAACCACGGATCTCGTAGCATGTCTCGTAATCTCTGCAAGAGCATGTAAAATTGTAGTGACGTGTCGTGTTTAAACAAAAGTCAATTATATTATTGAAGAATGAAGATGGAGTAGTTAGTATAGAGGGTGAAGAGAAGTCAGCCAAATCCCCATGTTGGTATACGGGAAACAGCTAGTAATACTAAGAACTATTGGAAGTGGAACTATCTACTAGTAGGTACACTCCCCCAAATAATAAACGGTACTCGAAAGAAAATGAATTGACTGATTAAGGTTTGATGGCATCATCCCATGAAGTCAGTGCTAACGCATTATCTAACTCTTTTAGGTGAGCTCTGATTTCATTGATAATAACAAGGATTGATTGTCAAGGAACCGGCCCAGCAGCCAATACGTTTTGTTCCAAGTACCGTTTATTATTTGGGGGAGTGTACCTATTCAACATAATAGCCAATAGGTCTTACCTAATCATTGACCTAATAACGGTTTAATTTCTAATTATTGATAAATGAAAATGGAATGTATAATAATTGCTAGAGAAGGTGAAATACTAGAAAAACGCTCTGTGTAACGCGTTGATGAGAGAACACGGATACGCACAACACCAGCTCTAACCGAAATTATGTCTATCGATGTCATTAAATTTCAATTCTTGAATTTTGTCACAGACTTGTCACAGACTTGTCCAAAAAATTCCTAAATCCCAATTTACACGGAGCAACTTCGTATTCAACTTCTGTGCCACTCTTCTTGATGGAAATTAGAACATGTTTTAAATAATTATATAAACGTTGAGTTCAAGTCCTGTGACAAGTAGTTGCATCGTGTAATTACAAAATTGTATGAAAAATAGGAATGTGACATTCAACCTTTATGATTACACGGTTTTTTGTTGATTTTAAAAGGTCCTTCAATCAAAATATACCTGGGACCACTCATAATAATATGATATTAGTGTGTGTACACAATATCAGATCGAACTGTTGAACGGTCAATAATAGTTTCATATGCGTTTGAAAGTTTTTGCTTTAACTCTAACTACCTTGGAAATGAAGAGTAGAAGTTGCCGTGATAAAATATTTCGAGAAATTTGACAGCCAACACGCAAAATGTCCGTAAAAATGTCAATAACTTTTGGATTTAAATACAGATTAGTCTGAAAATTGTCAAAACTACTGATAATGTAAAATGTCGGGCCCAATGACCATGAAAAGCGAGGCAAAGCCATGCAAAACCATGCAAAACCAGGCCGCGAAACCTTTTTATTTTTTCAATTATTTTATTATGTTAGATTAATTTTTTGGAGTGAAAAATCTATAAAATCCTGTATAAATCTGAAAAAAAAATCAAAATTGGACATTTCCTTACTTTCAAAAAAATAAAACGTTAAAAATTCAATTTTTTCCATCACTGACAGCTTTATTTCATTCATATAACTTTTGATCTAAGGCAGATTTTTATTTAAATTGACCAAATTTTATTTCATAAGTTGTATACCTGTTATCACTTTTAATCGGCCATGTACAGTGACTTTTTTGTCAAGGTAAATAGCTTTTTTATTGTGTGTCAATTTCAATGGAAAACTTAAGGTGCTGTTTTCTCACATTCAAAAAATTATAACTTTAGGAACATTTTTCTCAGGAAGTATAAGTGCTAGGCACCTAATTTTTTTTGTCAATCTATCTGATTATGTGATACTAAAGATAGACCTCAATGGTGCATGTGGTGTAAATATTTGGTTCAGAATTAATTCGTAAGTGACAAAAATTTTAATCACAAATTATTATACTATGTCAAGTAAATATTTTTTTTATTTTAAAACTATGAAAGTGAGAATTTCCTCTGAGGTCTATTTCATCAATTATATAATAAGCAATAGTTCTGCAAAATTTCAATCATGTATCTCTGATAGTATCTAAGAAAAATGTTCCTAAAGTACCTAGATCTACAATTTTGCATGTTAATCCTCCGCGGTTGATCGGTCAAACGGTTTTAGTTTAAATTTCAAAAAACACAGAAAATATGGGTTTAAATTTTAACCAATTGAAGGATTTGTCTGAAACTTTGTAAGATTGGGCACAATGTTGGTCGTAATGACTTGTCAAAATTTCAAATTGTTCAAACCAACCAATTGAAAGTTTTTTTTTAATTTGAACCAATCACAGGATCACTTTTACAAACGATCCCAGGGACCGCATAGATTACGTTAGTACCTAGGTATGTGTGCAAAGTTTCAGATCTATTGGTTGTGAGGTTTGACCTGGGCAGTGCAGGCAAAAAAACAAAAAAAAAACAGAGAAAGTGCCATAAGATTACCGTGGTGACGATCGGCTACGCTCGCTCAATTATCTCGCATCTCTAATAAATTTGCTAAAACAATGTAAGGGGCTGTGCATAAAGGACGTCACGCTAAAAATGGGATATTTGACCCCCCCCCCCCCTCCCATGCTGTGTCACAGATTTAAACGTGACGTCCTACTGCCTCTAACCCCCCCCCCCCCCCCCCCTCCTCGCCACTGTCACACTGTGTCCCATACTGGTACACCCCCACTGCCCCCCTAAAGCGTGATGTACGTTATGCACAGCCTCTAATGGCAAATTTAGGTTGGGTAATGTTCTTTTGCATAGATTAGGTGTACCTACCTGTAGATCCATTTGCACTTGGCCCAATACTTGTGCCTCTTCATTGGCAAAAATTAACCACTAACTGACACAATTACGTACAATCAAGTACTTGGTTACACACCAGTCACTTTAAACACACTTTAATACAGCACAAAACAACAAGTACGCCCGAGTACACCTTGTGACAAGCAACAACTGGTCGCACCGTCGCACTCGCAGCCGGCCCGGTCGACTGACTGACGCCAGACGAGTTTTATTATTATTATTTTTTTTTTTTTTTTTTTTTTTTTTTTTTTTTTTGCAACAGCGTTAGTGCGCCTTTACACACTCTCAACCTTAGCTCCGGCCAACATCCGCACCCGATCCCCGTCACCGAAGATCAGGGGGCACAGGAGGGCATGCCGGCCGAAGATCTGGTCTTGAGCATGCGCCCACCACACTACACGATGACATGTGACGCGTTGCTCGGCACTTACTCAGCCGCTCCCCACTTCCGTGGCGGTAAGCGACTAAGCTGCCCAATAACCCTAGGCCTTCTCGACCTGCCCATGGGCACGAAGAAGATGCAACGAACCCAGAATCACCGCCTTCTGCATTGAGTCCGCCAACCAAACAGCATTTCCCTTACAGACTGGGACACTCTTCAATGCTTTCACAACTGAATCAGGAACTCCTCCCATGCAGCCAATAATGAGGACAACCAGCCGAACATCATAGCCTGGATACATTTGCCTCAACTCGACAAGAAGATCTCGGTACTTTTCTTTCTTCTCAAGCTCTTTAGCCTGGACATTCGTCTCGGCAGGAGAAGAAAACTCGATGACATACATCTTCTTGGGACTCTTCTCGAGGAGGATGATGTCCGGCTTGTTTGCCCCCAACTTCCGAGTAGTGGGAACCGCATAATTCCAATAAATGCGGCACTTAGAGTTCTCCACCACAACCTCCACTTCTTCTGGTGCATACGGAACTACAGCTGTCACGTCAATGCCAAACTGATGTCGAAGATAAAAGTACAATACTCTTAGGGCACTATCATGCCTCCTTATGTACAGCGTCCTGGCATAGATCGGACAAGCAGACAGCAGGTGCATAACTGTCTCTGGATGTGACTGACAGGCCCTACACCTGGTATCCAGCGTTTCATGCCCAAATATTACACGTCTGTATACCAAAGTGTTAAAAACACCGTCCTGCACCGCCGTGATGAATCCCTCGGTCTCAGACTTCAACCCGGCAGATTTCAAGAATGCATACGACCTCTCCGTGGACAGCTTGCTCTTCTCAATATGCTTGAAATAGACACCATGGAGACTCTTCTGACTATGCTTTTCCAGGAGCATGTCAGTCTCTGCCTGTTTCACAGCAATCTTCCGAGCCGACCTTGTCATGGACACAAGGTCTCCATCCACACCCTGCCGGTCGTCACTCTCGAGCTCCAGCCGAAGACCGAGGATCGTCGCCGCCCGTCTCGCAGCTCCGTACAAGAATGCCGCAACTCCGTGCTCTTCATGCACCCGAACTATCTGAAGAAGTGGATCCGGACTGACTGCAACTCGACACGCCATACCAATCACCATTCTGGAATGGAGACACTCCACTGAAAGAAGCCCCCTTCCACCCATAGTGCGAGGAAGGTATATCCGTTGCACTGACGCATTCGGATGCAGACTACGATTTGCTGTCATGACTTTTCTAGTGTCTCGGTCAACCTGCTTTAGTTCGTCGACATTCCATTTAAGGCATCCAAAGGAATACAGTAGCACTGGCACAGCTAAACTATTAGTGGCCTGAACCTTGTTCTTAGCAGAAAGACTGGAAGACCATATCCTCTTGAGTCGATCTCGATAGACACCGCGCAAAGTACTCTTTACGAGACTCGCGTCATGGTGTTGATGTTCTGACACACCCAAATACTTGTATCTCTCATTCGGCTCCAGATGGTGGATTGAACTCCCATCAGCTAGCACGACGTCTTCACCCATCCCATCTACACTCCCCCTGCGCACATGTAAAACTGCACACTTGTCCATTCCGAATTCCATCCCAATATCTGTAGAAAACTCCTTCACCACATTTAGAACTTCCTCCAACCTCTTTCTACCAGCAGAGTATAACTTAAGGTCATCCATAAACAACAGATGAGTTACCTTAGCATCTCTCTTTGATGGCGGCCCCACTCGATAACCAGCGGTCCGACGTAACAAGCAAGATAATGGCAAAAGGGACAAGCAAAAAAGCTTTGGGCTCAGCGAGTCTCCTTGGAAGACACCCCTCCTGTAGTGAATGAAGTCCGTAGATATGGTCTCTCCACCCACTTTCAAACAAAATCGGGTTCTCCACCCACGGAATAATCACGGTTATTATTATTATTATTATTATTATTATTATTATTATTTTATTTTCAAAACACCAAAAAATATACAGTGTTTTGCTGGTAGTGGGAATAGGACAATCCCCATAGCACAAGTGAAAGGGAAAGTTTCACAAGTTTTGAAAGGGTCACATGATCAAACTTTGAGCTTTGATTGGCTGGGGGAGAGCCAATCAACCAACCACGGCCAAAGACCGTTGAAGTCGGTTGGTGCCTACGCAGGCTTTCCCAGGCTCGCCTAGGCTTGCCTGGACTTGCCATTCTGGGCTTTCACCATAAATAATGAGTGTCTCCACAACTTGCAAACCAGTGCCAGTGCAGGCTTGTCTAGGCTCGCCTGGGGCGTGCGTTTGAGGCATGATCAGGCTTATTCAATTAATCATCTCGCGTCTCAGATTGGAGCAAGCCTTAGGCTCGCCTAGGCTCGCCTGAGGCAGGTGCCCACGGCTAGCCAGTGTAGGCAACTTTGGGCAGGTGCCCAGGCTAGCCTGTGTTCTTAGGGCACTCACAAGTAGTCTTGTCTCGCTTGCACTTGGTACTAACTGGGGTGGTTCATGCCGAGTTGTTTTCTGGTGGAGTGGGGTGAGGTGAACTAAAATAGATAACGATGTCAATAACTGCTACCTGCAGAAGATCCTCGATTGATTCAATGCTCGAACTGTCCTCGCCGTGGTTTACCGTGAATGAATTACACTGATATTTCCAAAATGTTCGAATGTAGTATTTTCAAGGGTTTAATTTTATAGCTATTTGCATAATCATATTGTAATAGTTGAATGAACTTTTCTATTAGAATATTAACAAACAACAGAAGAGATAGAGAGAGAAGAAGGCGATTTATATACCGACTATCGACTATTTCAAATCCAAATACTCGGTTGATGAAATAGAGAGGTCCGTGAAGTTAGCACCGCCCATTAACGCACTAATTATCTCATGTGTGGGATGAATTAGTGCACAATTAG
Organism: Leuctra nigra; assembly: GCA_934045905.1. NCBI lineage: Eukaryota > Metazoa > Arthropoda > Insecta > Plecoptera > Leuctridae > Leuctra > Leuctra nigra. The sequence goes on along the minus strand of OW203767.1, from coordinate 31,702,218 downwards.
TGCGTTCGATCGGCACTAATTTTATAATTAGTGCGTCATCCGTTTCCGAGAAAAACGCACTTTACTATGGGCGGTGCCAACTTCACGCAGCACCGCCCATTGACGCACTAATTTTCAAACCCACACAGGCAATTAGTGCACAATTAGTGCGTTCGATTCTCCCAATTTCCATAATTAGTGCGCACTTACTTTTCGAGTTATTCGTAAAAAACCGTGGGCGGTGCAGCACCGCCCATTGAAAATTTCAATGTTTTCAGTACGCCATGTTTTAGTGCACAATTAGTGCGTTCGATCCCCCCCATTCCCATAATTAGTGCGCACCTACTTTTCGAGTTATTCGGGATTAACCGTGGGCGGTGCAGCACCGCCCATTGAAAATTTCAAGTTTTTCAGCATGCCATGTTTTAGTGCACAATTAGTGCGTTCGATCCCCCCTATTCCCATAATTAGTGCGCACTTACTCTTCGAGTTATTCGGGAATAACCGTGGGCGGTGCAGCACCGCCCATTGAAAATTTCAAGGTTTTCAGCACGCCATGTTTTAGTGCACAATTAGTGCGTTCGATCCCCCCTATTCCCTTAATTAGTGCGCCCTTACTTTTCGAGTTCGAGTGCTTACTTTTCGAGTGCTGCACCGCTCACGGTTTTTCACGAATAACTCGAAAAGTAAGTGCGCACTAATTATGGGAAAGCGGGGGATCGAACGCACTAATTGTGCACTAAAACATGGCATGCTGAAAACCTTGAAATTTTCAATGGGCGGTGCTGCACCGCCTACGGTTATTCACGAATAACTCGAAAAGTAAGTGCGCACTAATTATGGGAATGGGGGGATCGAACGCACTAATTGTGCACTAAAACATGGCATGCTGAAAACCTTGAAATTTTCAATGGGCGGTGCTGCACCGCCCACGGTTATTTACGAATTACTCGAAAATTGGCAAAAATACCTAAAATGTTGGTACCAATGACCACGCGAAGTTTTAAGTTGATCGGTCATACGGTTCTAGTTTAAATGTCAAAAATCACATGAAAAATGGTTTAAAATTTGAACCAATAGGAGGATTTGGCTGAAACTTTTTATGATTGGGTACAATGTTGGTTGCAATGTTTTTGCTAAATTTCAAATAGATCGAAGTAACCAATCGAAAGATAATTTTTTTTAAATTTGAACCAATCACGAGAGCCCGTTCAAAAACGATCCCAGGGACCGCATAGAGTACGTTTGTATGTGTACAAAATTTCAGATCGATTGCTTGAGCGGTTAGACCTGGGCTGTGACCACAAAAAAAAAAAACACACACACAGAGAAAGTGCCATAAGAGTACAGTGGTGACGCTCGCTACGCTCGCTCAATTAAATCTTCGATACTGTAAAACGTGTTACATAATTTTCTCTAAAATGATTGGTATTCTATATATTTTGCAATTTGAATTGACTTCAAACAGATATAAAATAATAATAAATTCATTGCTTTGCCAGCAAACTGTCGTGTCAGCTATAGTTCATAAACGACACAAAAGCCTGTTAAATAGCAATGAGTGAAATTTAACATCACATTCAAACACCAAAAATATCCACTAAATAGGATAGCGCATTTACTGATAAAAGATGTGTATATAGTGTAGAAGAAAATGTATTCTATAGTTTGCACTTTCATCCAGTGTTGAGGAAGTTCCTTTTTAAAATGATATATTTTGAAGTTCAGTTTATGACCAAATATATGAAATTTTGAAAGTACAAATTATTTTATTCAGAATTGGGTATTAAAAGTTCTAGTTCCTTAAAAACGAATATAATTTCTTTTGAAATGTCTTCTTTTGACAACATTTAAAAGTTAAAGACAATTCAAGGGTTAAATACTCAAGGGCACCACATGAACCGCAATTGTTTTCACCATTTTACTCACTAAAATGATATTTATCCACTATTTCACAATTTTATTTGATGATAATATTAATTAAGAAGATAATTGATGTGTGTGAAAGATATTAGTATATAGGGCTGTGCGAGTTTGAAATTTTTCAGGTCGAGCAAGATCGAGAATATTTATAGTAGAAATTCGAAATTACAAAAGAAGGAAACTGCGGTTCGTACGGTTAAAATAAACGTTTGACGTTCACGTTTCTTGTAAACAAATGTGAACGCGTTCACTCAAGAGTTCCCCAAAAAAGTAGCGCGGTCCTAGTTATTTTTAAAAGTTCCTTCCCCAACACTGCTTTCATTTATAAAATTAAATTATTTATGACTGAATAATTGCTGTGATAAATGTGATTAATGTGACATTTATATATAATGTGAAATTAAAATGACTAATGAGTTTGTAGTAAATAATTTTCTACAGTACAATATAAATATTTACAATAAACTCATTATTAGTCATTTTAATTTCAAGTAACCATTTGGTCAACTGAGCTTACTATTCTTAATAGACACAAAAGAACAACTTGATTTTGTAAGTACTAGTTTACAAAACATACTCTTCATAATGCAAGTATTATTCAGGATCAAGTTAAAAAAGGTAAAAAATTACCATGCATTGGCGTTTCAATAAATCTGTGGTGTAACCAAGGATGACCTAGGTATAACCAGAGAGGTAATCTAGAATTTCTTTTGTATAACAAATTCGAAAATATCACATTAAAACGTACTGTTTGATGACCCTACCTTTGTAATGAAAGAAGAAATGAAGTTACGATTTTATCTTCATGTATAAGTAAGTAGTCACCACAATGTTGTCAAATGACCAGTCAAGTACACATTCTTAAAAATGAAATAACATCAAAATAATAATGGTACTAAATTAGAAACTAAGTCAACAGGTCAATTCCAAACAAATCTTATATCAAAAAATGTTTTCGCATTCTTCTTAGAACACTTCAAGTAGTGATAAAAGGGGCGTCAAACCCCCTTTGCCTCCCACCCTCAAAACTGAGTGACAATAAAGCGATTTTGATACGAATAACTTATAACAATGCTCTTAATTACATAAATTAAAACAAATTATCAAAATATTTAATTAAATGGAATATATAGACTCATTCCAATCTGCCATAAGCAGTAAATGTCCTTCCAATAATGATATCATCATTTATTATATTGATCAATGTTATTTATTTCTTGGGTAAGGTGAGAAGATTGTCAATCGAAAAGTCGAGTTGTCATTTTATATGATTCAACCGAAGTTTTAAAAACTAGGAAAACGCTTAGTGCAACGCGTTGATGAGCGAGCCATCGTACTGCATCCGATTTGATATGCGCTTGCAAGTAACAGCTGCTCTATATGCTTTGCTTTTTTTCTATATGCTTTCTGCAGCATTAAGAAGGCAAGGATGAAAATGTAGTATACACTTTTGGAATATTTCAAGATTATAGAATAAAATGTCCTTAGAATGACAATAACTTTTGAAATAACGACAGATTAGTCTTCAAAATAGCAAACAAATACCTAAAATGTGGTACCAATATTTTAGGTATTTGTTACCAATGAACATGCGAAGTTTTAAGTTTATCGATAAATTTGTACTAGTTTAATTTTAAAAAAATCACAGAAAAGATTGTTTTAAATTTTAACCGATGGGAGGATTTTACTGAATTTGTGTAAGATTGGGGACAATGTTGGTTGCAATGACTTTGCCAAATTTCAAATCGATCGCAATAACCAATCGAAAGATAATTATTTTAAAATTTGAACCAATCACAGGATACCGTTCAAAATCGATCCCAGGGACCGCACAGATTACTTTAGTAAGTGTGCAAAATTTCAGATCGATTGGTTGTGCGGTTTTACCTTGCAATTGAATTTATTGTGCGAGAATAGCGAGCGTCACCACCGTGCTATATTTTTGTGTGTTTTAATGTGACATAAAATTTCAATTATGTATTTTTTACATGCTTCTTGTGTCACTTATAAATTGGGGATACTTTCTGTTTTTTTTTTATGTGTGTTTTTATTGTATTTTTGTCGGCAGTGACTAGAACAAACCGTTCAACCAATCGATCTGAAAATCTGAACACACTAATGTCATCTAGAAGCGGTCCCCTGTAATATTATCATTTTAATCTTTCGTTAATTTCAAGAGTTATTGACATTAAACGGACATTTTATGAGTGTTTGGAATATTTGTCAAATTTCTTGAAGGAATTGTCAGGATATTTCATTACTGGTTCTCTGACGCCTTTCGTTTCGGCTCATTCCAAGGTTTGTATCTTAGAAACATGCAATCGCAAATCAATTCACGTGGAAAACGAATTGGCTCGCTCATCAATGCGTTATAGACTACGCACTTGTTAATGTATATTCATATGATCTTCATATTATGATCTGTTTGTTCATTTTCTCTAAATGGCAATGCACAAAATTATTGTTTTTCCCCGAGTGCGGACATTATTTTGCAACACATAAAAAAGAAAGTAAGACATTTTTGAAGGTTGAATCGATGTGTTGTATTCGCTGCAATTAGCCCTTATGTGAGGCAACATATTTAATCAAAATTCAGACAAGCGATGATAAAATTAAAAAATAGCAAATTTAAATATTTGTGTGTCAGAATTTCCACTGAATCTTGGAGTTTTCAGACTATTTATAGAATGTGTAAAATCGGATATAATGTTGGTCTTACCAATTCAAAAGGTCTGTTCGTTTTGCTTACTGCAGTTGCAGTAGCAGCAGCTTACAGTAGGCCCTGGTAACTCTTGCAGTAGCTTGCTGTACCAACACAAAACGAACGCATTTGCAGCAGGATGGCAGACTGGCCTTTTCCTATTGGTTGGGAGGTTTGTGAATTTGTCGGGAAGAATGTAAAAATAAGTGAGGTTATGTTCTGCATTTATAGAATTCTTGTCTAATCCCAATGCATTTTTATATAAATATGTATCATTTCATAACATGTAACTAAACTAAACTCTGAAACAAATACTCATTTCCCTCCTCCTTAGGCGTTTTTTCACTATCCATCCATAAGAAACACATTTTACATTTCAAACATGGGCCATTTTGCCGCCTACTGCAAAGTTACTGCATTTACATCACCTCCCTACCCAGCTGTAAGAGCAGTCACTGCGCAGCTACTGTCAGTGTCAAATCGAACACAATCGCAGTGACGGAACAGCAAGTTTGATGCAAAACGAACGGATTTGCAATGAGCAGTAAAGTGCAGTAAGCAAAACGAACAGACCTAAAGTTTCTTTTTATTCTCGACCTATAGAAAATATTTTTTTAAATTGTAACCAATAGATATGGCGGAAACTTTGTAACGATTAAGAAAATTTTTGTCTTACTAACACAATTTCAAATTGATCTGATCAACCAATCAGAAGACATTAATTTCAATTTGACCCAATAAACGAATTTCAAAAAATATAGGTCTGCAAACCGCAGAGTTGATGCAACATGTTTGCAAAATATCAGCTCAATCGAATGCAATTACAGTGGGTGATACCTCAGTAACAAGCAAAAGAAACAGACGTCCGTGCCAAAAAAAAAAATAATAATACTTGCTCAAATTTTCCGCTTTCGAAACCTAGCCCTTGATAACTGACGAAAAACAGAATCCCAGAAAAAAACACTCCGTGTAAAAAAGGCAGCCAAGTCTCTTTACTTAAAAAAAATCAACACCGAAAAGGAGTGATATCAAAAAAGGAGCCAAGTCAATGACATTTCCAAATATTTAATCGTATCTTTGAAATAGAAGTATAAACACCGAGAAATACTTTACAAAAGGACTTGGCGCATCGTTTTTTTAAAGACATCATTCTATCCTAAAAGTGGAAAGATTATGAACAAGTAGGTACATGTTCCTCTTTTTATTTGAGCCAGGATCTATGAATCAAGCTACTTTTGGTAATGGCTATTTTATAATTTTGTAATGGCGATAGAAGAAAGATGTCATGCTGTAATAGAAGTAATAATAAGGGAGGTAGAATTAAATAACAAGGAAGTGGGCTCATATATATTCTTATAGCACTGTTAATATGGTGATATTAGAAGGATATCTTTTCATAATTTGATCATGACTGAGGGAAATCATGAAAAGTTGTCAAATAATTACTAACTATTTATAGAACACTATTATATTATGGAAGTATATTATTATGGTATATATTATACCATTATATGGTATATATTATTATGGTTTTAATAGTTGTTCAATGTGACTTCACTGTGTACTTTGTGAAACGTATTGTTATAAAATGTGGATTAATAGAAATGTATTTCATTGTGAGAAGGTGTAACGCATGAGACTTAATTATGTTGACCACGAAACAATAATATGAAGATAACTATTGTATATTTATTACAAATATAGGCAACAAGTTTCATCGCGTACATATTCAAACAGAAAATATTTTACAGTAGGTATGTAGGTATAATATGTAATTGAAAGTTGTGTCCCTATTATTCTAAAAATTCTAAATTACGGTTGTATATAAATGGCATATGCTTATGAATAGAAAAATGTCTTTAAAAAAACGATGCGCCAAGTCCTTTTGTAAAGTATTTCTCGGTGTTAATACTTCTATTTCAAAGATACGATTAAATATTTGGAAATGTCATTGACTTGGCTCCTTTTTTGATATCACTCCTTTTCGGTGTTGATTTTTTTTTAAGTAAAGAGACTTGGCTGCCTTTTTTACACGGAGTGTTTTTTTCTGGGATATCACTTCTTTTGTTAGTTTATTCATACAGCTTGTAGCACATGTCCGAGCAAGCACTAATTTCTTTAAAAAAATACGCCTCAACCGATTAGGATAGGTACTAAGAAATTACAATCGGTCCAGCCGTTTTCGATATATTATAACGTCCCTTCCGGTTTTGAAATGGCGGCCGAAATTAATGTCGTCTTGAATTCATAATTATTAGTCATACTATTTCCAAAATTTGGTTGCAATCGGTACAGCCGCTTTCGATAATGACGTCACTTCGGTTTTAACAATGGCGGCCGAAAATAATGTCGTCTTTAATTCATAATTATTAGTCCTACACATTTCCAAAATTTGGTTGCAATTGGTACAGCCGTTTTCGATATATGACGTCACTTCCGGTTTTGACAATGGCGGCCGAAAATAATGTCGTCTTTATTTCATAATTATAAGTCCTACACAATTCCAAAATTTAGTTGCAATCGGTACAGCCGTTTTCGTTATATGACGTCACTTCCGGTTTTAGAAAATGGCGGCCGAGAGCACTGCAGCCTTGAATTTATAATTATTTACAATGTATGTTTACTAAATATCTATTTAAAAGTATAAAGTGGTGAATTTAGTGTCCTTTAGAATATTAATGACGTCATTTAGCATTTTTATGACGTCATTTCCGGTATAGGTAATAAGAAAACAATTAAGTTTTATCTAGTTGATACTTCATGAATGACCTTCTGAATTCAATAGCGCTAATTTCCGTCAAATCGCTCATGCCGTTTTCAATATATGACGTCACTTCTGGTTTCATTTAGTGGTTCCTGCCGCCATTTCCGGTACCGTTAATTTGTATATTCATTTATCCCAATTGATTTTCAAATAGATTGCAAAATGAATATACAGGAGCTAGTTCAGTGGCAATCGGTACAGGCGTTTTCGATGTATGACGTCACTTCCGGTTTCAGGAATGGCGGCCGAGAACACTGTGTATTGAAATTATAATTTTGTATTGTCTTTGTTACAATGTAAGATAATGATATGTGTATTTAAAGTATAATTTGATGAAATAAGCTAAATATTGCAAATGTATGACGCCACTTCCGGTTTAGAATATAAGAAAATTATATTTTAAAGTAACATACTTCATATAGATGACCATTTAAATCGAATGGCGCTAATTTCGTTCTAATCGGTCCAGCCGTTTTTCATATATGACGTCACTTCCGGTTTAAAAATGGCGGCACAAAAAATCACAAGTGGCAAGGTATCATCAGACGCCAAAAGTGCACATGTGGTAAAAATTTCAGATCGATCGGTTTAGCCGTTTAGGCTGTGGCCCTGTCAACAATGTTTCCTGATATCTGAATCATCATCATCATCATCAGATAGCTTTAAGAAGGGGTATAATTTCACTGTTTTCATGGCCCTCTAGCTCGCAAATGGCAAAACCTGTTGTTCCCAAATTTGGTATATGGGGTGGGGTGGGCCATAGCTCGAAATTAAGACATTTCACAACAATGTGAGATTTTCCAATTTTAAGATCCAGTAGGCCGAAAATGCCATGTTGTTGCTTACAGTAAAAGTGTTTGGTCTGCTCCTCAGTTTATTAGGCATTTACGGTATGTTGAGTGAGTGTGAGTGTACAGTACGACTTGGCTGGGTGGAGCGACCGCTCCACTAGATATCAAATAACAAGATAATGATGTCGTGGACGTTTTCGGAACCATCGTGTAATAAATTGGCAGTGGTGACGGTTTGTTCCGATGATTGTGCTGGTGGCCCTGATAAGGGCCGCCAGAAGATGAAGGTAGTAACTCCTTCGAAACGTCGCTGGTGGCCCTTACCAGGGCCACCAGCACATTCATCGGAACAAACCGTCACCACTGCCAATTCAACAAGATAATGCTTCATTAAATCTGATTATGAATCACAATTGAAATGCTAACATAAGCAGGTGGGGATTGATCCCCCCACTCAAGCAGCTGACCCCATCCATTATAAATTATCAAGTTTAGCGTCCCAAAATGGGTTATAAATTGTTAAAATCAGAAGAATTGACTAAATATGTGAGAAACGTATAATTACAATTATTGCCATTGTCTTCAGGGAATCAGTACTATATAAATAGATAAAGTTAAGCGTCCCAAAATAGCTCAAATTTGCTAAAAATCATAAGAATTGACTGAAAAATTTAGAAACGTAATTAAATATTATTGGCCTTGCCAAATTTCAACTTGTAAGTACGGATAATTTTAGTTAATCAATCAGACAATTCCACGGACATTTTGTGACATGTAGGTAATGATATTTGGGTTTCAATGGCTGCAAAAATTCAATGTGATCTGGACATTTTACCGATGAAAATGATTTTCTAATATTTTAACCAATTTTAACCAAATTTCGTTTTCAAACTATACGTCAATGCCGTCAATGATGGGCAAGATACCCTTAAAATGTAACTGAAATACAAGATGCGAGTAACGATGTTAACTGCTCTCCAAGATACAAGAATCCCCATAAAAAACACTCCGTGTAAAAATACCAGCCAAGTCTCTTTAACTATAAAAAAAAAATAGAAGAAATCTAAAAATTCAGCACTGAAAAGTAGTGATATCAAAAAATTGGCCAAGTCAAACTTAATTTGTAAAACCAAAATATACTTGGCGCATCGGGTATTAATCTAGTATAGAAGTATATGCCAAAAATCATATGTACCTGCGCCAAGTATGTAACGATGCGCCAAGTATATTTTGGTTTTTCAAATTAAGTTTGACTTGGCCAATTTTTTGATATCACTACTTTTCAGTGCTGAATTTTTAGATTTCTTCTATTTTTTATTATAGTTAAAGAGACTTGGCTGGTATTTTTACACGGAGTGTTTTTTATGGGGATATCACAATTTTTTTTAGTTAATTTAAACAATTTGTAACACATATCGAAACAACAATGACTAATTCCTTTAAAAAAATAAGCCAGTTCCAATTTGGTTACTAAGAAAAGTTGCGTTTGGTACCAAAATATGCTTAAAGTGATATTCCATGAAGAAAAGCGTAAGATTTGTTCCAATCGGTCCAGCCGTTTTCGAGATATGGCATCACTTCCGGTTATCAAAATGGCGGCTGAAAACACTCCACGTAGAATTTGTTTATATAAATGTTTTGTATCATTATAAACCTTGTGAATAAGTTGTTATTGTAGTAAGAGGTGATTAAAGTCTGATTTTTCATTTTTATGACGTCATTTCCGGTTTCAGTAATAGTACATTTCTGTTTAGACTATTGTATTTTCATATATATGACCGTCCGAATAGTTTGACACTAGTTTCATTCCGATCGGTTCAGCCGGTTTCGAGATATGACGTCATTTCCGGTTTCAAAATGGCGACTTTCGGTTGGTTTTATAAAAAGGCGACTCAGACGCCAAAAGTGCACATGTGGTAAAAATTTCAGATCGATCGGTTCAGCCGTTTAGGCTGTGGCGGTGATAGCGGTGTTTCCTGATATCTGAATCATCATCATCATCTAAAGAAGAAGAAGAAGAAGAAGAAGAAGAAGAAGAAGAAGAAGAAGAAGAAGAAGAAGAAGAAGAAGAAGAAGAAGAAGAAGAAGAAGAAGAAGAAGAAGAAGAAGAAGAAGAAGATGAAAGTGATGTAATTTCACTGTTTTCACGGCCCTCTAGCTCTCAAATGGCATAACCTATTGTTCCCAAATTTGGTATATGTGGTGGGGTGGGCCATAGCTCGAAATTAAGATATTTCACAACAATGTGAGATTTTCCAATTTTATGATCCAGTAGACCGAAAATGCCATGTTGTTGCTTACAGTAAAAGTGTTTGGTCTCCTCCTCGGTTTATTAGGCATTTACGGTATGTTGAGTGACTGTGAGTGTATAGTACGACTTGGCTGGGTGGAGCGACCGCTCCACTAGATACTTTCAACATAGGTAATATCAATTAACCAACAAAAGCAATTATTACCAAAGTAATATCACATTATTGTGAATGCATTTTGAAGCTAAAATTTAGCTATTTTGATAATGCAGGTGCAAATTACTGTATACAATTTCTTTTGCTCTGTAGATATATACCCATATTTCAAAAGAAAATGTGTCAGTCTAATTTGTGGATATTTTTTTGTGTCTCAATATAATATACAATTCTAAACATTGTAATTTTACAAGATTTTTGTGTCGTTTATGAATTGATGCATAACTGACAAGTCAGTTTGCTGACATTGTCAAGAATTTAATTTAATAAATTATTATTCTAATAGAAAGGTTCATTCAACGATTACAATATGATTATGCTAATAGCTATAAAATTAAACCCTTGAAAATACTACATTCGAACATTTTGGAAATATCAGTGTAATTCATTCACGGTAAACCACGGCGAGGACAGTTCGAGCATTGAATCAATCGAGGATCTTCTGCAGGTAGCAGTTATTGACATCGTTATCTATTTTAGTTCACCTCACCCCACTCCACCAGAAAACAACTCGGCATGAACCACCCCAGTTAGTACCAAGTGCAAGCGAGACAAGACTACTTGTGAGTGAGATGCCCGACAACCTCTCGTCAATCTTTCTTCTCACTCGCACAGCAACTATCGGGCTCTCTCACTCTACAGGGTACCTATTAAAATCGTTTACGGTGAAAGAACATAGCCGCAAAACGGAGTACCATTTATTATTTGGGGGAGTGTACCTAGTGCCACTTCAAAAATCAAATGCCAATGATCTAGTGGAGCGGTCGCTCCACGCCAGCCAAGTCGTACGGCGCGCGCACACTCTCATATAAAGGCTGGAGCAAACCCACTTTTACTGTAAGCATCAAAGTGGCATTTTCGGCCTACTGCATCTAAAAATTGGAAAATCTCACATTGTTGAGATATATCTTAATTTCGAGCTATAGCCCACCCTACAACATATACCAAATTTGGGAACAATAGGTTACGCCCTTTGCGCGCTAGAGAGCCGTGAAAACAGTGTTTTAGGGCGGTTTTCATAATAATAATAATAATCTCAGTAGGTATAGTAGTAGTAGTCTCCTGGAATTCAAATCCGGTAAACAGGCCACAGCCTAAACGGCTGAACCGATTGATCTCAAATTTTTACCACGTGTGCACTTTTGGCGTCTGATTTAACCTTTATCCCATTAATTTTTTGTGCCGCCATTTTGAAACCGGAAGTGACGTCATATCTCGTCAACGGCTAAACCGATCGGAACGAAATTTGCGCCAAACGATTCAGACGGTCAACTTTATGGATTATCAATAACAAAAGACTAAAATTTATGTTAACGAAACCGGAAATGACGTCATGAAATTTGAAATACATCGATTGGCATTTCGGCAACAAATTTGATCCGATTATTTTGTTATTTTTGTAACGTATGTACTTTTGATATCTCATTTGACTTATTATAAAACCAACCGGAAGCCGCCATTTTGAAACCGGAAGTGACATCATATGTCAATAACGGCTAAATAGATTTGAACGAAACCAGCGCTAAACAATTAAGACGGTCAACTTTATGTATTATCATCAATAATATTTGCAGTTTCCCATACCGAAACCGAAAATGACGTCACACATTTTAAAAATCTTACAAATTTACATTTTGATACAATAAATATACTATTTGAGACAGCTTATAATAAAATGTAATCATGTTTAAATTATAATTCAAGGGGTCAGTGATTTCAGCAGCCATTTTGAAACCGGAAGTAACGTCATATCTTGAAAATTGGTTGACTGATCGGTATGAAACTACCGCTAAACGATTCGGAAGGTCATCTCTATGAAATAGGAACAGTCACACTAGAAATTTCCTATTTATGAGACCGGAAATGACGTCATTCAAATTTAAAAATTATTATAATCCCCTCCTATATAATGAATACATATTCAGAAAACTTAAAATGATACACATCATTTATAGATATACATTCTTTGTGGCTGTGCAGTAAGTTCAGCAGCCATTTTGAAAACCGAAGTGTTGCGATATCTCGGAACTCGGTTGACTGATAGGAATGAAACCTTTGCTATTCTTCATGAAAGATCATTTAAAGCAAATATATAGTACCATACGGAGATTTTCATTAGTAAACCAAATTGTCAATGGCGACTTTTTTTAATGGATTTAGTAATTGTTCAATCGATATGACGTCACAAGTTCTAAGAATAAACTAAAAAAAAGGAGTGATATCCCCATAAAAAACACTCCGTGTAAAAAATACCAGCCAAGTCTCTTCAACTAAAAAAAATTATGAAATCTAAAAAATTCTGCACTGAAAAGTAGTGATATCAAAAAATGGGCCAAGTCAAATCTTTATTTGAAAATCAAAAAATACTTGGCGCATCGTTTTTTTAGGGCATAATAGGTATACTATATTATGAATTATGTATTTTATGTATATTTTCTATCTGGTCTATACTTCTAAACTATGTATACACGATGCGCCAAGTATTTTTTGATTTTCAAATAAAGTTTTGACTTGGCCCATTTTTTGATATCACTACTTTTCAGTGCAGAATTTTTTAGATTTCATAATTTTTTTTAGTTGAAGAGACTTGGCTGGTATTTTTTACACGGAGTGTTTTTTATGGGGTTACATTTACATTACAGGCTGTACAATACCTACATAAAATTATGTCTTGCTATAGGAATTGCAATTTCATAGGAAATTACATAGGTACACAGATTATTTTGGACATCACTAATTCAGTTGGCGGGTTCTTGATTTTAGTTGAACATTTGAAATTGACATGTAAAGGGGGGGGGGCGGAAGGGGGGGGGTCGATCTTTTTAAAAGAAAAATTGGTGCCTTCTAGAACATCCACAACTTCTACACTGCCTTCATCCACTGCCTTCTAGAACATCCACAACTTCTACACTGCCTTCATCCACTGCCTTCTAGAACATCCACAACTTCTACACTGCCTTCATCCACTGCCTTCTAGAACATCCACAACTTCTACACTGCCTTCATCCACTGCCTTCTAGAACATCCACAACTTCTACACTGCCTTCATCCACTGCCTTCTAGAACATCCACAACTTCTACACTGCCTTCATCCACTGCCTTCTAGAACATCCACAACTTCTACACTGCCTTCATCCACTGCCTTCTAGAACATCCACAACTTCTACACTGCCTTCATCCACTGCCTTCTAGAACATCCACAACTTCTACACTGCCTTCATCCACTGCCTTCTAGAACATTCAGCTCTACATTTCTGCATTCAGCCAGAACATTTGGTAAAATTTTTAAATGTGAATATAGGTAGGTTTTAGATAATTTCTCGATCATATAAAATTGATACCATTTTGTTCACAGGGAAGTGGGGAGGGGAAGTTACCTTAGATCAGTAGTACTCAACATTTTTCACTTGCGGGTCAGTAATACGAATTTGGTTTTGTTGGCGGGCCTCATTTTTTTATAATGTAGGTACAATAATGTTCACGTTATCAGGTAGTGTTAGTAATAGATATTTAGGTACATAGGGCAAAAAAAACTTCACGTAATTCAAATTTGTGGATGAGTTCCTTGGATGTATTTAGGTAAGAATTTCATAATTACATACGCATCATATTAATAAATACAAATTGAGTAGCAACCCATGGTAGTAGCAAGTAGCAACCTAATTTAAAAATTGTTTAAAAATTTAAATATATTTTTTGTAACCTATTTAGTAGATTTAGGTATAATAATAAAGTAATATCTTTTGCTACATAAAAGAACATTTTGTTACTGAAGTTGATGCTAAGTAATGTAGCGTCTCCAAATCGTCTCCAGCAGTCTCCAAATCACTGACGCATGCAATTTACTAAAAACAGAGCAGAATTGAGTTGGGTTGGGACTGTTCAAAACGTAATTTGGTGGCTTCCTTCTTTAAATCAGAATTTCTCTCAAATGAAACTAGAATACATTTTTACACATTTTGTGAATAAATACCTAGGTATATGAATTGAAACACTAACTAGGGGGCCACAAAAATTTAGTCCCAGGTTGAGTACCACTGTCTTAGATAATGGAAAAATTTACGTACTGCAAATGTACAATACAATTATATTGAACTAAAAATAAGGAATTCATAGATGTAGTGGGAAAATTAGAAGGTATACCGAATGCGAATAACATTTTGGCGTGGCGTTATGAAACAGAATACGAGCTCCAATTATCTGATTGGTTTGTGACGTCATTTTTACAACGCTTCTGATCGTTTCAGTTCTCTTATGGATTTTGTTTTTTTACTTAGATGTTTGATGAAGGCATCGATGATACCTTATGATACCATTGGCGTCTCCAACAAACGACATACTCAGAGAACCAGTTCCGAAAATTGGAGTTAGAGAGGGATATTTCTCACAAAATTCCTGCCACAGAGCCCAAAATGATGCTGGAACGTCGACGTTCAAAACTTCGACGATACAGGTCAGTACTTACACCCATTTAAAAAGCGTGAAAAATGCACACAAGAAAGCTCCATTATTTGGGGAAAATTATGCCCTTTTCCTTTTCAAACAAATTCAAATTCGTTATGACAAAGTATACCTATCTACGGTAGATATTTTAATATTTATTTAATTTTTTAATTACTGTATAACGATTTTAATGTTTATTTATCACATTTTTTATTTTGAATCTGTTTTTATTATGCTATAGGTATTTGATATTTTAAAACGTTAACTTCTCATAATTTTTAAATTATATAATTTTTTATTTTGTAGACCCTCAATAGTCAATATACATATTTACTTTCATTTTTATAATAATTTTATACATTAACAATATTTTGTTTCTTTTCCTATTTTTTAGTAGGTACCTATTGAGATTTTTCTCACCCGATATTTTTAGATATTTTCAAGGCTCTTCATTTTGTGTCCCAATTTTTATTACGTTTTTATTATTTGATTTTGTATTACTTGTGCGTCAATAGTTTGAGAATGGCAATTACAGCATTAGCATAGGGGATCACTTAACAAGCAAATTATTAATTGATACTTTTTCATACTATTTTTAAATATATATTTTAAACGAGTTCATCCTCTTACATCAATTTAGCGCAATAATCTTATCAAGATCTTGCAAATCTTTGCAAGATAAGTTGGTGGGACCTTGAAAATATTTTTGGCAATATCTCGTCAAACTCGTCAAGATGTTTCGAGGTTTTCTCAGCAGGGTGCAGTCTCTCTCTTGAAACATCCACACCAGTAAATTCTTAGCACAATCAAACGTTTTTGATTTTTAGTTTGAAGAGACTCATCGGATTGATGATACCGACGACTTGGACGAGATACCTACCTTACATCAGCCCCTGAAACAGGAGTCGCCCCCCCCCCCCCCCCCCCCCCCCCCCCGCTATTCAAGAAGCAACTCTCCTGACTCGAAAATCAAGAATAATTGGGAAGTGAAAGTATTCGCCTGCAAAGTGGACAACACATAGCCCCGGCATGAAAGCGAACTCTGATGCTTGAGGTAAAAACATAATGATTATTTTATTAATACAGTTATTATTTTAAACAACATTAGATATGTGTTATTTTTTAATTACCTTATGTTTTGTTCACTATTATTTATCTGGTATGATGTTGCATCATCTTTTTAAAAGCGATTTAAAATCTAGTGGTGCGGTTTCATTACATGCAGGGTCACTAGCCTACTATTTTTCTAGATTTTTGTAAATTTATTTATAAAGACTATTAATTTCTCCTTCTCTACTGTTTAATCAAAAGAACCAAAATATAATTAGTCTGACTTATTGTGTTTAACGAACACAATGCACAATCTGTGGATAGACTAAGAAGATGCTATCACTAATCAGCTATACTACCTTATATGGCAAGGCAGGCAAGGCATTAATTAGAATTTATTGACTTTTCATACTTTTTCCCCAATATTGTAGTATGTGATGTTTTAAGACTCTTCATTTTAAAGGAACATTATATGACAATTGTGTGGGGATTGTTAAATAGTGACAGCCCTGTTTGGTATCTAGTAAAATTATTTGCCTAGACAATTATTTTATCTTATCTATTATCCAGATGATTTTCTACAAATTATTAATTATCTGATTTGTTATCTTTTAAATATATTACCTATCGTTTTCTGTTATCTACCAAGTTGGAGAAAGCAAATAGTTTGAAATGTCACACAAAAATTAATATGCCAGAAAATACAACATTTATAATTTTTTTGTATTTTTTTTGCAGGGCTTGTACCATTCTCTTGTATCTTCACTGGAAGGAAGAAAGGAAAGATCAGAAACAGAAATCACAAGTCGTTGTACAGTGTTTCAAGATGGCTGTGTGTGACCGGTTAAGTGTTAATCCAGTGGATATTGAAGGTGGATGAAAGCATACGGTATGAGTTATAAAAACATTTTAATACTACCTTTTGACAGTGGCATGCAATCAATTTTTAATGATAAAACTTCGATTAAGTATTCCGTAACTCAAATGTAAAATCAAATATTTATAATAATAGCTATTCAACAATTATTATTGTCTTCAATTGTTTTTTTATTTATATGGCGTTAATCATTTATATATCACTGTATATTCAAAGTATTGCAAGTTACTTCAACAATAATTGCAAATAACTACTAAATAAAATGTGTATAATTTTACTTAACGGTCTCTTCTCTGACAAGCACCTCAAACCATTGCAGTCATTCCCAACTCTATCTCTGAGCTAGGTAAATTACATTTATATCTGACATATATTTTTAATTTTATAAAGGATTTATTTACTTTTTGGGGGTAATTGCTTCAAAGTTGTATAAACGTATGTGTTGTAATATCATGTGAGTGTATAGCCGTGCGTGTTGGTAGGGAAGCTATTCATATTGCGAACATGCTTTCATTGTCATATCTACTCAATGTTCTTGGTACTTTTACTCTTTGGTCACTTTAAGTAAATCGAAAAGTAAATGTACCGAAAATATTGAGAACATAGGATAATGTTCTGTGTTGGTAGCAATATACATTTGCTGCATTACCTTCCAGTAAGGCTGCAGTAGCAATATGGTATAGCTGCGCCAGCAATATGAGATGGCTACACCAGCTATATAATATGGCTACACCAGCCATATGAGATGGCTACACCAGCAATATGAGATGGCTACACCAGCCATATGAGATGGCTACACCAGCAATATGATATGGTTACTACACCAGCAATATGAGATGGCTACACCAGCCATATGAGATGGCTACACCAGCAATATGAGATGGCTACACCAGCAATATGATATGGCTACACCAGCAATACTGGAGTGGTTGGGGCAACAATATTATGGAAACTGCAACAACACTAGTATTGCTGGGCCAGCAATTCAGCCCTTTCCCAGCAATCTATAGATTGCTGGGGCAACAATAATTCTGGCTGCGCCAGCAATAAATTTCCAGCAAGAATCGTATTGACGTCACAGCAATAATTCTCACTGTCATAATACTAGCATAACTGTATTGCTACCGCAACAAGAATTCTGGCTGCCCCAACCATACTTTTTTTTCCGTGTGTGCACCGAGAAGTCCAAAACATATGGCCTTCCGCTCTTATACCTACCTCTGACCTCAGAGAAACGGATATAATGAAACTCACCATGTATTCATAGTTTGCACGAGCTTCATTTGTTTTTAATCAACAATGTATAAAAGTAAATTTCTACCATTTTGGTGTACAGATGTCAAGTCGATTTAAGCTAATTATTAGCGGTTAATCAAGTTTCAAGTTTTATTAATCCCTATTTGATCATATACAAATGATATTGGACACGTCAATTACATAACAATTAGGTAAAGCAAACAAATTAAATTCAGGCTTGTACAAGAAATCATAATAACTATAAACATTTTGCGTTGAGAAACTCGTCAATTGAATAAAAACAATTAATAATTAAAAATTCTTTCAGTGATGATTTAAAAATATACAATCTCTCATAGTCAATTTTAGATTTTAATGATGAATTCAATTTATTGAAAAGACTGACACCAACTGCGACTGGACACTTATTATTAAACTTAGATTTAGAGTTCATTGAACATACTCTTAAATTATAATTTAACCTGGTATTGTGATTATGTACCTCCTTGTTATCAATTGTTAAATGCTTATTTTCTATCACGAACATAATAGTATTATAAATATAAATGCAAGGAAGAGTGAGAATTTTAAAACTTATAAAAAGTGGTCTACATGAATCTTTGAAGTAAACACCAGCAGTACACGGATCGTAACTAGCACTGGCCAGAAACCGAACAGCTCTCTTCTGTAAAATAAAAAGTCTTTTTGTGTGTGTGGAATGACCCCACAACACAATTCCATAAGAAATAAATGAATGAATATAGGAATAGTAAACGGACTTAGCTGCCTCAAAATTACAAATTTGCATTATTCTTTTGATCAAAAAGCAACCGGAAGACACTTTATTACCTACATTAAAAATGTGTTCTTTCCA
The DNA here is from genome assembly GCA_934045905.1 of Leuctra nigra. Lineage (NCBI taxonomy): Eukaryota > Metazoa > Arthropoda > Insecta > Plecoptera > Leuctridae > Leuctra > Leuctra nigra. The sequence goes on along the minus strand of OW203767.1, from coordinate 31,683,115 downwards.
ATTTAATTTACTATCTAATGTAATGCCCAAATACTTTGTTGAATTTTGTACCAATATACTTCTCCCATTTAAGTAAATTAATGGACTGGACAAATTACTGTTATTAGTACTTTGAGAAAATTGAAGCATAACAGTCTTAGATTCATTCAAACACAAGTCGTTGTTAACAACCCAACTAGCCAATTGCTGTACTTCCATGCACCTATCATCAAGATCATTGCTCAAGAAGTGAGAAGTATCGTCAGCAAATAATGTTAAATTTCCTTTTTGAATACAATGTGTCAAATCGCCAGTAAATAAAATGAATATTAGAGGAGCAATTGTCGAACCTTGCGGAACACCTATATTAACAGTAGTTTCATCAGAAAAATTAACACCTGAAGAAGTCACTAGTTTTATCACCTGTTTTCTTTCCGTTAAATAAGATTTAATCCAACTGCTGGCGACTCCCACAATACCAAAGTGTTTTAACTTATTCATTAATTCGTCATGATTAACCATATCGAAGGCTTTCGAAAAATCGTAAAATATTCCAACGGCTGGACTTTTATTATCCAATGCATTATATATTTTATTAACCAAATTGTTTATGGCAGTAGTAGTAGATCTTCCTTTACGAAATCCATGTTGACAATCTGATAGCAGGTCAAATTTCTCTAAAAATAGTATTAACTTGTTATAAAATGCCTTCTCAAAAATTTTAGAAAATACTGATAATAAGGCTATCGGTCTGTAGTTTTCTACCGCGTCTTTTTTACCTTTTTTGAATAAAGGACTAATTACTGCTTTTTTCAAATTCTCAGGAAACACACCTGACGAGAATGATTCATTTATAATGAAAACTAAAGGCTCTGCCACGTACCCTGCAACATACTTAACAATATGACAAGGAATTTCATCAAATCCTGCGGATTTTTTATGCGTTACTTTATCTATTACATCATAGACATCCTTCATACTAACAGGATACAAGAAAAAATTGTTACCGCTACAGGTACTGCTTATATTTTGGATGTAACTACCACAACTGTTGCTAATTCCTTGGTTCGACTCCTTGCTCTTCTTCAAAACAATATCTGCCGCATTTTTAAAATAGTCATTAAATACATTAGCAACTTCTTTAGCTGAGTTAATGTGCCTCCCCTCATGAACCAGCTTAATATCCCCACTTCTTGAGCTGCACAAACTTGAATCATTCATATTACTCTTTATTAAATTCCACGCAGCCTTTGACTTGTTTTTTGCCGTATTTATACATGTTATGTTCATATTACGTTTACTATTTTTAATGGCCAATGTGTAATCTTTCTTCAGCTTTAAATATCGTGCCTTGTGCACCAAATTTCTTTTTGAAATTACGTACAACCTCTTTACTTCTTCAGACATCTGTTTTAATTCTTTAGTGAACCACGAATTAACTTTTGTATTTTGTCTTTTTATTCTAACTCTTCTCTTTGGAAACGCTTCATCAAAATACTGATTAAAAATCCTCATGAACTCATTAAACATATTATTAACACCTTCTTCGACATAAATGCTGTCCCAGTTGGCACCACTCATCAACAACTTGAAAGTATTTACTTGTTCATCACTGAATGATCTTTTGTATACAAATTCCTGACTGCTATCAGTCGATGCACATGCCTTTACTCTCAACAGCTGAACACAATGGTCAGACAAACCAGCATCAAGTGACACGGCAGTGGCATTTGACATATTGGTGAAAATATTATCTATACACGTTTCAGATCTCATGGTAATTCTTGTATAATCATGTACTTGCTTAATTAATCCATATGATGAAAATAAATCTACAAGGGTAATGGCCTGATTACAATGTGAGCTAAAATTAACATTAAAATCACCACTTATTATAATATTTTTTCCTGTCATTTGCAGCTTATTCAACAGTAGTGTAAGTTTATCAACAAATAACAAAAAGTTACCAGATGGACATCTGTATATACACACAACAATGCAGTTTCCGTACGGTGCACTTAGCTCAATGCATGTATATTCAAAAAGCTTATCCTCATTTAAATGTATGTCTGCTGTAAATAATTTTGAATTTAATTCTGACTTGACATATATCATGACACCACCATGTTTATAATTATCTCTGCAATACCAATTAATCAAAGTGTAACCAGGAATAGTTGCACTGTTTATTTCACCCGCTTCCAGCCAATGCTCCGATAAACAGACAACATCAGACGGATGTTTGGAAGATATTTGGTATATGAGGTGGTTTTATACCCATAAAAATTTCTTCTGCAGTTTATTGCACAGGTAAACATTATTACATCACAAAAATACCGAAACACAGATTGACAGCCGTTCTGACACGTTACACCAATATAGCCTCTCAACAATGAGATGATGTCACGTGCAAACTATGAATTGGTATCACAAATAAAGAATGTGTCGTGTGTATCGGGTCACGTAACCAACTTCACCTATATATTTTAACGGCGCATTATGACACACATTTTCTTAATTTTTCTTACTAATACTCATGGTCATGGTTTACATTTGAATACTTATGTAATTGATTTACCATAATAGGTATGATTAAATTGCCTTGCTCCGTTTCAAATTTACGTATTTTGTTGGGCATTTGGTCTGTTAACTACGTAAAGTGTGTAATTAACACGCACAATCTGCTGACAAATATTGCTGTCTTTTTATATTTATGCATACCTCACTGGTGCGCATTGGTCACGTTTTACATGACGGGACCCTCTAGTTTACATTATATTGCTTTACCCGTGGTTCTACTAAGTCAAGGTCCCAAGAGTTAATTCACATTTTCGTTCAATGTAAAAAAAATCACGGCCTACTGGGCCAATTTGAAAGTTTCGAAACTTGTCTGTTCTTCCATGGGCTACACGTCTTGGCAAGTTGGCTACACTCTTGCTTCTCATGTAATTTCTCTCAAAATACTGTCAAACGTTAGCGAAACGGAGTTAATTCATCAATCCGGTATGTAGAATGTGATTTCGTATATTATTAAACGAATTATTGTTACAACTTACTTGAAAGTTGATATAAAGATTCGTGCTGTCATTTTGACGTTTTGAAAAGACATCTGGATTCATTTCCATTGTCGGACACCCGTTACACCCGTTACACCCGGACATACGCGATATGCGCATGCGTGAAAAGTGCACATTATGTAAGAGGACTAGAGGGACCCGCTTACAAATTGTAAGTTGTGTGATTCGCATTTATGATTAATTTATCACCAACTACCAAAGTTTGGGAATTGTTAAAAAGCGTCCTTCCTGACGGTTTTGTTCGTGGTATTACCTCAGTGAACAGGCAAATGATGGGAAGGTATACCCAACTAATAGGCCAAGACCGCCTCTTTCCCTGCTTCCATCTTTACCTACTATTCACCATCATCTAAGTTGTGTGATTCGAATTTATGATTAATTTATCACCGACTACGTACCAAAGTTTGGGAATTGTTAAAAAGCGTCCTTCCTGACGGTTTTGTTCGTGGTATTACCTCAGTGAACAGGCAAATGATGGGAAGGTATACCCAACTAATAGGCCACGACCGCCTCCTTCCCTGCTTCCATCTTTACCTACTATTCACCATCATCTAAGTTGTGTGATTCGAATTTATGATTAATTTATCACCGACTACGTACCAAAGTTTGGGAAATGTTAAAAAGCGTCCTAACGGTTTAATTCGTGGTATTACCTCAGTCGACAGGCAAATGCTGGGAAGGTATACCCAACTAATAGGCCAAGACCGCCTCTTTCCCTGCTTCCATCTTTACCTACTATTCACCATCATCTAAGTTGTGTGATTCGAATTTATGATTAATTTATCACCAACTACGTACCAAAGTTTGGGAAATGTTAAAAAGTGTCCTTCCTGACGTTTTTGTTCGTGGTATTACCTCAGTCGACAGGCAAATGCTGGGAAGATATACCCAACTAATAGGCCACGACCGCCTCCTTCCCACCTTCCATCTTTATCTCCTATTCACCATCATCTCCCATCATCATAATCGGTTAGCTGCAGAACAGTGCGACGTTATACACTACTAAAACAAATAGGTACTACATGGAAATTACAAATCTACTACAGATTAAAATTTCTAAACGAATCCAAGTTACAAAATCTGAAATCATAAATGAGTGAATTATACAGAAACAAATACGCAACTTAAAAAAATAACGGCTCAATGAGTACATAAGAAATGAAAAATGAAAAATTTGGTATAAAGATTTTAAAAAAGTGTCTAAGAAAACATGGAATACTCTATCAAATTTAGATAAAACCAGAGCAGCTCTCTCTCATTGACTGAAATATGTCACGTGATCTTACTTGCCTCCTGATGAAATAAAAGTCTGCATCTCTGCACAATTCACATCAACATCAGGAATTCACATCAGGTTACATGGCAGATCAGCAGGGAGCCGCTGAGCTTCTCAGTCGATTCCCACATTGCTGAATGTCGCCTTTTTGTACTTAAAGATGCAAATAAAGATAATTGAAATTGAAATTGAAACATCAACGATCGATCGCTTTAGTACAATTTTGATTCCCAAAACGTAACTGTCTATATACTAATGAGAAGTGGCGACGTTAGGTATGTGTGTTCGGGCTTTAAGATCACTTACGCCCCCCCCCCCCCCCCCCCCCCCCCCAACCCCTCACCATTTGCAACCCCAAAAATAACATCTAATTTACATTATATTGCTTTACCCGTGGTTCTACTAAGTCAAGGTCCCAAGAGTTAATTCCAATTTTCGTTCAATGTAAAAAAAATCACGGCCTACTGGGCCAATTTAAAAGTTTCGAAACTTGTCTGCTCTTCCATGGGCTACACGTCTTGGCAAGTTGGCTACACTCTTGCTTCTCATGTAATAGGCCATTTAAGAAAGTCAAAGCGCATGCGATAAAGCCTGACAGGTCCACAGCCGTCTAGTATGTAGTGACTAGTTCTGTTTAGTGTCTGTCATATTTACGTGATGTTTTCGAGAAGGCTGTGGGTGGGATGACGTCACGCCGAGTCCTTTGAAGTGCGCACTGCGCATGCGTTTAAGCCTGATAATATTAGTACCACACCTCACCAACAGATGTATCTTTACTTTCTTAAATGGCCTATTTCTCTCAAAATACTGTCAAACGTTAGCGAAACGGAGTTAATTCATCAATCAGGTATGTAGAATGTGATTTCGTATATTATTTGAGCGAACTATTGCTATAACTTACTTGAAAGTGGATATAAAGATTCGTGCTGACATTTTGACGTTTTGAAAAGACATCTGGATTCATTTCCATTGTCGGACACCCGTTACACCCGTTACACCCGTACATACGCGACATGCGCATGCGTGAAAAGTGTACATTATGTAAGAGGATAGAGCTCTCTGGCTGTGATAGGTTCCAGCTATAAGCTTTGAGTGACATTCGACGTGTTTTCTACTTTATCATGTACTGCCGATACTACATGTGGTCGAGAGTTGACAAGCTTACTAGCTGCTTTTCCAAAATACTCATTAAACTTGTTTGCTATCAGTTGGGGTTCAACAATGCTCTTACCCATATCTTCTAGCTGAATGTCCTGCTGACTATTAGACTTTCCTTTGTGCTGGAGAAGAGGGAGCCCAGCAATGAAGAGATTGTCATCGTGCATGTCGGTACGAACAGTATTAAAGGCTGGAGGCGTTTTGGCAATGTAGTGAGTGATACGATGGACCTTATGGAGTGTATTAAATGTAAATTTCCTTTGGCAGACATTGTGGTTACAGGACTTGCGTGCAGAAGAGACGTGTGTAGAGACGAGATAGAGATGTACAATGAAGAGATTGGGTGGGTTGTTGAAGAACTTGGAGGACAGTTTGTAAATATTAATAGTTGGATTTGGGATGATTGTTTGGCGAGAGATGGACTCCATCTTAATTATAAGGGTAATTATATATTTGCCAATGTAATGATGGGTATATTGGCAAATGTCAAACTCGAAGAGGGTAAAGGTGTAAATAATGATTTGGTTGAGATGGAGAAAGTTGCCGAGGAAAAAAACTAGAAATTGACAGTTGTACATATGATGCTTCTGGGCTAATAATGCAATTAAATATACAGAGTATTTTCCAGAAGCGTGAAGAAGTAGAAAATTTAGTAATTAAATATAAACCATGTGTATTAGGATTGACAGAAACACACTTGATAAATGAAATCGAGGACTGGGAAGTTCAAATTAGTGGCTATAGTGTAGTGAGAACAGACTCGACAAGCAGACACACAGGAGGTGTGTTGGTTTATCTCCTGAGTGATGTAAAATATAGTGTAATCAGTTCAAAAGTTATAGATAAATTGTTGTGGTATATCGTTGTAAAGATACATAATGGACAGCTTGCGGGTTTAGTTTATTGTTTAATTTATGTGTCGCCTAAGCTAAGCAAAGTGGCAATAATTGACAATCTTGAGTTGATCATTGATGAACTAATGAGTGGTAAGTCAGATTTTATAATTAACGGTGATATAAATATAGACCTAAGCAAGGACACAATGTATTCTAAAAAGATGAAGGAAATGTTTGAGAGACAAGGAGTTGTCCAATTAGTGGACGAATACACTAGAATTGCACAGATTTACAACAAAAGAGACAATAAATTCATAACTTCCAGAACAACGATTGATTATGTCATAACTCCGATAGATGATAGGTTAAAATATAAGATAAACGTAATCGATGATAAAATATCGGACCATAGAGCAATAAATATATTCTACAATAGCACTAGTACGAGAGATCAAAATCCTAAGTATGATAAGAAAAAAGTTATAGATATAAGTTATAGAAATTTTAAGAACCTATTCTTATCTAAGGAGAATATAAAAAATTTCATTGAAGAAGTAAACGAGAATAATTGGAGGGAAAATGAAATCAATGACAATATTGACAACATGTTAATGGAATTTATATGTAATTTGCATTCAACTATAGATAAATATGCAGGCATGAAAACATTAAAAATTAAAGACATTCATTCTCGAAACAAATGGTTTGACAAGGAGATTAAAACTGTTCAGAAAGAAAGAGATAATTTATATAAGGTTGCCAGGACTTATAATAAGCAAGAGGACTGGGATAGTTTTAAGCAAGCCCGGAATAGGGTCACACAAATTATAAGGAAGAAGAAAATAAATTATTATGATAATAAAATTGAGGAATTTAAATTCAGGCCGAAAGAAATGTGGAAGATTCTTAAAAGCTTGTACAAGAACACGAAAAAATGTGAAAAAGAGGAGCTGCTTTTCAACCACAAAAAAGTTAAGGGCAAGGAGCAAATTGTAAATTGCTTTAATAACTATTTTGTTGATAGTATTCAGGATATTATAATAAGCATAGATAATAGAGGAACTGTAGAACAGGCTATCGAAACAATTGATAGTATTAAACACCCCCATGTGTGGGATTCATTTGATAATGTAGATAGCAAAACTATTAAGCAAATAATATTTAAACTTAAAGATTCTACACCATGGGAGGATGGAATCTCAAGTAAAGTCCTGAAAGTAATTAAGCCTAAAATAGTACTCTTTCTCACAAATATAGTAAATAAATCAATGAAAGATGGCTATGTACCTGATATATTAAAACATAGTATTATCTGCCCAGTCCCGAAGATAGTGAATACTAATGATGTTGAAAATCATAGACCAGTCAACACTTTACATATCATAGAAAAGGTAATTGAATATGCAGTTAAAATTCAGGTAGAAAAGTTTGCTAGTATTAATGAAATTTTAATTGAGGAACAATCTGGATTTAGAGAAAAGCATGGGTGTGAAACGGCTATTCAGTTGGTAATAGATCAAATAAAAACTGCGTCAATAGAAGGTAAAAGCACAATGGCAGTATTCTTAGACTTTAAACGAGCATTTGAAACGATTGATAGAGACATTTTACTTAAGAAATTAGAAAGGTACGGGTTTAAAGCAGTGGCGTGCACTCAATGGAAGCAAGGGAAGCATTGCTTCCCCTTCCTTTTCCATTCCAACAATATTAAAATATAATAATTATATGTATAATAATTTAATCTTTTTACAAAAATATTCATCACTTAATACTACTTATAGAATTCTTATTACGAACACAAATGTCACCACTTTCGCTCTGATTTCAAAGTAAACGCGGTTTCTAAGACAGGAGGTGGGCAAGGCGCGTGCGCACGCATACACTTGCCTCGGCTCGGCAGTCGGCCGGCTCCAAGGGATTCACTTTTCGAATTGCTTCCAATCCCTCGCTCTATATACGGGAGTTACGCATGCATTAGGTGATTTGCCTACAATCAAATATGTTAATCTGCAGCCACCTGAAAGTATTGTCAATAATAAAAACTTATTTTGCCATGATAATAACATTATTTGCCGGTCTAAACACAAAGCATTTCTGTGTAAAATGCGTCTATTTCTGCAGGCGTATTCTAGCCAAGGGAAGCAAATCGGAGAGTTGCATCCACAGTCCGAACGCAGCCGAACTACTCCCGAGTTGACACGATTGGAACGAACATGTGATCGGTCGGTGACAGTGCTCAAGAGCGGTTGAATGTCTAAACTTGTAATATCTACAAAATATTGCAGTTTCGGATTCTCAGTTCAGTTTACGCATTTCTACAAAGTTTTTGTATATCTGTATTTGCCCTCGTATTTGCCTTCAAAAAACTAATGATTAAAATATAAAAAATTAGTCTGAAAATCCTCCTTTGACCATTTCTTAAATTCAAGTAATCGTCCAAAAAGGTACTTTCAAAATCGTTTTTAACCATCTAAAATTAGTCAAATTTTAAAAAATTCCCTGCGGGCTAAGCTGGGGGGGCAAGCCCCCCAGACCCCCCTCCGGGTCTGGGCAAATTTCTTTCCTGGCAATTTGCTTCCCTCACTTCAAATGTCACGGCACGCCACTGGTTTAAAGGTACAGTACTTACATGGTTTCGATCTTACCTAGATAATAGATTTCAGCAAGTAAAATATAACAACACATGGTCTGAAAGTAGGAGCAATAATACTGGTGTGCCACAGGGTTCTGTGTTGAGTGCTCTCTTATTTATAGTCTATATTAATGACTTAGGAAATGTATTGCGTCATTGTAAAATATTTAAATATGCTGATGATGCATTGATTATTTGTAGCAATGTTGATATACATAAGGCTATCTCATTACTAAATTCTGATCTGATAGCTGTTGAGAATTGGTTGTGTTGCAATAAAATGAAACTTAATGTTGGTAAAACGAAAGCAATGATGTTCAAAAATAAAAATTCAAGGATCATAAATGTAAATGATATAATCATACAAATGGAAGGCAAAGTTATAGAAATTGTAACGGAATATAAATATTTAGGGGTGTTTATAGATAATCAATTAAATTTTAAAAAACATGCAAACTATGTAATAAAGAAAATGGCACGAAAAGTGGGTTTATTTAGGAGACTTAGTGGATGCCTTAGAGCAGAAACCAAAATTAAAATTTATCAGTCAATTATACTTCCTCATATAGATTATTGCAGCTCCATACTTTTCTTACTCAACAAAAATGAAATCAGTTCTATGCAAAAGATTCAGAATAAAGCTATGCGAGTTATATTGAGAGTGCCAAGAGACACATCAATAAAGAAAATGTGCTCTACCTTATGCTGGCTTAATGTAAAGCAGAGAATTCTCCTTAATACAATGGTACTAATTTTTAAAATAACAAAAGGTCTTGCCCCCAATTACCTCTGCAAACTTATAAACATTAATCCAAAACATGACCATAACATTAGAAAGAGAGATAAATTTGTAATAAACAAAAAGATTGTAACACAATTTCAAGAAAATTCAATTTTTGCTAAGGGGATAAAAATGTAAATTGGAATCCCCATAGAGATTATGAATTTAGAAAATGAAAAGATTTTTAGGCGATATTGTTCAAAATTTGTTAAAGGTAACCAACTGTCCCCTAAACCAGGTGAAAGATCAACTTTCTGGGACAAGGGGGATGGATAATTATTATTAGATTTAAGAATTGCATTACCTATGTTTACCTATGTATGTATTAAATAGCACAAACTTGCTAATAAAGATGTTCTACTACTAGCATTGATAATTTTCCAGGCATCTTTCGCCTTATTATTTGATGATGCCATTATCTCGTCATTCCACTTTCCTCTTCTCAGACGTGATGAGGTTGCTGTATGCCCGCTTCAGTTTAGTGTAGTGTTCTTTATTCTGTACGGTATTATTAATTTTCAGTGAGTCATAGGCCTTTTTTACTTTCACAGACATCTCGCTAACTTCCTCCGTGAACCATTCACAGTGTCTCTTTCTTGGTGTTGTTCCACACTTGACTTTAATGCTTTCTCAAATTCTCTGCTAAAAATGCTCATGAATTCCTCAAACATGTCATCTACACTGAAAAAATTATACAATTTGTCCCACTCGCACCCTCTCATGGCTTCTTTGAACTCAATTATCTGGCCTTGTTTATAATATCTCCTCCACGTCCACTGTCTTTTACTACCTTCCTCCTCCTCTTTGAGGCTGATCATTTGAAAGCAATGATCAGAAAATCCTAGGTCTGTTACCTTGACCATAATCTCGGTATCTGGTATACTCACGAAGACAAATCTATGCAGGTACTCGAAGTGTTGGTCGTCCTCGTCGGCTCCCAGATTGTCCTCCTCAAACCAAGCGTGTGGCATATGTCGATGATGGATTCCTTGGTGTTTGACTCCACCATGAATTCCACATTGAAATCTCCACAGACCATTATAGCATATAATGAAGATTTACCTGATACTCGATGCAGCAACAGATTTAAATTCTGTAGGAACACTTCCACATCTCCAACCGGGGATCTATATACACAGATAACCGCTATTTTACCAAAAGGACCATCATACACAATGCCCACGCATTCAAAGTCTTTTTCTACACTAAGACTGTCAACAATATTTAATTGGTTATACTTAGTACCAGATTTAACACAAATCAAAACTCCCCCATTCTCAAAGTTCTTTCTACAAAAACTTGATGCTATTTCATAACCAGTAATGCAGGAACTCCCCAGCTCTTCCTGACGCAGCCAGTGTTCCGATATGCATAGCACGTCAAGGTTTCTACTTTCAAGTTCTACTTTCAAAAAATCGGTTTTGTTTCTCAGGCACTGAGAAACAAAACCGAGTATGGATTGTATGTTGCCATGCCCTATGATCTCTCGAAAAGTCTTAATAGTCTTGGAATTCGTAGCACCTGTAGCAGATGACCTAGTGTGTTCGGGGGCTACCTGGCGTCACAGCCGACCATTTTGCTTACGTGCTCTTAACACACGTCCCGGGTTGGGGGTACTTACTTCCGCTGGCGATATTGCTTCTATTTCAGCTAGTCGCTCCCTTACGGTATTTGGTGACTCCATCGTGAGCTCTCGCCTGCTCTCCAATGTCATTTCTGCTGCAGCTGTAGGCGTGTCCCCATCTACCGAGGGCGTCAACATAGAGCTAGATATGACTGTGCTCGCATCTGCAGAAGGCGTCAATTTCGTACAAGATGGTGACGGAGATGGTGATGGTGCAGAGTTGCCTATGTTCAACTCTGTAGCTGGAAGCGGCTGCGTGCTAGCGAAGCCTATGTTCAACTCTGTAGCTGGAAGCGGCTGCGTGTTCTCGAAGCATACGTTCCTTTCTGTTGGTGGTGTCAAGTCAAGTGTCAAGTGTTGCAAGTTATGAGTCTTTCATATTTAAATATAGTTGAAATGTTGTAAAAATAATGAATGTACAATGTTGATATTGCCATACGCAATATGTTCTGCTCTTACCACTGATGCAGGAGATGATACGATGTTCTGTCTATACCTGCATTGAGTTGAGTAGCTGAAGATTGACGTCGTTTAAAACTCTAATACACTTTGTCTTCCGCCGAATCACGTTTGTACACATTTTATTGTTTCACGTTCCGCTGTATAATTGAAAATAAATGATTTCATGTTGATGTAAGTCCTGTGTTGTTGATGAAATATTAAACCTAGAAAAAAACACTCCTTGTAAAAAAGGCAGCCAAGTCTCTTTACTTTAAAAAAATCAACACCGAAAATGAGTGATATCAAAAAAGGAGTCAATGAAAAAATTAGGAAAAAACACAAATGTGGGGCCCTTTGTCGTCTTTCATTTTTCTTAAAAATGAATAATCTAATTTATTACACAATCTGGGGTGGCAGCAGCATCATGCGCCTGCCCCTAACATGCGCCTGCCCCTAACCCTATAGGATTGGGTTTAAAGTATTGTTAAGGTAGGGGGAAACACTTAGGCGAGCAATTTTCAGAATTTGAGAGGGAATTCCGTCGGGCCCAGGAGCTGTATTGAATTTAATTTTTGAGATTATGGAACTGATTTTATTAGTATTGAAAGTGAAGCACGAAGTGTCAGTGATAGGAGGGGTGGGGGAAGGGGTATTTTGCTGGAGCCGCTGAGAGTCGGTATTAAAGACCCTTTGGTACCGTTCATTTAGTTCCTGCGCTTTTTCTTCATCTGTAGTGGCTAATGATCCGTCATCTCGTTTAAGAGCGGGGATTGAATTGTGGTTTCCTTTCTTGGAGTTAATGTGGGTGTAGAAGTTTTTCCAGTTGTCCTGCCTGTTGACTACTAAAAGTTTCTTCATGTGTTCAGCGAGAGCAACTTTCTTGGCGACTTTGAGTTGACGGGTTAGGTTGTGAAATGTCGAGTGTGGGCTTTTTCTTGTTTTATAGTCAGCTCTACACTTCCGCTTTAGTCTCCGTATCTCTTGAGTGTAGTATTTGGGGTCGCAGTTGTCTGTTCGGATGATGCGTTGGGGGACATATAGGGCTTGACTTCAGAGATGATATTTTTTAAACTAGTCCAGAAAGTGTGGATATCACCTGTTTGGGAGCTCCAGTTAGAGAAGGAAGCGATGGTGATGGCTGCTACGTCAGCTTTTTTATAGTTCCATAAGGTCTTCGGAGGTGTGGGAGTGGTGTGTGATGGAGAAACTAAGGACTGGTGTGTGCGGAAATCTTGGCAAAGTCTTATCAAATTTGATTATATGAAAAGTTTCGTACTGAAATAATTGTAATTTTTGCCGAAGACTCTTATTCTGAATTTTGTTGAGCTTGTGAAACTGTAAAATTTAATTGTTTGTCTTTGTTCTTCAGCAATTTGCCAGACATTAAACAACTATTGCTGACTAATAACTTGGTGATAGTGTGTTTTTTGGAAATCTTCTACCACCATCAAGGGCCGTTTTATGTTATGTTTTTTGAGATTTACTAATTTTAGAAGTGAAAAGATGTTCCACTTTAAGTTAAGTCACAATGATTGGTTCAATAAATTTCGAAATACCTGTCTATGCATTTCTTTTATAATAATGTGAGTTTAATTAATATCAAGAATATGATATAACTAACTTCTTATTGGATATATTAAGTAATTATCTCAACAAAATAAGTATACATAATGAGTCACCTGCTTGCGAATTATTTCATGGTGATATGCTTTTTAAGATTTAGAAACTATTAGGAAAATGACCTAATAAGTGACATGCCTAATAAGTGACGGAAAGTCATTAAATATGAATGTTGTATGTTTGTACATAATGAAACTGTCTGGATGATAGTTACTTCATACTAATAAAAAAATAAAAAAATAGTCACCATATAAAAATATGTTTTAACAGCTATTGTGTTGTATTACATTATTGTGTGTTCCAAATTATACAGAATAGAGAGTGAAAAGTAACAGTAACTTTCATTCTTTCTCTCACTTTATTAAAAATAACACATTGCATATGCGAGTGTTCTTATCAATGAATAACAATATAATTATGCATACTTTCATCGTCCTACTTTATAAGGAATCAATTATATTGATAATTATAATTGATGAATGAATTAAAAAAGTATGTTTTAATAATACCCATCCCAATTAATTCTCAAATTTTAATTTACAATTTGACATTAATTTTGAGGTCAAGGGCGTATTCAGGGGGGGGGGGGGGCCGGGGGGGCCATGGCCCCCCCCCCCCCCGAAATCAGGATTGCATCTAAGATAATAAGCACATTTAAAATAATGTGTGAAAAAAAACACTTAAAAATAGACAGATCATGTCAAAAACGTTCCAAAATGGTTAGAATTGAGTTCAAATTCCAAAACATTTCCGGTGCTATGCGCCCCGGACTTGCATATCCTATTGAGTTCAATAAATTTACCTATTCTTAAGGAGGGATGCCCAAGTAGATTTTCCGAAAATATTTTTTGTTGAAATGTACGACTTTTATTAATTTTTTCAACATTTCAATTCAACTATATTTTTATGTAAAAGTTTCATCAAATGTCTTGTAACTTGCAACTCTACAATTATATTGAGTTTTCAATATGATGTCTTCGGAAGATTAAGAAATTTTAACACAGGAGGTATAGGAAAATTATTTAGAATTTGGCGCCTAACTTTTCAAAACGTACGGCTAGGTGTATATATAAAAATCTTAGTAAATACCTCTATGTCTAATACACATAATATTAGTTTTAAAAAAAAATCTATCGGTGGAAAATAGTTTAAGGTGGCTGGGTCGATCGACCATTTTTTCAGATAGTGTTCAATTTTGGTGTACTCAATCATCGGTATCCCCTAAACAACACTTCAAAAAATAAAATACTTCCCGTGTCTAGTTTTCGAGATAGGTGAATAAGAAATAAGTATTTTCCCCGTGTTATCTTATGGCAGGTTTGACGAATTTGCTACAAATGAAGATTGTATTTAATTGGCTCGTTAGATTTTCAAAAAACCTATATAAGAAAGAATCTTTGATCTATTTACTTTCATTAAAAAAATATAAAACAATATCATCGTGTGCTAAATAAAAAGTTATAGGCGATTTAATTCAAGTATTGAAACTAGTAAAATTACATTTGACAACACTGCAATTAGCTCAAGGTAGTTAGAAGGCACTAAATACCTAATAAAGATACCTTGGTTCAAGTAAAAAGCTGTATACTGTACGAACTTCTCTTTATTCAGTAGTCTCACAGTCATCTGCTACAAATTCTCGCATGGCAATCTTATAAATTTATAAATGCTCCATGTAAAAAGTAATAACTAAATATGTAGGTAAGCTTATTTATTATATTCACACAGCAGCTAATTTTTGGAGTCTATGATATGTCAGAAAAGTAACACCAGTCACTGATTTGCTTCATAACCATAAGACCTAATTTCAAATTCTGTCAGGAAGCTAGAGCAGAAAGTATTATAGGAATACTATGATTGATTGCTCGATCGATATAAATAGGAAATCGTAATTAATAATTCTAATGGCAATCGAGTGAAGTAAATAGAGAATATTACATCTCTTCCAAAATAATGCGTAGATATCAACCATTTATTAGATAATAAAATTCAGTAAATTACAACTTCAAATTCATCACCGTACAAATCGCATTCCAAATTCAAGATTTAAATGTGTTGTTCTTGCAGAAAGCTAACAACAGTGCTAATTATTTTATTATTCTTTGTTACACGAGGTTTACCATCTACTTCTTGACAGAACAAGTTCCGGACTCCGTCTTCGTGCAATAGCTCAAATGTCTCGGTAATGTTGGTAAAAGTTATTCCCGCGGCAGCAATCTTACCGATCATTTGAGCAGACAAATTACAGGATTTTAGGGGAAACAGTGTTGCTTTTCTTTCTCTCAAAGCAATTGCCATTTCTTTCCTATTTGTGTACTCTTGAAATGGAATAGTACACTTTTCAAGTGTGGTTATAGGAACAGTGTTACAAATCGCCTGCAATGTTAGAACATCGTCCAGTGCATTGTGAGCAGAGCCTATTATGACTTTCAAATCAATCGCAATTGCTTCTTGTTTATAAGACGATCGACCTGGATATGCAATTTTACACACCTTTAGAGTGTCCACAATACCACAAAGTAAAACATCAATATAACTTTTCAAGCCAAGCTCAATGGTTTCCCTGATCATGAACCGTAGGTCAAAACCAACGTTGTGACCCAGAATTACAATTTTGGACTTTATTTCTGAGATAAAGTTAATAAAACTAGCCCATGCATCATGCTTCGAAATAGTTGGGACACTACTACCCCCAAGAAAAAGTTTGTTGCCTACTTTGGTGATGCCAGTTATTTCGCTTACTTTCTCAGGTACTGAGGGTGGCAAAACATAAACATTGAAGCATTCTGTCCCATAGACAGTAGCTATTTGCATGACTGTGGCGTTTGTTGTTAAACCGGTTGTTTCTAAGTCAAAGAACAAATATACAGTTTTATCAGAGCACGATGGGGAGAAGAACTCAATTGGGAGCACGTTCACTGTTGAAGTTGGTTCCAGAAGACCCATCCCGGACTTGTAATGGTTCCTTCTCTAGACTCATGCAATTTTTCGGCTTGCTTCCTCTTGTTTCTCAATTGAAGCCGTCTCTTTTTGGATTTGAGCAGTGCACGTCGCACCTTTTGCTGATATCGGCTAGTGTCATGCGTCTTGCGATATTTCAATGTGTGTTCACCGGGGGATAGGCATAATCTTGTGTTGACGGGGACTACATAGAGTGATCCCATGTTAGTTTGGTTCACGGCACAGGCAACACGAAAGTCCAAAGACTCAGAGCCGCTGTAGTGTCTGGACTTAGGCGCTTTTGATGCTACTACCGCGTTAAATGACTCATTTGCTTGTGTAGAACCGCAAGGAGCAATTTTCTCAGAATTTGCAATATACCTTCCCAGAACTTCAGATAAGTCTTTGTAGAGATCATCACCTTTCAATGCTTCACCTCGGGGAAGACTTCGAAATTTAGCATTGGGATCTGTCTTGTGTCGGCACCAGTCTTTGCATTCATCGTGACGATCAAATACTTGTTCTGCTATGTTTGATAACGAGCTGCGTAGACCCGCAGCATCCCCCCTGTTTTGCGTTATAGCATATGAAAAGCAGGTTTTTAAATATTGTATAACTTTTGTGTCCAAAACTTTATATTTCTTCTGCTGTAGTTTATATAATGCATTATTAAAGCATTTCTTGATGTGGTTGAGGTCCGACCACTTTGTTACATCTGGTCGCACTCTTCGTATTGCAGCCATGGTGGATGAATCTTCGTCTCCTATGAGTGTTCCACACTCGACGTTGTTCTTATCGAAGAGAGGGTTATATGTGACAAGGTGGAGAGCGAGATCCGATTCCATTGCCTTTGCACTCTGGGCAAAATTGTGGCGACAATCGTGCGGAATATTCTTACCGCACCTCCTGCAGTCTTTGATCCGAGTTGCATAGCTAAGTACCTTGCGGCTATAATGGCCCATTAGTGCTCCATGGCCTGAAACATAAAACAAAAAGATAGGTAGTACAATTTCAAATCCTTCCTCAAGCAATAGAAGAAATATAATATTTGTTATTACCTGATTGACTGTCATATGTCTTTCCATTCCCCCTCCTCTGCCAACCCATGTCGTAAGACATTGTCAGTCTAACTTTCTTCTGAGGTGGTTCATCATCCAGTGACAGGTTTGCGCTATGCCGTAAGTCCTCGTCAAGGCCGTCAGTACTGAAAGAAGTGCTTGCCAGATGTGCATCATCCAGTGACAGGTTTGCGCTATGCCGTAAGTCCTCGTCAAGGCCGTCAGTACTGAAAGAAGTGCTTGCCAGATGTGCATCATCCAGTGACAGGTTTGCGCTATGCCGTAAGTCCTCTTCAAGGCCGTCAGTACTGAAAGAAGTGCTTGCCAGATGTGCATCATCCAGTGACAGATTTGCGCTATGCCGTAAGTCCTCGTCAAGGCCGTCAGTACTGAAAGAAGTGCTTGCCAGATGTGCATCATCCAGTGACACGTCTGCGCTATGCCGGAAATCATTAGTCATATGCTTCTCTTGAGTTACTTCTGATGCCAACAGTAATGCCACTGCTTTTGCAATAACTGGGGACAGACTTCCATGATTATTGTCGGGTAGAGCTGTTTCTGACAACTCTTTCTCCAGTTGGATCATAGCATTACATGAAGATCTTGCTATATCCTCCAAAACGGGTCCAACCTTCCTTTCATACCTCTTAATTAAGTTCGAATTGACAGCTGGGATATTAATAGCTGATAACAGTCTGTTCAAGTGTGTAGTCCCTATCCCAGAATCCAGCAATCCTAAAGCAACAAAGTACAGTATGAGTGAATTTTAATATTAATAAAAAACATTACGTTTTTAGGCTATAGGAAATTATAAGTGTTTAGTTGGCTGCTTACCAATGACAGTCTTCAAGTTCACATCGAAAGTAGGCCGTCCACCCTTAAATGCTGGCTCATACAGGGAGGTGCGAACATTATGCAACTTCATACATTTACGGCACTGAACAACAAAAATACTAGCTAGTCCAGACACTTTTTCTGACAACACGTATTGCAGAGAAAGGGGAAGATCACACGAGTGGCACCACAAATCTTTCGAGATGACTTCCAAGTCAATTATGCGCCGTCCAAATTGAGACGTTTGCTTGACAACTTTGCTTGAAACTTTGCTTGACAAACTTGACAGATCCAGTTTTAAGATATGTTTTCTTAGATATAAACCCTTTCTTTCCACGAAAGTATTCTTTAGGTGTACGCTCAGACATTATTTTTCACCATAAAATGACGTTTTATACAAAGCTTTTATTTTCATGAAAGTAAACTCTGTAAGCTCAGCCACCTTGAGTCCCGCACAAATTCAAATTTCCAAAGTACAATGTTGCCATATTGTACCACATTGTTAAAATTATTGAAAAATCTTCAATATCCGATTCACAACTAACATCTTTGGGGCATTAACACTGCTCTAAATAATAAGAAAACGTATAAATACCGTTTAAATGGTGTCTATTTCAACTACCCAATATATTATACAAGTAAATTAGGTGCTAAAAGAATTTATAAAAGTGATTATTTTACACTTAATAAATAAGTGAAAGCTCTCCAATACTTCAGAAAACCGATCGATCCAGCCACCTTAAATCTAATATTTACTAGGAAAATTACCGTGTTTTTTCGACTTACCATGTTAAAGATAGGGCTAACTCAAATTTATAAAGTGATATATCTTGGAAATTAGTTCGGCTACCCCACTTTTTCTTGCGTTTATATGGTGCACAAGGAGATTATCTATTATATAAGCATATTTATTCAAATATCTATCGGAGACCTCTACTTGGGCATCCCCCCTTAAAGCTCTAAGACCAATTTTTGGATATTTCTTAATATTTTAATCCCCCAAAATAGCTTTACACTGCGATTCAAAATTGCACCTAAATGAATGACCTTGACCCAAAATTTTCTCGGGGGCTGGGCCCCCGAACTCCCTGTATTACACTGTAATTTTCAAAATATTTGTAATGTCCGCCCCCCCCCCCCCCCCCCCCCCCCCCCCCGAAATTTCATCCTGGATACGCCCTTGTTTGAGGTAAATGTTTCTTGGAAGACAGTACAATAATACTCTAATGTTTTTCGGCCAGAGAGTATATAAGGGGCGTGACTAAGTTGCATGGTGCCGATATCGGGTGCAATTCGGAAATACGCTTCCCGCGTGGTGGGAAACGGTTTTCGCAGTAACTTCTATGCGTTGTATGGGCGACGGATGATATATTTCCCGGGTCTTTGATGTGGCGCTATCTATGTGCATATTACACAACTTCAAAAAAAAATGTTTGGTCGGTAAAATTGATCTCTAGACCATCAAGAAAGCCGTGGCAAATAGCGGATGACACACGGTAAGCCAAATTTCGTCAAAAAATCGATTTATATCTCAATATCTATATGTAAATTTGGATTGATAACCTAAAGTGTAAATGTTTGATGTAAGGTATCATGTAAGTAATATCCCCATAAAAAACACTCCGTGTAAAAATACCAGCCAAGTCTCTTCAACTAAAAAAAATATAATGAAATCTAAAAATTCTGCACTGAAAAGTAGTGATATCAAAAAATTAGCCAAGTCAAAACTTTATTTGAAAATCAAAAAATACATGGCGCATCGTTTTTAGAGCACTTGTATATTTGATGTATATTTTATATCTGGCCTATACTTCTAAGCTATTTATATATACGATGCGCCAAGTATTTTTTGATTTTCACATAAAGTTTTAACTTGGCTCATTTTTTGATATCACTACTTTTCAGTGCAGAATTTTTAGATTTCATTATATTTTTTTAGTTGAAGAGACTTGGCTGGTATTTTTACACGGAGTGTTTTTTATGGGGATATCACTACTTTTTTTAGTTTATTCTTACAACTTATGTGTTAAACATCAAAATAAACAATTACTAAATCCTGTAAAAAAAATCACATTTACAATTTGGTTACACCTAAAGAAAAACTGCGAATGGTGCATATGATGTAAGCTTTAAATGACCTTTCATGAAGAATAGCAAAATTTGTTTCATTACAATTGGTCGACCCAGTTCAGAGATATGGCAACACTCCGGTTTTCAAAATGGCTGATGAACTTACTGCATTGCCACATATAATTTATATTTATGTGTCATTATAAGTTTCTGAATATTTATTTTTTGTATGGTAAGGGAATTATAATAAATTTTAAATTTTAATGGCGTCATTTCCGGTTTCATAAATAGGAAAATTCTAGTTAAACTATTGCTATTTCAAAGAGTTGGCCTTACGAATCATTTGTAGCTAGTTTCGTATCGATCGGTCTAGCCGTATTCGAGTTATGACGTTACTTCCGGTTTTAAAATGGCGGCTGAAATCTCTTACCCCATAAATTATAATTTAAACATGATGACAATTTATTATAAGCTGTATTGATTACAGCTTATATAATCAAAAATAGTATTGATTTTATCAAAATGTAAATTTGTTAGAGTTTTAAAATGTGTGACGTCATTTCCGGTTTCGGTATGGGAATCTTCAAATATTACTGATGAATATTACTGATAAAGTTGACAGTCTAAATCGTTTAGCGCTGGTTTAGTTTTAATCTGTTTAGCCGTTTTTGAGACATGATGTCACTTCCGGTTTCAAAATGGCGGCTTCCGGTTGGTTTTATATCAAGTCAAATAAAATATCAAAAGTATATACGTTGCATAAATATCAAAACAATCGGATCAACAGTTGCTGAAATGCAAATCGATGTATTTAAAATTTCATGACGCCATATCCGGTTTCTTTAACATAATGTTTAGTCTTTTGCTACTGATAATGAATAAAGATGACCGTCTGAATCTTTTGGCGCAAATTTCGTTCCGATCGGGCCAACCGTTGACGAGATATGACGTCACTTCCGGTTTCAAAATGGCGGCACAAAAAAATCATGGGTAGAAGGTTAAATCAGACGCCAAAAGTGCACACGTGGTAAAAATGTGAGATCAATCGGTTCAGCCGTTTAGGCTGTGGCCTGTTTACCGGATTCTAGCTCCAGCCTACTAAGATTATTATTACTGAAAACCGCCCTAAAACACTATTTTCACGGCCCTCTAGCGCGCAAAGGGCGACAACCTATTGTTCCCAAATTTGGTATATGTTGTAGGGTGGGCCATAGCTCGAAATTAAGATATATCGCAACAATGTGAGATTTTCCAATTTTAAGATCCAGTAGGCCGAAAATGCCACTTTGATGCTTACAGTAAAAGTGGGTTTGCTCCAGCCTGTATAAGAGAGTGTGCGCGCGCCGTACGACTTGGCTGGCGTGGAGCGACCGCTCCACTAGATTAGATAAATATTTGATGAACATTTGACCGCTGGATTTTTTTTTATTACGAAATCATTTACAAACGGGAAGTAGTCTTCCCACTGACCAACATATAGTCTCTCTAATTCGAAAATGATAGGTCATGGTTTAGATAATCATGGATATTTTCTTTTCTTTTAACCATAAATAATGTATTTAAGTATGCAGTTCTAACAAAATCAAAATCTCGATTAAAAAATATATCATATTAAAAAAAAAAATCACAAAAAAAAATTCCAACGCATTTTCTTCTTATATGGGCGGTAATTCGCTGTTGTCACTGGTTTCCAAAAGCTCAAATAATTTTCCCGGGAAAGGGTTGTGTATAAAATTAGATTATTAATTTTTAAGAAAAATGAAAGACGACAAAGGGCCCCACATTTGTGTTTTTTTCCTAATTATTTCAAAAATATATATTGTTTTTTTTAGATTTTTTATAATTCAAACCCCATCCTGGTGTTTAAAATATATATTATATTGATATTTCTTTTTTCAATTGTTGAATATGATTGTCAAAAACACATTGGTAGGCCGGGGAAGCCGGTGGCCCAGTGGTTAAGATGCCTATTCGTCACGTAGAAGATCGCAGGTTCAAAACACGGCAATTTTTTTTTTCTAATTTGCAGAGCTAGAAGAGCTTTTTTGGTTATAGGGACAGGCGCATAATACTGCAGCCACCCCAGATTGTGTAATAAATTGGATTATTTATTTTGAAGAAAAATGAGAGACAGCAAAGGCCCCCCCCCCCCCCATTGTGTTTTTTTCCTCACTTTTTAAAAAATATTTTTAATTTTTTTAGATTTTTTATACTTCAAACCCCATCCTGGGGTTGGGGGCAGGCGCATAATACTGCTGCCACCCCAGATTGTGTATAAAATAAGGTTATTTTTTTTTAAAGAAAAATGTAAGTCGACCAAATACCATTCCATTTTGTTTTTTTCCATTTTTTCTAAAATATTTTTCTCCTAGCAGATTTTTTATACTTCAAACCCCATCCTGGGGTTAGGGGCAGGCGCATAATACTGCAGCTACCCCAGATTGTGTAATAAATTGGATTTTTTATTTATAATAAATATGAGAGACAGCAAAGGGCCACCCCTTTGTGTTTTTTTACTCACTTTTTCAAAAATATTTTTAATTCTTTTAGATTTTTTATACTTTAATCCCCATCCTAGGGTTAGGGGCAGGCGTATGATGCTGCTGCTACCCCAGATTGTGTAATAAATTAGATTATTCATTTTTAAGAAAAATTAAAGACGACAAAGGGCCCCACATTTGTGTTTTTTTCCTAATTTTTTCATTGACTCCTTTTTTGATATCACTCCTTTTCGGTGTTGATTTTTTTAAAGGAAAGAGTCTTGGCTGCCTTATTTACACGGAGTGTTTTTTTCTAGGATTAATATTTCATCAACAACACAGGATTTACATCAACATGAAATCATTTATTTTCAATTATACTGCGGAACGTGAAACAATAAAATGTGTACAAACGTGATTCGGCGGGAGACAAAGTGTTTTAGAGTTTTAAACAACGTCAATCTTCAGTATCTAATAGGTTAAGAGAAAATTGAAAGTTTAAAAGGATTTATTTAGAGAAATTGTACAACATGTCAATCACAGATTTGTTACATTGAAAAAGTGAAGTAAAAGATAAGAAGAACAAATACCAAGGTTAAATCAAAGGAAAGAGTGAAATATTAATAAGTTAAAGGCCGTGAAACATCAGGAAAAGCAAGGCTTATTAAAGAAAATGAACAATTGAGGAAATACAATAAAAGCAACAAGTCCACACAACTGGCTCAAACATACCGGCCTCCAAAATGAATATTTTTTAAGTAACCTTGATAAAGCAATAAATAATAATGAGATAGTCCAGGAATTAGCATCTTGATGATGATGACTTCGAAAAAAGGTCGATGCGTTGACTAGATGCAAACTTTACACCATGTTGAAGTGTAGATGAAGTGTAGATCGTTGCGCACATAGATCAGATGAGATCATGACGGGAATCATACGAGATGATGTCAAACTAATCCATAGTATGCGTAAACAACTTGTTGACTGGTCGTATGTGAGTACCATGTGAAGTACGAATAGTGACGACGCGGACCACGCCGTCACGTCCAGGCATGACTTGAGTGGCGCGACCAATGGGCCAAGACAGAGGGCTAGATGATGTGTCTTTGAAATAAACAACATCACCTATGCTTAAATTCGTGCAATCTTTGCGCCATTTTCCTCTTTGCATTTGGGTGTGTAGATATTCTTGATGCCAACGCTTCCAAAATGATTGATGAATTTGACGGACACGTTGCCAACGATCCAGATGACTAGTTTGATCCATTTCCAGCACTTCAGGAGGGGCAAGCAGCGTTGATCCGATGAGAAAATGCCCTGGACTTAAGTAACATGAGCTTTCTGCTGGATCAGAGGAAAGTGCGCATAGCGGTCGACTATTCTGTACCGCTTTGATGCGGCAAAACAAAGTAGAATACTCTTCGTACGTATGCGGTGTGTCCGAAATGAGGCGTTGTAGTAGTCCCTTCGCTGACTTCACGCCAGCCTCCCAGATACCACCAAAATTGGGAGCGTATGGGGGTGAGAAGTGCCAATTTATGACTCGAGAAGTGACAGAGCCAGCCAAGGTAGCGTAATGTTGATTAAGGAATTCTGAGATTTCACAAAGTTGCCGAGCTGCTCCAACTAAGTTGCGACCGTTGTCAGAGTATAAATCGGACGGAATACCTCTTCGAGAAATAAGTCGATCCAAGCAAGCGAGAAACGTATCCGTTGATAAATCAGATGCAAATTCCAAATGTACAGCTTTTGTGCTCATGCAAACGAAAATGCAAAGATAACCTTTGGAGAGTGCTGCATTTCGACGTGAGCTAAACTTAGTCATGAATGGTCCCGCAAAGTCAGTACCTACGTGGGTAAAAGCTCGAGAAGCTTGCACCCTCGATGGTAGTAGGTCTGCCATGACAGGCTGAAGAGTTCGTGCTCGGAATTTTAAACACGTTAAGCACTGATGAATTCTTTGACGCGACAAGCTACGCAAAGATGTGATCCAATATAGTTGCTGTATCAATGCTTGCACAGTTTATGGTCCTGAGTGAAGCGAGCGTTTGTGGTACTCGTCACAAAGTAAATTCGAGATATGGGCTTGTTTTGGAAGCAAAATCGGATACCGAGCGTCCTCATGGAGAGAAGAAAATCACAATCTACCGCCCACCTTGATGACACCGGAGGCATCAATGAAAGGCTTCAAAGATGCTAGGGGTGATGACACGCAACCGACTTCGGTGAGTTGTCTTATCTCACGATGGTAAAAATGGTTCTGAGATAGTTTGATTAGCATGTTTAAAGAGCCTTGTAGTTCAATTGGCCGCAAAGGGCCCATGACATAGGTAACATTCGAGCGCCTTGCCAATAGAAGTCGAGCAAATCGAATAACTTGCGCGAATACTCGTTTTGCCCGAAGTAATGTAGAAAATTTATGGAAATGTAGTAGTAAAGGATCAACATTAGCTTCAGTCTTGACGAGAAGAACGGTAGCAGGCTTCATTTCGGGTAACGTAATAGCATCCGGTATAGATGCACTACGCGGCCACTCTTCAATTGGTGATTGTAGAAAAGATGGACCTGATCGCCATAATGGATGATTCATCATTTCTAAGGAAGTTAAACCACGTGATGCGCAATCAGCGGGGTTTTCATTGGAGGGAACGTGAGCCCATTGAGAAGGTGTTGTGTGTTCCAAAATTTCAACAACACAATTAGCGACGAATGTTTTCAAGCGATGCGGTGAAGTCGCAAGCCATGCGAGCACAATAGTAGAATCAGAGTTTAGCACAATAGAGTTTACATTAAGAGAATCGAAAGCAGCTATTGTGTCTTGAAACAAACGCGCGAGTAAAAGCGCTGCTGATAACTCGAGTTTTGGTATGGTCAAAGTTTTAACGGAAGCAACTTTGCTTCTTGCTCTTATTAGACTTACATGACAAGATGCATCCACGGTTGAGTGTAAGTAAATGACAGCAGCGTAACCTTTTTCTGAAGCATCACAAAATCAAACTAGACGAAGGACGCCGTGCATAGCTGGGAGATGACGCGGCACACGAAACTCGGTTAGTTGAGCGACGTCGGCGACAGCAAAGTTCCAACTCTTTGAAAGTTCTTCAGAAATAGGATCATCCCAATGAAGTTGCGTAAGCCAAAGTCTCTGAATAAACATTTTCATCCAAGAAACAAATGGCGAAAAAAATCCTAAAGGATCAAATATCTTTGCAATATAGGAAAGAGCGGACCGTTTGGTCATAGGACCATCGAAAGGACGTGCACGGAAAGAGAATTCGTCGGATTTTGGGTCCCACATTAATCCTAAAATCTTCGACGAGAATGAGAAAGAGAATGAGAAAGAGAATCACTCTGCAAAGCGATCTCAAACGCCCGCGCCAACTTAATTCCTTGCTCTTCCGGAGAGAAAATCACCGGGGTTTCAAGATGATCCTCTGGAAGAGCATCAAGAGCTTCAAGGTCATTACTTGCCCACTTACGTAATTCCAGGCCTCCAAGAGAGAAAAGGTTTTGAAGTTCAGATTGTAGAATACGACATCGCAAGATCGAGATCTTGCGCTCCAGTGACAATGTCGATGTACGTGTGAGAAGTAATCGCTCGAGAAGCAGCCGGGAATGGAGTTCCTTCATCTTCAACTAGTTGTCGAAGAACTCGTTGAGCTAGAAAAGCTGAGGGAGTTAATCCATAGGTAACAGTATTCAATTCATACTCAGTTACATCAGAATCAAGAGTAGGTCGCCAAAAGATGTGCTGATACTTGCGATCAACAGGTAGATTTGAAATCTGCCTACATTTGACGAACGTCCACACAAATGGCGATGGGATAAGTTCGAAAATTTATGAGAATGCTCCATAAATCTTGCTGGAGCTTAGGACCGGTGAACAATTGTTGATTTAAGCTTGAACCTTGTGAATCACGATACGAAGCGTTGAACACTACACGAAGTTTGGTAGTAGAACTAGAAGTTTTGTGGATACAATGATGAGGAATTACATAGTCCGTCATCGTTGTTGCGGGTTGTATATGTTGCAGGTCAACATATTCTTTCATGAATATGTGATACGAAGCTTCATGCTCTGGATTTCGTTTGAGTCGCCGTTCCAAACTGAGGTAGCTTTGAAGTGCAGCTTTGCGAATAGAAACAAGCGGCAAACAATTAGGCTTGAAAGGTAAAGCGACAGAATATCTTCCTGATGAGTCCCGCTTGTAGGTGGCAACAAATTGTTCTTCACAGAATTGATCATAAGGGTTGAGTGGAGGTTTGATATGCAGTTCTTCTGTTTCCCAGAATTGTCGTAGCATACTATCCATCGTAGGGAGTGTAGATACGAAAAGAGATGTACTAGGTTGTGATTCAAGTTCTGAGAGGGACACAGAACCCAAGATCACCCAACCAAACATTGTGTTGAGAGTTGAAGGAGTTCCTCCAATGACCACGTCTCCGTTTCTACTAAGAATATCAGGATACAAATCTGCTCCAAGTAGGAAATCGATTTGATCAGGAATATGGAAATTGTCGTCAGCGAGCGATAATCCCCGATAACGATCGAAAACTTCAATAGGTATTGAACAAGATGGAAGATGATTGGAAATTATAGGCAAAACTAATGCCTGAACTCCGAGCCGAAAGTCAGGATTGACACGAGAAGCGAGATTACATTGAACCTTGCCATGAACTTGTGTAGATGACTGGCCAATGCCAGACAAAAGAGTAGGACTAGAATCTACCTGAAGACCAAGACGGCGAACACATGAGAGTTTTATCGCGGACACCTGAGATCCAGAGTCGATGACGCCACGAATAGTTTGATACTCTCCGGTAGAATCTTGTATCTTGCACCTGAAGGTTCCAAGAAGTGCGACGCGTTGCTGAAGAGGAGTCTTCTCAACCTGACAAGACAGGTTATTCGCAACGACCGCGTCTTCGTGAGGATTTGAGTTGTTATCTGTAGGAATAACAATCGTTTTGGAAGCATCTTCAGGGTGTAACGTAGTGTGGTGATGCTTACTCTGACACTTGAAGCATGAACCTTTCGACTGACAGTTGGCTCGCGAATGCTTTCCCAGGCAATTGAAACATCGTTTCAATTTCTTCAACGTCTCGTATTTGTCACTCAAAGAAAGCTTTATGTACGCAGGGCATTTGTGCATAACATGAGAGCTTTTGCACACAGGACAAACGAGGGTTTGACTTTCAGTACTCGATAAGGTCTTTCTTGCAAGTTCCTTTTGAGTATGATTGTCCGAAATGAGGAGCGAGTTAATTGAATTTACCTTCTTTGATGATGACGAAAACGGTTGAACTTTACCAGGGTTGCCGACATGCTGATCTTGGCAGCACAACTCAAGAGTCCGAGAGGTGTCTTCCAAAAACGTGATGAGTTGTTTGAATGTCGGCGTTGAACAAGATGAATGCTTTGTCTCGAAGCTCTTGCGCAATTGTGCATCAAGATTCCTCAACGCAAGAGACAGAAGCATGAAGTCGGCCATATCTGGAATCTCCAGTGCCTTGAGCGCATCTACCGAGTTACGATGGACTTGCAAGAAATGTTGCAACTTTGAGTGATTGCCAGATTTCACCGGTGTGAAATCTATAATCTGTTGTACATACATGGAAGCTAACAAACGTTTATTTTGATAGCGATCGATAAAGGCTATTCCAGTGGTACCACGTGACTAAACCTATAAAACACGAAATTGGCCAAACTATTGCTCCTAAGAGGAAGATAATGTATTTTTCTCATTCTATTAGTGATTCTACAACCCACTTGACCTTTTTCGACACCAATATTTTGGTCCCGATTTTTTTTTACGAAATATGGCTGTTTCATTAAAAAAAATCGCACAGACCGCAATTTTCACTCAACAGACTTGCAAGTGGGCTCGTTGTCTTCGTTATGAAAATGCGAAGAGAACGTCGACGCTCTTTTTGTTAATAACTTGATATCTTACCTGGCCACAGGCACCAATAAATAGGCGAAATTTCCGGTACATACCGACTTTATTTTAGAAAAATTGCAATTAAAATACCGAAAAAGGACGTCGACATTTCATAGGTATATGTATTATGATTATACATGCCAAGTTTCAGGTCGCTATGTTCAACGGTTATTTAGTTCCGATTTTTTCTGTGAATTGTCTTTGACCAGTTTGGATCGTCCCGGATATTTTTTTGACTTTCCAAAATGGGTTGATTTCGCTAAATATCGATCTCAGATGACATTTTCTTACAATATTTGCCCTGAAAATAAAATCTCATATCCCCCTAGAATCCCCTTAAAGCATTATAGGCAAGAAGATAGTTATCAGAAGATATCTGAAAACTACTGATAGTTGCTAGTGCGACATCTCGCATCGACGAACGCAAATAGTGAAACTTCTGAACGTTGTTCAACACTTCGTTGTCATGCACTAGCGAGGAGAACATAGCAATGAATTCAGGCCATTGTGAAATGTCACTGCCTGAATACACCGGCAACTTGATAGTGGGTAAGGAA
Organism: Leuctra nigra; assembly: GCA_934045905.1. Taxonomy (NCBI): domain Eukaryota; kingdom Metazoa; phylum Arthropoda; class Insecta; order Plecoptera; family Leuctridae; genus Leuctra; species Leuctra nigra. The sequence goes on along the minus strand of OW203767.1, from coordinate 31,653,810 downwards.
TTAACCTGAGCTACTTGTTGGTGCTGATTGGAGAGAGACAGCAGGCACTTCAATCTTGTTGAGTAATGCGAGATACGTTTCCCGAGCTTCGTACAAACTAGGGGTGTTCACGATTACGATTTAATCGAATCGATTAATCGATTATGACATACAAAACGATTAATCGATGTTAGAAAAAATTATCGAATTACATCAATTTGAATTTGCTGCCTTGAAAATGGTTGCAATTTGCAACATCTAAAATGGCTGCCTTTATTCTCTCAACATTTTTCTTTGTGTGCGTAATATTTTATTGATACATTCATGTTTGTGTGTATTTTCCAAAGTTTCAGTGTGTATTTCTCAATCGCATTACCATATCAGTGATGATTGAAATAATTACGGCACATTACAGCGTCTTTGAAGTGAAAATGAATGACTTCCCGGACACATTTCATATTTGAGATTAATATTGCCGTAAAAGATGATATTAATATGATGATCACCCTGAACATGATGACATAGTTAAAGATCAATACGATAAAACTCGATTATTAAATCGATTTCAATTACGAAAATCGAATTATTAATCGATTTAAATAAAATAATCGTTGAACGCCCCTAGTACAAACCATCTTCAAAGCTAGCTTGATTGCTGTCGACTTCGATAGATTCAACGGATGCGTCAAGTTGAACATTGAAAGCTAATATTTCAGCACGAATGCTCTCATAATCGTCCTCTAATCGGGCCAATTTGTCGAAACGTGATCTATGGAAGGTAAATCTAGTAGAGCGGTCGCTCCACCCAACCAAGTCGTATTATACACTCACAGTCATTCAACAAACCGTAAATGCCTATATAAACCGAGGAGCAGACCAACCACTTTTACTGTAAGCAACAACATAGCATTTTCGGCCTACTGGATCTCAAAATTGAAAAATCTCACATTGTTGCGAAATATCTTAATTTCGAGCTATGGCTCTATGTGACAACATATACCATATATGGGAATAATAGGTTATTCCATTTGCGAGCTAGAAGGCCGTGAAAACAGTGAAATTACACCCCTTTTTAAAGGGTATCTTCTTCTTCTTCTTCTTCTTCTTCCGCTTCTTCTTCAGATATCAGGAAACGTCGCTATCACCGCCACAGCCTAAACGGCTAAACCGATCGATCTGAAATTTTTACCATATGTGCACTTTTGGCGTTTGAGGTGCCTTTTATATAAAACCAACCGGTAGTCGCCATTTTGAAACCGGAAGTGACGTCATATCTCAAAAACGGCTAGACCGATCGGAATGAAACTAGCGCCAAATGGTTCAGACGGTCATCTATGTAGAATATCAATAGTTGAAATAGACATGTACTATTACCGAAACCGGAAATGACGTCATAAAAATGCCAAATCTTACAAAAATCATACCTTATAACAATATCTACATATTCAGAAGGCTTATAATGTTTCATAACATTTATAGATACAAATTTTAAGTGGCAGTGATGTCAGCCGCCATTTTGAAAACCGAAAATGATGCCATAACTCGAGAATGGCTGGACCGATTGGAACGAAACTTTCGCTTTACTTCATAGCATATTATTTATAGCATACATAGTAACAAGCACAACTTTTCTTAGCAACCAAAACACAAAGGCGTATTTTTTAAAGGAATTATCGTCTTTGGTGCCATAATAGGTACTTATGTTACAAGTTGTAAGAATAAACTGAAAAAAGGAGTGATATCCCCATAAAAAACACTCCGTGTAAAAATACCAGGCAAGTCTCTTTAACTAAAAAAAATATAAGAAATCTAAAAATTCAGCACTGAAAAGTAGTGATATCAAAAAATTGGCCAAGTCAAAAATCTTCAAAAAATACTTGGCGCATCGATTTTTTAGTGCATTAGAGATATATTATATGTATAGATAAGTATATTTGATTAACGGCCTACTTCTATACTATTTATAAATTTACGATGCGCAAAGTATTTTTTGAAAAATTTTGACGTGGCCAATTCTTGATATCACTACTTTTCAGTGCTGAATTTTTAGATTTCTTATATTTTTTTTAGTTGAAGAGACTTGGCTGGTATTTTTACACGGAGTGTTTTTTATGGGGATTTGTCTACTTGAAGCAACTTGAATGTATCGAGAGTTATTTGAACTGATGAGATGATAATAGCTCTTCGAGCAACCAACCTTGGCTTTTTGAACTTTTGACATGGCAAAGAGTAAATTATCACAATGTGTCTTAAAATACTTGCTAATTCACTCCGTGGCTCTTGGGACCATTTGTTTGATAGGTTTCAGCGGATTGTATCTAATATGTAAAGAGAAAATAGAAAGTTTAAAAGGATTTATTTAGAGAAATTGTACAAAGTGTCAATCACAGATTTGTTACATAGAACAAGTGAAGTAAAAGAGAAGAAGAACAAATACCAAGGTTAAATAAAAGGAGAGAGTGAAATATTAATAAGTTAAAGGCCGTGAAACATCAAAAAAAGCAAGGCCTATAAAAGAAAATGAACAATTGAGGAAATACAATAAAAGCAACAAGTCCAGCACAACTGGCTCAAACATATATTTTAAACACCAAAATGGGGTTTAAATTATCAAAAAACTAAAAGAAACAAAAAATATTTTTGTAAAAATAAGGAAAAAACACAAATGTGGGGCCATTTGTCGTTCTTAAAAATAAATAACCCAATTTATTACACAATCTGGGGTGGCTGCAGTATTATGCGCCTGCTCCCATCACCCAAAAAACTCTTCTTGCTCTGCAAATTAAAAAAAAAAAAAACTTGGCCGTGTTTTGAACCTGCGATCTCCTACATAACGAACAGGCATCTTGACCGCTGGGCCACCGGCTTCCTCGGCCTACCAATATGTTTTTGACAATCATATTCAACAATTGAAAAAAGTAATATCAATATAATATATATTTTAAACACCAGGATGGGGTTTGAATTATAAAAAATCCAAAAGAAACAAAAATATTTTTGGAAAAAATGATGGAAAAATCACAAATGTGGGCCCTTTGTCGTCTTTCGTTATCCTTAAAAACAAATAATCCAATTTATTACACAATCTGGGGTGGCAGCAGTATTATGCGCCTGCCCCTAACCCCAGGATGAGGTTTGAAGGATATAAAATCTACTAGAAAAAAAATATTTTTGAAAAAATGAGGAAAAAAACACAAATGTGGTGCCATTTGTCGTCTTTCATTTTTCTCAAAAATAAATAATCCAATTTATTACACAATATGGGATGGCAGAATTATTATGCGCCTGCACCTAACCCCATGGGGTTTGAAGGATAAAAAATCTACTAGAAGAAAAATATTATTGAAAAAATGAGGAAAAAAATACAATGGGAGGGTTTTTTTGTCGTCTTTTTTATTTTTCTTAAAAATAAGTAATCTAATTTTATACACAGTCTGGGGTGGCAGCAGTATTATGCGCCTGTCTCCATCACCCAAAATCTCTTTAAGCTCTGCAAATTTAAAAAAAAATTAAAAAATATGGCCTTGTTTTGAACCTGCAATCTTTGACATGACAAACAGGCATCTTAACCACTAGACCACCGGCCTCCCCGGCCTACTAATGTGTTTTTGACAATCAGATTCAACAATTAAAAAAAAATATATCAATATAATATATATTTTAAACACCTGGATGGGGTTTAAATTAAAAAAAATCTACTAGAAGAAAAACATTTTAGAACAAATTTAAAAAAAAACTAAATAGGAGGGTATTTTGTTTTCTTTTTTTTTGAAAAATAAATTATCTAATCTAATTTTATACACAATCTGGGGTGGCAGCAGTATAATATACGCCCGCCCTATCACCCAAAAAGCTATTCTAGCTCTGCAAATTAAAAAAAATAAGAAAAAGATGAAAAATGATTATGCATAATGATAATGAAGGATGATAATGCAGTATGATGATGAAGAATATTGATGAAGAATGGTGATGAAGAATGATGACATGGGATAATGATGAAGAATGATGTTGAAGAATGATGATGAAGAGTGGTAATGAAGATTGATGATGAAGATAGATGATAAAAAATAATGATAAAGAATGATAAAGAAGGATGATGATGAAGAATGATGATGAAGAATGATGATGAAGAGTGGTAATGAAGATTGATGATGAAGATAGATGATGAAAAAAATGATGAAGCATGATGAAGAATGATAATGAAGAATGATAATGAAGAGTAATCATGAAGAATGATGATAAATGATGAAGAAAAAGATGAAGAATGATGAAGAAAAAGATGAAGAATGATGATTAATAATAATGTTAAAAAATGGTGATGAAGAATGATGATCAAGAATGATGATGAAGAAATATGATGAAGAATGATGATGAAGATAGATAATGAAGAATGATGAAGAAGAATGATGATGAAGAGTAATCAAGAAGAATGATGAAGAATGATAAAGAAGAATGATGATGAAGAATGATGATGAATTGTGATGATGAAGAATGATGATGCAGGATGATGATGCAGAATTATGAGGAAGAATGGTGATGGAGAATAATGATGCAGGATGATGATGAAAAATGGTGTTGAAGAATTATGATAAAGGATAATGATGAAGAATGATGTTGCAGAATGATGAAGAAGAGGGGTAATAAAGATTGATGATGAAGATAGATGATGAAGAATAATGATGAAGAATGATGATGAAGAGTGGTAATGAAAATTGATGATAAAGATAGATGATGAAAAATAATGAGGAAGAATGATGACGAAGAATGATATTGAAGAATGATGATGAAGAATGACGATGAAGAGTAATCATGAAGAATGATGAAGAATGATAAAATAAGATAAGACATGATGAAGTTAAAGATGAAGAATGATGAATTATAATGATGGTAAAGAATGGTGATGAAGAATGATGATGAAGAAGATAATGAAGAAGGATGATGAAAAATGATGAAGAAGAATAATGATGATGAAGAAATATGATGAAGAATGATGATGTAGATAGATGATGAAGAATGATGATGAAGAATTATGATGAAGAAAGATGATGAAGAGTAATCAAGAAGAATGATGAAGAATGATAAAGAAGAATTATGATGAAGATTGATGATGAATTGTGATGATGAAGAATGACGATGAATGATGATGATGAAGAATGATGAGGAAGAATGGTGTTGAAGAATAATGATGCAGGATGATGATGAAGAATGATGATGAACATCACCTATTTTCATCATCATTAAATTTTTAGAAAATTGTCAAAATTTAAATTTTTTGTAATATTTAAAAAAAAAAATATTGAAAATTATGTGAAAATTTAAAAATTTTGCCTTTCCCCATCTTCCAAGAACTCTTCTAGCTCTGCAAATTTAAAAAAAAAATGGTCGTGTTTTGAACCTGCAATCTTCTACGTGAAGAACAGGCATCTTAAGCACTGGGCCACTGGCCTCGCCGGGCGCGACATTACTTTCCCTATTCGAGTGCAACTCTTATGACGAATTCTACCATTTCATTGGCTGAAGTTAAGTTGGTAACCTTCCTTTACCTAAATATTTTCATTTACGAGTTGGTAGCAATGCCGAAGTGTCGACCTTGAGCGTGCTTCGCGAAATCATGGATGATGAAATGAACCCAGCTGTCAGAATGATAAACAAAATAACGTCAACACAACACAAGTAGGTAAGTGAATGTTTTTAATGGTATTCGCATGTTTTAAAATCACAATACTAATAGATTAATTGATATGCATATGCCAGTGATGTGTGAAGTTCCACCAAACATTAACAATCGAAAACTGAACTGTCTCTCTAACCTATAAATTTTTGTAGTTGAGTACCTCTTCATATCTAAAAAGCAAAAGTTCGACTCGCAAATAATATTATGATATTAAACGCAGTCTCGTGTATTACACAATATACTTTGAACACTATTCTACACATTATTAATATTTTAAATACCTAATTACCTGACCAATGAAAATAGCACCTTCACATATTTTGTTAAATTATTTTACATTTTGGTTAATTTCAATTGGAAGCAAATCCAATGCCTACCTATAAAATTATACTAGGAAAGACTATTGTCTATAACTATTAGTAGGTAACTTATATTGGGACTGATTACCTGCTCTGTTAGCAATTTATTATACCTATTTTAACAATATTATAATCAGGAAGGTACTATTTTGATTAAAGTTAGTGGCCTTGACCATGAGACTTGGCATGAGCAACATTTGCTGCCACACTTGAACTTAATTTGTGCCCTCTCTTCTTTGTTCTATTAGAGGAACCTGCAGCGGCTAATGATGGTCGACCCATCGCAATTCTCCGCGAGCCCCGAGAAACACCGTCTCTTCGCCGAGCAACGGATGTCGGCTGGACTCGGATACGACCTCCTCGTCGTCTCGATGTGGCAAGACTGGCGCTCATGGCAATCAGAGAGGTAATTAGATCACTTTCATTCCTTACTTTTGCCAAGCCCTTTGCAAACTTAGCAATATGTGGTGCACTTCTTTCAGTGGCCAAGTCTCTCACTCTTGCAATTTGTGTGCATAGAGATTGCAATGCATCCGATGCATCTGAGGTGTCTTCAGTGTATCTCTCAGCTCTGTCGATTTCATCGGAAGCCATGGCCGATGGCTCATCGATGACACTGTCACTCGTGTTTGACACATTTCCAGCTGTCATGTCAACACTCTCCTTCAAACCCTAAAAAAGTAAAGTAAAAGCAAAAAGTAACAAAGTAGTAGGTTTTTTAATTACCTAATTGAAGAATTGTGTAAACTGCTCATTTTCTACTTGCACAAATTTAACAATAGTAGTAATTTGCAGCATATTTCACAAGAACAATTAAAACTTTTGTGTTTAATTTCTACCTGAAAGAAGTTTATTGCTGGACATTTGCTTCCTAATGCCAACTGGGCGAGCTCGTGACGTTCCACGGCTGTTATTGGAGGAAGGTTGGGCAACATGACTCCCAGATGTTTGTGTAGTATAGCCTGGTGCTTGCAGAAGTCTCCCTCGCGGCCTCGAGGACAGCTGCACACTCCGACACTGACGTCAATGCTGTACTTGCCATCTTGCTTGCTGTTTGGCACCAGATAACTCACTGAATCAACTTGGTTTATTTGTTCCAGGTCGATGTGTTGCATCTTCTTGCACTGGGCTTTGTACGCAAGATGTGGCTCCGGTCTTCGGCCATTGGCAAAGTTCATCAGTCGACCGACGAAGTACGAGTTCCACACGCTGCCGCAGAACTCAACCAAAGCGACCACATTGAACGCCTTCGTTCTCGTTAGGATGATATCTTTCAAGATGCGGATAGTAGCTTCTGCATAATTATTTGTATTATTATGCCGTGTCACCATGTTGTTTCTGTAGATCTGAACCCATTCAGATTTTCTCTCCAGATTTTTAAACAATCTTGTCACAAATTTGGGATTATTGTTTAGAGAATTTATTGCGTTTATGGATTGCTCTAGTTTCTCATCAGAGTCAGCATACATTACCTGAAAATTAAAATAATTGTGGTAATGTTTACTAAGTACCTTAACTTACATTACTTAATAATGCAAGTTTCCAATTTAATAATGAAATGCATTAGCATACATACATTTTGAAAACAATGCATAAGGTTCTTGCGTGCATTTGAATCTACTCCACTTGTAGATGAAATCAACCATCTCCATTCTGCCTGTGCCATATGAAAATGGCATAAGAGCTGTTGTGAATTTGGCCACAAAGATCTCAAGGCAGACTTTTCTGCAGCGGAATCGTCGGTCATAAATAACGCTGGTTGCTGTTGGCAATGAAAACAATTTGAAATTAAATATTTACCTCCTACCTACCCAATATATATACCTAACTGAGAAAATATTTTAATCATTGTTAAAAATGTATTTCACATAGTTTTGTAATATTTTGATGTATGTAATTAATTAAATTGTTTTATAACTAATGAATGCTGTAATATTTGAGCCTACCTCTTTACCACCAAAACATTTTGGAAAGTGCTCTTGCAACATAGATAGTGCTGAGATGTATCCTTCAGCAGATTGAGACTCGTGTATCAAAGTTGCAATTGGCACGGCTCCGGCTTTCGTGGCTGTCAACACAGTGGTGACGGTGGACTGAGTCGAGTCACAGCTTGAGCTAGAATCCATGAATATCATCTCGCTGGAGCAAGGTAAAGATTGGGCCCGCTTCATAACATCCGTAACTACGATAACTGACCATGGACGTTCTTCTTTGACAGCCACAAATATATCTAAAAAAAATAACAGGAATGCAAATGATTGAAATTTTATTATGATGTTTCTTATAGATCATTGCACGTCTAGGTACATACCTTTTTCTGCATAGTGTGATATTTTCTCTTTGAGCTTTTGTAGAGGATCAGAAACAGTGCCAAAGTGTTCAACTCTCCACTTTTCATACAGAGAATAAACTGTTCTTTGGATGGGGTTCTGCGACCCATCGGCCATTGCCTCAGTTGAATTTTCCAACAGTAAAAGTGTATTTTCGTGGGCTCGAATCGCTTGTGCCGGTGATAATCCATCATCAAAATATTGATAGAACTGAGCCCCAACCGATGGACTTATTCGCAAGAATTTTAGTGAACCAGCAGTGCCAATGCCATGATTGTGGCAGAAGTTGATTTTGATGGTGGCACATAATGGAGGGCTTGCCTTCAGATAGATGTCATTCCTGCGTGTAAATCTATTGTTTTTCTTAATCAATATGTCAATGAATGATTTGCAGCATGTATTTCTTTCACTGTTTGTCTGTTTGTTCTTGGCAGCATGTTGGCAAACCCATTTCTTGTGCAATATGTACCTGTGATGGTGTAAAACAATATTGTTTATTTGTATTGTAAATGAGATTACAGCTTAATAATCATGGTTCAACTTACTTGATCGGCTCTTGTTGTCGTTGTTTGTCGACAATCCACTGAGTTGCAGTGCTCTGACCGAAAGCAAGTAGCCATTCATTCACATCTTCCAATTTTGACAAATTAGCTTTAAGAATCACTTCTTTTATCTCTTTATTCGATATGATGGCATGACTAAAATTATCAATTGAATTTAATACAGATTTTAAATTTTCCATTTTGGCGAGTGAAAGATAATTATGAAAGGGCGAGATTTGGCGCGCGCTGTAATAGAGGTTATGTACAGCTGTCAGATTCACGGACGCACATGCGTCGAGTCACAAGACAAAGGGGCGTGTCAAGACAAAACGTCATCGCGAATTGACCAATGAAATGGTAGAATTCGTCATAAGAGTTGCACTCGAATAGGGAAAGTAATGTCGCTCCCCGGGCTCTAAAGTGTATTTACTAGGAAAACGCTCAGTGTAACGCGTTGATAAGCGAGCACGGGTACGTGCAAATTCTCGAACCGGAAATGCGTACACAACGCACAGAAAACATATACATCCATATGGAATTGATTATGATATCAACTTAAAAGTGTATGCTTTTCATCGAAACTTTAAAATAGCATCTAAGCACCTGGTTCATAAAGCAAATCAGAATCAATTTTCAATTGGCACTGGAAACCATTCATTTCGATACTTCATTACTGACAGATATTAAAAATGTAAATAACTTCATACGTTCTTAACTGATTGGGATGAAATTTTGTAAAATAAGAGACAATATTGGTCTTAATGATCATGCAAAATATGAGTTTGATCAGAATTATCGAAGACCGTTTTCATTTTTCAGCCTATCAGGAGATATTTATTTAAATTTTAACCAATGAATCTGAGTAACGCGTTGATGAGCGAGCACGGATACGCGCAACACCTCGAACCGAAATTCTGTCTATCGAAAATGTCATTAAAAGCCAATAATTCTAAAATTTCGCCACAGATTTGTATAGAAATCTCAAAACATTCCTAAAATATTGGTCCAAATAACCATGCAAAGCTTTAAGTTGATCAATTGAACCTTTATGATTGAACTGTTCCGTGTTAATTTTCAAAAATCACAGGATCTCCTTCAAAAAATATACCTGAGACCACTCATATGATATAAGTGTGTCTACACAATATCAGATCGACTGTTGAACGGTCATTATCAGTTTCATTTGCGTTTGAAAGTTTCTGCTCTAACTACCTTGCCTTGAACTGAAGAGTCGAAGTCGCCGTGAATTTGACAGCCAACACGCTAATAGTCCGTAAAATGTCAATAACGTTTGGATTTAAACACAGATTAGTATGAAAATTGTCAAAAATGCAGATAATGTTGGACCCAACCATCATGCGAAGTTATAAGTTGATCGTTCAATCGGTTATAGTTTAAATTTCTAAAAACACAGGAAAGATGGTTTTAAATTTTAACCAATGGGAGGATTTGGCTGAAACTTTGTTTGATTGGGTACAATGTTGGGGGTAATGACTTGTCAAAATTTCAATTTGATCAAAACAACCAATCGAAAGTTAATTTTTTTTAAATTTGAACCAATCAATGGATTTCAAAAAAATTAGGGTCTGCAACAATCAGAAATGTTACGTACATGTGTGCAAAATTTCAGCTCGATCGAAGAAAAACTCTGACCTGTATATCGTCAGTAACAGAAAAAAAAAAAAAACAAAAAAAAAACAGAGGTCCGTGCCAAAAGAGCCAAATGGAGACGCTCGCTTCGCTCGCTCAACAATCATATTCAACAATTGAAAAAAAATCAATAAAATATATATTTTAAACACCTGGATGGGATATGAATTATAAAAAATCTACTAGAAGAAAAACATTTAAAAAAAAATTAAAAAAACACAATGGGAGAGTATTTTGTTGTCTTTCACTTTTCTTAAAAATAAATAATCTTATCTTATTTTATACACAATCTGGGGTAGCAGCAGTGTAATACGCCTGACCCCATCACCCAAAAAGCTCTAATAGCACTGCAAATAAAAAAAATAAAGAAATAAAATGAAAAATGATGATGAATAATGATAATGAAGAATGATAATGCAGAATGATAATAAAAAATGGTGATGAAGAATGTTGAGGAAGAATGATGATAAAGTATAATGGTGAAGAATGATGTTGAATAATGATGATGAAGAGTGGTAATGAAGATTGATGATGAAGATAGATGATGAAAAATAATGATGAAGAATGATGACGAAGAATGATAATGAAGAATAAGGATGAAGTATGATGATGAAGAGTAATCATGAAGAATGATGAAGAATGATAAAGAAAAAGATGAAGAATATTGAAGTAAAAGATGAAGAATGATGAAGTTAAAGATGAAGAATAATGATTAATAATGATGGTAAAGAATGGTGAAGAAGAATGATGATGAAGAAGATAATGATGAAGGATGATAAAAAATGATGAAGAAGAATGATGATGAAGATAGATGATGAAGAATGAAGATGAAGTATGATGGTAAAGAGTAATCAAGAAGAATGACGAAGAAAGATAAAGAAGAATGATGATGAAGAATGATGATGAATTGTGATGATGAAGAATGACGATGCAAGATGACGATGCAGAATGATGAGGAAAAATGGTGATGAAGAATGGTGATGAAGAGTTATCAAGAAGAATGATGATGAAGAATGATGATGAAGAATGATGATGAATTGTGATGATAAAGAATGACGATTCAGGATGATGATGCAGAATGATGAGGAAGAATGGTAATGAAGAAGAATGATGCAGGATGATGATGAAGAATGATGATGAACATCACCTATCTTCATCAGCATTTTATTTATTAAAAATTTTAAAAAATTTAAATTTTTGTAATATTTTAAAAGTTTTTATATAATTGAATTTTTTTGATAATTTACATATTTTGCCTGCCCCCATCATCCAAAAAACTCGTCTAGCTCAGCAAATTAAAAAGAAACAAAAAAAAAATTGCCGTGTTTTGAACTTGCAATTTTCAACGTGAAGAGTAATCAAGAAGAATGATGAAGAATGATAAAGAAGAATGATGATGAAGAATGATGATGAAGAATGATGATGAATTGTGATGATAAAGAATGACGATTCAGGATGATGATGCAGAATGATGAGGAAGAATGGTAATGAAGAATAATGATTCAGGATGATGATGAAGAGGCATCTTAACAACTGGGCCACTGGCCTCCCCGGCCTACTATTGTGTTTTTGACACTCATATTCAACAATTGAAATAAGAAATATCAATAAAATATATATTTTTAACACCAGGATGGGGTATGAATAATTATAAAAAAATCTACTAGAAGAAAAACATTTTAGAATTTTATTTGAATAAAACACAATGGGAGGGTATTTTGTTGTCATTCATTTTTCAAAAAATAAATAATCTAGTCTAATTTTATACACAATGTGGGCTGGCAGCAGTATAATACGCCTGCCCCCATCACCCAAAAAGCTCTTCTAGATCTGCAAATAAAAAAAATTAAAAAATTAAAAATTAAAAATGAAGATGAATAATGATAATGAAATATGATAATGCAGGATGATGATGAAGAATGGTGATGAAGAATGATGATCAAGTATAATGATGAAGAATGATGTTGAAGAATGATGATGAAGAGTGGTAATAAAGATTGATGATGAATATAGACTAGGAAAACGCTCAGTGTAACGCGTTGATGAGCGAGCATTGGTACGTGTAAATTCTTCAACAGGAATTCCGTACCAAACGCACAGAATCATATACATCCATATTGAATTGAAATATGATCCACTCAATCAAGATAAAAGTATCGAAACTTAAGAATAGCAATCTATACACTTTGGTACGTAAAGCATATCAGATCCATTTGGCAGTGGAAACATTCATTTAATACGTCATTTCTGACAGATATAATAACTGTCAATAAGTGCATTATGTTCTTGACTGATTGGGCTGAAAATGTGATTAAAATAAGAGATAATATTAATCTTAACGACCATGCAAAATATGAGTTTAATCAGATTTATAGAAGACTATTTGATAGATCAAAAGGTGTAGTATCGCTTTAGGCCATTTTTAATTAAGCGTACAAATGTCAGTTACTAATGTCTATTACTCTTGAAGTTTATTAAAGATTTGTCAAAATACACTTATAATGCTGGTGCCAATGGCAATGCAAAATTTGGTGATGATCGGTCAACCGATTCCAGGTTTATTGTCACGCAGAGATTCTTTCATATTGCTAAGCTCGCTAGCCATGATATGTAAAAATTACAATCAAGTTTTCGATGAAACTAATAGATAGATTTTGCTGGAAATAAATAGCCATCTGCAGTAGATGTTAATGAATATTTTTGTGAAAAAATTGACAAAATCCGTTACTTCGTTTAAAAGTAAATGCGAAAAACACAAACAAACAAACAAACAAACAAACAGAGATTTGTGCTATAAGTTTAGAGTGGAGACGCTCGCTCCGCTCGCTTAATGGTGAAAAATAATGGTGAAGAATGATGACGAAGAATGATGATGAAGAATGATGATGAAAAGTAATCATGAAGAATGATGAAGAATGATAAAGAAAATGATAAAGAATGATGAAGTAAAAGATGAAGAATGATGATCAATAATGATAATAAAGAATGGTAATGAAGAATGATGATGAAGCAGATAATGAAGAAGGATGATGAAGAATGATGAAGAAAAAAGGTTAATGAAGAAATATTATTATTATTATTATTAAGTCTATATTCTCAACAGAGCCAGGCTCCACTAGTGAGAATGTAATATAGAGAAGGGAGGAGAGGAAACCCGGTACCGGCATGTAGCCTACTCCTGACGAAAGATACCAAGGGGACCAACGGCTTAACGTCCCTTCCGAAGGACGGTGTAACATTCACAGCACGAGCCTCCACAACCCGCGCCGTCGAGAGACTGATAACAGGTGGAGGGAGGTCGTCACACTGACCCCCAAACACCCCAGTCTCTCTGACCCAACGGCAGCAACCTGGCAAGGCAGAGTTGAATGGTCACCCATCCAACCTCTGACCGCGCTCAATGTTGCTTAACCTCGGTGATCTAACGAGAACCGAGGTATCCAACACACCATCCGTTGGGTTCATCCGTTGATGAAGAATGATGATGAAAATAGATGATGAAGAATGATGATGAAGAATGATGATGAAAAGTAATCATGAAGAATGATAAAGAATGATAAAGAAAAAGATGAAGAATGATGTTGAAGAAGATAATAAAGAAGGATGATAAAGAATGATGAAGACGAATGATGATACAGAAATATGATGAAGAATGATGCTGAAGATAGATGATGAAGAATGATGATAAAGATAGATGATGAAGAATGATGATGAAGAATTATATGATGAAGAATGATGATGAAAAGAGTAATCAAGAAAAATGATGAAGAATGATAAAGATAAATGATGATGAAGAATGATGATGAATTGTGATGATAAAGAATGACGATTCAGGATGATGATGGAGAATGATGAGGCAAAATGGTAATGAAGAAAAATGATGCAGGATGATGATGAAGGATGATGATGAACATCACCTATCTTCATCATCATTTAATTCTTCCTCATCATTCTGCATCATCATCCTGAATCGTCATTCTTCATCATCACAATTCATCATCATTCTTCATCATCATTCTTCTTTATCATTCTTCATCATCATTCTACATCATCATTCTTCACCATCTATCTTCATCATCATTCTTTATCATATTTCTTAATCATCATTCTTCCTCATCATTCTTCATCATCCTCCTTCATTATCTTCTTCATCATCATTCTTCATCATTATTCTTTACCATCATTATAAATCATCATTCTTCATCTTTAACTTCATCATTCTTCATCTTATACTTCATTATTCATCATCTTCTTCTTTATCATTCTTCATCATTCTTCATGATTACTCTACATCATCATACTTCATCATCATTCTTCATTATAATTTTTCATCATCATTCTTCATCATTATTTTTCATCATCTATCTTTATCATCAAACTTCATTACCACACTTCATCATCATCCTTCAACATCATTCTTGATCATTATACTTTATTAACATTCTTCCTTAACATTCTTCATCAACATTCTTTGTCATCATCCTGCATTATCACTCTTATTATCATTATTCACATCATTTTTCATTTTTTTTATTTTTTTTTTATTTGCAGCGCTAGAAGAGCTTTTTGGGTGATGGGGGCAGGCGTATTATACTGCTGCCACCCCAGATTGTGTATTAAATAAGATTAGATTATTTATTTTTAAGAAAAATAAAAGATAACAAAATACCCTCCCATTGTGTTTTTTTCAAATTTTTTCCAAAAAGGTTTGTCTTCAGGTAGATTTTTTATTATTCATACCCCATCCAGGTGTTTAAAATATATATTTTATTGATATTTCTTTTTTCAATTGTTGAATGTGATTGTCGTGCCTGTTCGCCACGTAGAAGATTGCACGTTCGAAACACGGCAATTTTTTTTTTTTTATTTGCAGGGCTAGAAGAGTTTTTGGATGATGGGGACAGGAAATTTTTTTTAATTTTCTCAAAATTTTCAATATATTATAAACTTTTAAATCATTACAAAAATTTAAAATTTTTTAAAATTTCTAAAAATCAATGATGATGAAGATAGGTGATGTTCATCATCATTCTTCATCATCATCCTGCATCATTATTCTTCATCACCATTCTACTTCATCATTCTGCATTATCATCTTGCATCATCAGTCTTCATCATCACAAATCATCATTATTCTAATCATCATCATTCTTCTATATCATTCTTCATCATTCTTCTTGATTACTCTTCAACATCATTCATCATCATTCATTCTTCTTCATCTATCTTCATCATCATTCTTCATCATATTTCTTCATCATCATTCTTCTTAGAACTTAAATCAACTTCTTTATCGAAAAAGCACCAAACGTCTGGAAACACTTTATTAAGACGTTATAAAGAGTATAAACAAAAATAACCCTTTGTCCATAATAACATGCATACATACCACATGGTCATTTGGACCTCAAATAAACTTCGAGATCGAAAAGGCAACAATCGTCTAAAAACACCATAAAAAGACGTTATAAAGCGTATTTCAAATTAACATGCATACATACTACAGAGTTATTTGGATCTCAAATAAACTTAGTGATCGAAAAAGTATCAAACGACTGGAAACACCTCAATAAGACGTTATAAAGCGTATTATAAAATAACCCCTCGGCCATATTAACATGCATACATACCACGTAGTCATTTGGAAATCAAAAAACTTCATGATCGAAAAAGTACCAAACGTCTGGAAAAACTTCGTTAAGACGTTATAAAGCATTTAAACATGTAAACATACCACATGGTCATGTGGACCTCCAATCAAATTCGTGATCGAGAAAGCATTAAACGACTAGAAACACTTCAATAAGACGTTATTAAGCGTATTAACAAAAATAACCCTTCAGCCATATTAACATGCATACATACCACATCGTCATTTAGAACTTAAATCAACTTCCATATCGAAATAACACCAAACGTCTAGAAACACTTTAATAAGACGTTATAAATCGTATAAACAAAAATAACCCTTCGTCCATAATAACATGCATACATACCACATGGTCATTTGGAACCAAATAAACTTCGTAGTCGAAAAAGCATGAAACGACTGGAAACACATCAATAAGACGATATTAAGCTTATTAACAAAAATTATCCCTTCGGCCATATTAACATGTATTCATACCACATGGTCATTTGGACCTCAAATATACTTCGAGATCGGAAAAGACCAAAGGTATGGAAACACCTCAATAAGACGTTATAAAGCGTAAAAGCATTAACCCTTCGGCTATATTAACAAGCATACATACCACATGGTCATTTGGAACTCAAATAAACTTCGTAATCGAAAAAGCATGAAACGTCTGTAAACACCTCTCAAAACAAGACGTTTTTAAGCGTATTAACAAAATGAACCCTTAGACCATATAAACATGCATACATACCACATGGTCATTTGGAACTCAAATAAACTTCGAGATCGGAAAAGACCAAACGTATGGAAACACCTCAATAAGACGTTATAAAGCGTAATAACCTTAACCATTCGGCTATATTAACATTCATAGTTACCACATGGTCATTTGGACCTTAAAAAAACTTCGTATTCGAAAAAGCATCAAAAGATTGGAAACACCTCAATAAGACGTTATGAAGCATTTTAACAAAAATAACCTTTCGGCCATATTAACATGCATACATACCACATGGTCTTTTGGAACTCAAATATACTCCGTGATCGGAGAAGCATGAAACGACTGGAAACACATCAATAAGACGTTATAAAGCGTATTTACAAAATTAACCGTTCGGCCATATTAACATGCATAATTACCACATGGTCATTTGGACCTCAAAACAACTTCGAGATCGAAAAAGCACCAATCGTCTGGAAACACCTCAAAAAGACGCTATAAAGCGTATTAACAAAATTAACCCTTCGGCCATTTTAACATGCATACATACCACATGGTCATTTGGACCTCAAATCAAATTCGAGATCGAAAAAACACCAAACGTTCAGGAACACCTCAATTAGACGTTATAAAGCGTATTAACAAAAAAAACCTTCGGCACATACCACATGGTCATTTGGAACTCAAATACACTTCGTGATCGAAAAAGCATAAAACGACTGAAAAGTGAAAACACATCAATACGTCGTTATTTAGCGATTAAACAAAACAAACCCTTCGGCCATAATAACATGCATACATACCACATCGTCATTTAGAACTTAAATCAACTACTATATCAAAAAAGCACCAAACGTCTGGAAACACTTTAATAAGACGTTATAAAGCATATTAACAAAAATTAACCCTTCGGCCATATTAACATGCATACTTACCACATAGTCTTTTGGAATTCACAAAACTTCGTGATTGAAGAAGCATGCAACGACTGGAAACACATCAATAAGACGTTATTAAGCGTAATAACAAAAATAACACTTCGGCCCTTCATGCATTCATCCCACATGGTCATTTGGATTCAAATTAACTTTGAGATCGAAAAAGCACCAAATGTCTGGGAACACCTCAGTAAGACGTTATCAAGCGTATTTACAAAATTAACCCTAAGACCATATTAACATGCATATATACCACATGGTCATTTTCACCACAAATCAAATTTGAGATCGAAACAGAACCAAAAGTCTTGAAACACTTTAATATGACGTTTAAAAGCGTATTAAGGTTGCATGAGGGGATGAGATTTTAAAACCCAAAAGTGACTGAAATTTGGACTTTCACAATTATTTGTTGTTGAACCTGAAGACTCACGGCAATATAAAATAGCTTAGTCACACCGGGCATTATCTCGCTATTTTATGATATTTAAATGAGTTCTACCAATTTGCCCTAATTAGAATGCAGGTTGTACGAGTGAGTACACTTTAATGAAAACTTCATTCGGGCCACCTGCATAAGAAAACGGCTGAATATAATAAATCGGTATTTTTTGTGCACATCCGGAATCATTACAATTTGTCAGTCTGCTATTTTATAATGTAATGTCCTTTATATTTAATTAGGAAAAAAATTAAATACTGAAATAAAATTAATTGTGATTATGTTGGTGAGGCCTCAAGATATTCAGTACTTCCCCCCTAACTCAAGAGTTTCATTGTTTACATCACGTTCCATAGTCATAAATTTCCCAGACACTCATAAAATAAAACCTTTTTCATACAAACTTTTTGGTTATTGAATAGAAATTGACCCTCGCAATATTGAACACTTTAAGTGCCAAGACAACAATGTCAGGTAGATTGGCGGAAGGATTCGAACCCCCTTAACAAAAATAACCCTAAGGTTATACTAACATGCATACATACCAAATGGTCATTTGGACCTCAAATAAACTTCGAGATCGGAAAAGACCAAACGTATGGAAACACCTCAATAAGACGTTATAAAGCGTAATAACCTTAACCATTCGGCTATATTAACATTCATAGTTACCACATGGTCATTTGGACCTTAAAATAAACTTCGTGATCGAAAAAGCATCAAACGACTGGAAACACCTCAATAAGACGTTATAATGCATATTAACAAAAATAACCCTTCGGCCATTTAACATGCATACATACAACATGGTCTTTTGGAACTCAAATAAACTCCGTGATCGGAAAAGCATGAAACGACTGGAAACACATCAAAAAGGCGTATAAAGCGTATTAACTAAATTAACCCTTCGGCCATATTATGAGGCAAACGGAAGCGAACAGGAATCGCATGGTTCAACAGTGCGTTTTTTTGAAATTGTGTCTTCCCACTTAATAATTTTAAAAAATCAGATAGTAACGACTTATAACAACTAAATAGACTAAATAATGCCGCACAATGGAGTGCATTATGACCTCTGGTGCGACCTCAAAATGTTAAATACGATTATTTTCGATTATTTTATAAAAAATATCGTATTTAACACTTTGAAAAAGTGTTAAATACGACATTAACAAATTAACCCTTCGACCATCTTACATGCATACATACCACATGGTCATTTGCACCTCAAATCAACTTCGAGATAAAAAAATATCACCAATCGTCTGGAATCATCCAAAAAGACGTTATAAGGCGTGTTAACAAAATTAACCCTTCGACCATATTATTAACATGCATACATACCACATGGTCATTTGGAACACAAATTAACTTCGTAATCGAAAAAGTATTAAACGACTGGAAACACCTCTATTAGACGTTATAAAACGTATTATCAAAAATAACCCTTCGGCCATACTAACATGCATACATACAACATGGTCATTTGGACCTCAAATCAACATCGAGATCGAAAAAACACCAAACGTCTGGAAACATCTCAAAAAACGTTATAAAGCGTATTACCAAAATTAACCCTTCGGCTATATTAACATTCATACATACCACATGTTCATAAGGACCTTAAATCAAATTCGAGATCGAAAAATCACCAATCGTCTGGAATCATCCAAAAAGACGTTATAAAGGCGTATTAACAAAATTAACCCTTCGACCATATTAACATGCATACATACCACATGGTCATTTGGAACTCAAATAAACTTCGAGATCGGAAAATACCAAACGTATGGAAACACCTCAATAAGACGTTATAAAGCGTAATAACCTTAACCATTCGGCTATATTAACATTTATAGTTACCACATGGTCATTTGGACCTTAAAAAAACTTCGTGATCGAAAAAGCATCAAACGATTGAAAACACCTCAATAAGACGTTATGAAGCATTTTAACAAAAATAACCTTTCGGCCATATTAACATGCATACATACCACATGGTCTTTTGGACCTCAAATATACTCCGTGATCGGGAAAGCATGAAACGACTGGAAACACATCAATAAGACGTTATATAGCGTATTTACAAAATTAACCGTTCGGCCATATTAACATGCATAATTACCACATGGTCATTTGGACCTCAAAACAGCTTCGAGATCGAAAAAGCACCAATCGTCTGGAAACACCTCAATAAGACGCTATAAAGCGTATTAACAAAATTAACACTTCAGCCATTTTAACAACAAACTTAGGAACAAACTTAAAAAAGACGTTATATAGCGTATTAACAAAAAAAAACTTCGGCCATATTAACATGCATACATACCACATGGTCATTTGGAACTCAAATACACTTCGTGATCGAAAAAGCATAAAACGACTGAAAACACATCAATACGTCGTTATTTAGCGATAAAACAAAACAAACCCTTCGGCCATAATAACATGCATACACACCACATCGTCATTTAGAACTTAAATCAACTACTATATCAAAAACGCACCAAACGTCTGGAAACACTTTAATATGACGTTATAAAGCATATTAACAAAAATTAACCCTTCGGCCATAGTAACATGCATACATACCACATGGTCATTCAGAACTCAAAAAAACTTCGAGATCGAAAAAGAACTAAACGTCTAGAACAACACCAATAAGACGTTAAAAAGCGGTTACACAAAAATAAGCCTTTGTTCATAATAACATGTATACATACCACATGGTCATTTGGAACTCAAATAAACTTCGTAATCGAAAAAGCATGAAACGTCTGGAAGCACCTCTATAAGACGTTATAAAGCGTATTAACAAAATTAACCCCTCGGCCCTTCATGCATTCATCCCACATGGTCATTTGGATTCAAATTAACTTTGAGATCGAAAAAGCACCAAATGTCTGGGAACACCTCAGTAAGACGTTATCAAGCGTATTAACAAAATTAACCCTTAGACCATATTAACATGCATATATACCACATGGTCACTTTCACCACAAATCAAATTTGAGATCGAAAAAGAACCAAAAGTCTTGAAACACTTTAATAATATGACGTTTAAAAGCGTATTAACAAAAATAACCCTAAGGTTATACTAACATGCATACATACCACATGGTCATTTGGACCTCAAATAAACTTCGAGATCGGAAAAGACCAAACGTATGGAAACACCTCAATCAGACGTTATAAAGCGTAATCATTAACCCTTCGGCTATATTAACATGCATAATTACCACAGGGTCATTTGGACTTAAAATAATCTTCGTGATCGAAAAAGCATCAAACGACTGGAAACACCTCAATAAGACGTTATAATGCATATTAACAAAAATAACCCTTCGGCCATATTAACATGCATGGTCTTTTGGAACTTAAATAAACTCCGTGATCGGAAAAGCATGAAACGACTGGAAACACATCAAAAAGGCGTTATAAAGCGTATACACTAAATTAACCCTTCGGCCATATTATGAGGCAAACGGAAGCGAACGGGAATCGCATGGTTCAACAGTCCGTTTTTTTGAAATTGTGTCTTCCCACTTAATAATTTTAAAAAATCAGATAATAACGACCCATAACAACTTAATAGACTAAATAATGCCGCACAATGGAGTGCATTATGACCTCTGGTGCGACTTCAAAATGTTAAATACGATAATTTTCGATTATTTTATAAAAAATATCGTATTTAACACTTTGAAAAAGTGTTAAATACGACATTAACAAATTTACCCTTCGACCATCTTACATGCATACATACCAAATGGTCATTTGCACCTCAAATCAACTTCTGGCCTACTGAAAACATATCAATAAGACGTTATTAAGCGTAATAACAAAAATATCCTTTCGGCTATATTAACATGCATTCAACCCACATGGTCATTTGGATTCAAATTAACTTTGAGATCGGAAAAGCATGAAACGACTGGAAACACATCAATAAGGCGTTATAAAGCGTATTAACAAAATTAACCCTTCGGCCATATTAAGAGGCAAACGGAGGCAATTAAATATAGGCTGCTAGATATAATAAACATGTCACTCTTTCAAGGTAAATTTTCTAAAATGCTAAAAGAAGCGGTCATACAACCAGTATGTAAAGTTTTTAACTCAATTGAAATATGTAACTTTAGACCGATTAATATGTTAAGTGTTTTAGATAAGGTATTTGAGACTTTAGTACATGATCAATTGTATGAGTACTTTGAGAACAATAATTTAATTGTTCCCCATCAGTCTGGGTTTCGGAGGATCCACTCATGTGAAACTGCGTTTCAAAATGTCATTAGCAAGTGGTTGGAAGATCTGGACAGGAAAGAGGTTACCATTGCAGTGTTTCTTGACCTCAAAAGAGCGTTTGAGGTTGTCAACGTGAAGAGACTGCTGAAGAAACTGGAGTTTATTTACGGAGTGACTGGTATGCCATTGGCATGGCTAGAGGATTATCTTATTAATCGGAGCCAGAAAGTTCGATATGGTAATGCTATTTCTGATCGGATGGAGTGTCATAATGGAGTGCCGCAGGGCTCTGTCTTGGGACCCCTGCTATTTACAATATATATCAATGACCTGAAAATGTGTAATTCTAATATGTTCCTCAACATGTATGCGGATGATATGGTTATTTCTTTGAGTGGATCAAATGTATTTGAAATGATGTCGCAAATGAATAGCGAGTTAGAAAACATTGCTACATGGCTAGAGATTAACAAACTGAAACTAAATGTAAATAAGTCCAAATCAATGTTCATAGGAGTTACTAATAAGATGAGTGAACAACTGTTAACGTGTAATGTAAAGTTAAACATAAGAGGGGATGAGATCCAAGTTGTTAAAGAATTTAAATACTTAGGCATAATATTAGATGATAAATTAGAATTTAAACTACATGCTGAATATATGATAAAGAAGATAGGAAAAAAGATAGGATTTCTCAGAAGAATAGGAGAAAAAATTGTCGTACTGGTCAAGATGTATGGTATACAACACCATAATTAAGCCACATTTCGAATATGGAGCAACAATTCTCTTAAATGTAAATAAAAATCACTTGGATAGATTACAAATATTACAAAATAAGGCCATGAGAACGATCATCAGATGTGGTAGAGAAACACCTATCTTGACAATGTTAGACATGCTGGAGTGGCTGAGTATTAAGCAGTCTGTGTTACTATTAGTTCTTATATTTATGTTTAAAATTAGTATTGGCCTTATGCCACAATACATCTTAGATAAATTAGATAATGTTAAAACAATTCATAATATTAGTACTAGAGCAGCCAGCAGTGGAATGTGGTTTAAGAAACACTGTTATAGTAAGAAATGGTATGCATCAATTTTTAACACTGGAAGCAAAATTTATGACAGGTTACCTGTAGACATTAGAAATGAAAAACATGTATGTTCATTTAAAGCTCATTGTATTGTGTGGATAAAGCGACAATCAGTTGATGATGTATTCTAAGTGTAATATATGTGCTGTTGGTAACAAGTGTATCTGTAATGTTACTGGCTTAGTAAGCTAAATAAAATCTATAAATACAAAATACGGAAGCGAACGGGAATCGCACGGTTCGTCAGTGCGTTTTTTTGAAATTGTGTCTTCCCACTTAATAATTTTAAAAAATCAGATAATAACGACCCATAACAACTTAATAGACTAAATAATGCCGCACAATGGAGTGCATTATGACCTCTGGTGCGACTTCAAAATGTTAAATACGATAATTTTCGATTATTTTATAAAAAATATCGTATTTAACACTTTGAAAAAGTGTTAAATACGACATTAACAAATTTACCCTTCGACCATCTTACATGCATACATACCACATGGTCATTTGCACCTCAAATCAACTTCGAGATCAAAAAATCACCAATCGTCTGGAATCATCCAAAAAGACGTTATAAAGGCGTATTAACAAAATTAACCCTTCGACCATATTAACATGCATACATACCACATGGTCATTTGGACCTAAAATTAAATTCGAGATCGAAAAAACACCAAACGTTAAGAAACACCTCATCTAGACGTTATAAAGCGTATTAACAAAAATAACCCCTCGGCCATATTAACATGCATACACCACATCGCCATTTAGAACTTAAATGAACTTCTATATCGAAAAAGCACCAAACGTCTGGAAACATTTTAATAAGACGCATATTATAAGCATATAAGCATATTAACAAAAAAAAAATTCGGCCATTTTAACAAGCATACATACCACATGGGCATTTAGAATTCAAAAAAAACTTAAGATCGAAAAAGCACCAAACGTCCAGAACAACACCAATAAGACGTTATAAAGCGTTTTAACAAAAATAACCCTTCGTCCATAATAACATGCATACATACCACATGGTCAAATCAACTTCGAGATCGAAAAATCATCAATCGTCTGGAATCATCTCAAAAAGACGTTATAAGGCGTTTAACAAAATTAACCCTTCGGCCATATTAACATGCATACATACCACATGGTCATTTGGAACTCAAATAAACTTCGTAATCGAAAAAATATGAAACGACTGGAAACACCTCAATAAGACGTTATAAATCGTATTATCAAAAATAATCCTTCGGCCATACTAACATGCATACAATTACAACATGGTCATTTGGACCTCAAATCAACATCGAGATCGAAAAAGCACCAATCGTCTGGAAACATCTCAATAAGACGTTATAAAGCGTATCACCAAAATAATCCTTCGGCCATATTAACATGCATACATACCACATGGTCATTTGGACCTCTAATCAAACTCGAGATAAAAAAAAACACCAAACGGTTAGGAACACCTCAATTAGACGTTATAAAGCGTATTAACAAAAATAACCCTTCGGCCATACTAACATGCAAACATACCACATGGTTATTTGGACCTAAAATCAACTTCGAGATCGAAAAATCACCAATCGTCTGGAATCATCTCAAAAAGACGTTATAAGGCGTATTAACAAAATTAACCCTTCGGCCATATTAACATGCATACATACCACATGGTCATTTGGAACTCAAATAAACTTCGTAATCGAAAAAATATGAAACGACTGGAAACACCTCAATAAGACGTTATAAATCGTATTATCAAAAATAACCCTTCGGCCATACTAACATGCATACAATTACAACATGGTCATTTGGACCTCAAATCAACATCGAGATCGAAAAAGCACCAATCGTCTGGAAACATCTCAATAAGACGTTATAAAGCGTATTACCAAAATTAACCCTTCGGCCATATTAACATGCATACATACCACATGGTCATTTGGACCTCTAATCAAACTCGAGATCAAAAAAAACACCAAACGGTTAGGAACACCTCAATTAGACGTTATAAAGCGTATTAACAAAAATAACCCTTCGGCCATATTAACATGCATACATACCACTTGGTCATTTGCAGAGTATTGTGCTCCAGTGTGGCGCAATAGTGCTCACACTAACAAGGTGGATGTGCAGCTGAATACCTCCATGAGGATTGTTTCTCCCTGCTTAAAATTCTAACTATATCCATCCATTTTTATTTTATTCTAATGCCATTAAGTAGATTTAAGGAGACGTTATGAGGAGTAAGAAGTTGTGTAGAATTCTTGTAAAGAAATAAGGAGATACCATTAGATATTATAAGATGAACAGTAAAATGAGATTTGACTATATATTAGTAGAAATAAATGGATTTTTCATTAGATTTGATGAGATTTCATTAGAAGTAGTTAGATCCCGTGATAATTAGACTTGACTAGAATTGCTGAGAATTTAATGGGTGGGTCAAGAAACTAGATATGAATAGGAATGTCTAGATTTGTACAGATATAATGAGATAATATTGGATAATATTAGACGAGGGCGAAATGAGATTTAACCAGAAATTAGTATATATAAATGGAATTTTTCATTAGAGTTGTTGAGATTTCAGTAGAAGTAGTTTGATCTCGTGATAATTAGAATTCAATAGAATTGTTGAGAAACTAATGGGTGTGTCAAGTTACTAGATATAATTAGGAATGTATAGATTTGTTTAGAGAAATAATAAGATAATATAGGATATAATAAGCAAGGCAGTAATGAGATTTGACTAGATATTAATAGACATTAAAGGAAGTTTTCATTAGATTCAGTTAGATTCCATAAGATGTAGTTAGATGTTTTTTTTCTCTGATTATAATGAGAATTTACAAGAATTGTTGAGAAACTATTAGGTGGTCAAGTTACTAGATATATTTATGAATAAGTAGATTTGTTTAGAGAAATAATAAGATAATATTGGATATGATAAGCAAGGCAATAATGAGATTTGACTAGATATTAATAGATATTAAAGGAAGTTTTCCTTAGATTCAGTTAGATTCCATAAGATGTTGTTAGATGTTTTTTTTCTCTGATGATAATGAGAATTTACAAGAATTGTTGAGAAACTATTAGGTGGGTCAAGTTACTAGATATAATTAGGAATGTGTATAGATTTGTATAGAGAAAGACCCTATCTGCAATTGATGATTATACAGTATTGTGTATAGTATACTATATTACTATATTAAATATTATATTGATTTTGATTATTGATGATTGATGATTTGATGATGTTTTATACATGGTCAAGTGTGTTTTGATTTGTATTTTTTTTATCGTCGTCTGGGGCTTAACGTCGCACTGTTCTACAGCGAGGCTAATGGCGACGGATGAATGATTATGATGATTGGGAGATGATGGTGAAGAGGATGGAAGGTGGGGAGGAGGCGGTCGTGGCCTATTAGTAGGGTACCTTCCCAGCATTTGCCTGTCGACTGAGGGAATACCACGAAAAAACACAGTCAGGAAGGACGGCCGCGGGAATCCCAATCTGTTCCGTAAAACAGGTTGAATTAATGTGTAAATTAATGTGTTAATTGGGGTTGTCTTCTTGATAATACCTATTTCTACTTTTCAGTCCTGATGTTTTAGAATCCACTATTTTTTAAGAGAGAGGCAATTTTGGCACTGCCACTAAGTTATTTGATTGATTCTATTTCATGATACAGTTGAACTTCATGACATTAGTATTAATCATTCAATCAGCATAATATTTTATGTAACATAATAATACTCGTACATCTTACCCGGCTCATTATAGTGTTTTTACTTCCTATCGTCCTCGTAGTAACCTTTAGCAATCGATTTACTGGGTATTGAAATTGTGTAATCGCTAAGTCACAGGTGCACATTTTTAATCGATGATCAAACTCGGAATAAAACTTACACACATCTCGTGGACGATCGCAAAGAAAAATTAGTTAGCAGTATACTACATAGAACATGTATGTTCTACATAAAAAAAACTGTATACAGCTTTTAAAAATATTATAAATATGTTTAATACAACCATTGAGACAATTCTTTAAAATTTATGTTCATTGCGATACGGTATAACTGATTATTCTCGGTATTACGACTCTTGCGGTAAAATGTTATCTATACAGAACCGCTTTCACATAATAAATGGTAACAGTGACATGACAATGCGTAAACTATAAACTAGGAAAACGCTCAGTGTAACGCGTTGATGAGCGAGCACAGAACATGCAACATCCCCAGTTACGATAAACGACACGACACAAGACGATTTATCTGCAACTTTCCAATCTCCATATAAATACTCTGGATGAATATCAGATCCATTGTGTAGTGACGTTCCTACATACTTTTTCCAGCTTTTGACAACCCATACTAAACTCGTAAAATTACAATTAATACTTGACTGATTGGGCTTAACATGTTTAAAATTTTAGATTATTTTGGTCTTGAACACCATGCAAAATTTGAACTTAATCGGAACATTTTGATTGTCGACCAATCAGAAGATATCATTTAAATTTAATCTAATTGGAGGATTTGGCCTTCGTACTGCATCCGATTTTATATGCGCTAGACTGCTAGTTTTACCTTGCTTTAATTATCTTTGGTTTTACTGTAAATTGTGTACCGCTTGGCTGCTCTACCTACAGGCCTTGGAGCAGAAGCTTAAAGAAGGCAGAAATGAAAATGTAGCATACATTTTACAAATATTTCAAGATTATGGAATAAAAAGTCCAATGACAAAAACTTTTGAAAGTTATAAAACTGAAAATAAGACTAAAATCAATTCAGATAAGACTGAAAATTGGCAAAAATGCATAAAATGTTGGTACCAATGACCACGCGAAGTTTCAAGTTGATCAGTCAATCATGTTCTAGTTTTAAATTCAAAAATCACAGAAAAATGGTTTTAAATTTTAACAAATGGGAGAATTTGGCTGAAACTTTGTATGATTGGCTAAAATATTGGTTGCAATTACTTTGCTAAATTTCAATTTGATCGGAGCAACCAATCGTAAGATATTTTTTTTTAAACTTGAACCAATCACATGAGCCCGTTCAAAAACGATCCTAGGGACCGCATAGATTACGTTAGCATATGTGCAAAGTTTCAGATCGATTAAATTTGCGGTTTAACCTGGGCTGTGCGGAAAAAAACACACAGAGAAAGTGCCATAAGAGTACCGTGGTGACGCTCTACAAAAAAATAAAATGTGACAAATAAATGTTTTGCCAAGGGTTGTGACAAATATTTTATGAAATCTTGAAATTAATAAACAATAAACAATAAACAATAAACAAACAAATCAATAAACAAACAAAAGAGATTTCAAGATTTCATAAAATATTTGACACAACCCTTGACAAAACATTTTACCATCAAATTGTCTTGTTTAACAAGGTAAAATTTCTTTGAAGAAAAGATTTTACCAAAGATCTGCAGTGCGATTGTATAACTTCTTAGCCGAGATAATGGATCGTTATCGATACCAATTGATGAAATTAATTTAGCCTATCAGATGGTAAAGCAATTCAAAGTGCGTTAAGTCGACTTCCTGAGATAAATAATGTAATTATATTTCATATCCTCGTAGCTTTTGCACAATTCAAATGGTTAACAATGAAATTAATAGTTTACTTTCATCAATTGGTATAGATAACGATCCATTATCTCGGCTAAGAAAGTTATACAATCGCCCTGCTGATATGAAATTTAAACTTTTAAATAATCCAAATGCAGTGCTGTCAGTACATATTACCCATAAAAAACACTCCGTGTAATAATACCAGCCAAGTCTCTTCAACTTAAAAAAAATAATGAAATCTAAAAATTCTGCACTGAAAAGTAGTGATATCAAAAAATTAGCCAAGTCAAAACTTTATTTGAAAATCAAAAAATACTTGGCGCATCGTGTACATAAATAGCTTGGAAGTATAAGCCAATTATAAATTATACATGAAATATACATATACATAGTATACCTATAATGCCCTAAAAAAACGATGCGCCAAGTATTTTTTGATTTTCAAATAAAGTTTTGACTTGGCTAATTTTTTGATATCACTACTTTTCAGTGCAGAATTTTTAGATTTCATTATTTTTTTTAAGTTGAAGAGACTTGGCTGGTATTTTTACACGGAGTGTTTTTTATGGGGATATCACTACTTTTTTTAGTTTATTCTTACAACTTACGTGTGACACATATCACATGAACAATTACTAAATCCTTTAAAAAAAATTACCCTTTACAATTTGGTTATTCTCATGAAAAAAACAAAGGTTTCATTCCAATCGGTCAACCCAGTTCCGAGATATGGCAACACGTCGGTTTTCAAAATGGCCGCTGAACTTTCTGCACTGCCACATAGAATTTATAACTATAAATGATGTGTATCATTTTTAGCTTTCTGAATATGTATTTATTGTATAGGAGGGGATTATAATGATTTATAAATTTGAATGACGTCATTTCCGGCCTCATAAATAGGAAAATTCTAGTTTGACTGTTCCTATTCCATAGAGATGTCCTTCCGAATCGTTTGGCACTAGTTTCATACCGATCTGTCAACCAGTTTTCGAGATATTACGTCGTTTCTTCCGATTTCAAAATGGCTGCTGAAATCACTGACCTCTTGAATTATAATTTAAACATGATTTCATTTTATTATAAGCAGTCTCAAATAGTATATTTATTGCATCAAAATGTAAATTTGTGCGATTTTTAAAATGTGTGACGTCATTTCCGGTTTCAGTATGGGAAACTGCAAATATTATTGATGATAATACATAAAGTTGACCGTCTAAATTGTTTAGCGTTGGTTTCGTTTAAATCTATTAAGACGTTATTAAGATATGATGTCATTTCTGGTTTCAAAATGGCGGCTTCCGGTTGGTTTTATATCAAGTCAAATAATATCACAAAAGAACATACGTTACATAAATATCAAAATAATTGGATCAAATTTGTTGCCGAAATGCCAATCGATGAATTAAATTTCATGACGTCATTTCCGGTTTCGTTACCATAAATTTTAGTCTGTTGCTATTGATTATCCATATAGATGACCGTCCGAATCGTTTGGCGCTATTTTCGTTCCAATCGGTCTAGCCGTTGTTGAGATATGACGTCACTTCCGGTTTCAAAATGGCGGCACAAAAAATTTAAGGGGTGAAGGTTAAATCAGACGCCAAAAGTGCACACGTGGTAAAAATGTGAGATCAATCGGTTCAGCCGTTTAGGCTGTGGCCTGTTTACCGGATTTTAGCTCCAGCCTACTACTACTACTGAGATTATTACTGATTATTATTATGAAAACCGCCCTAAAACACTGTTTTCACGGCCCTCTAGCGTGCAAAGGGCGTAACCTATTGTTCCCAAATTTGGTATATGTTGTAGGGTGGGCCATAGCTCGAAATTAAGATATATCGCAACAATGTGAGATTTCCCAATTTTAAGATCCAGTAGGCCGAAAATGCCACTTTGATGCTTACAGTAAAAGTGGGTTTGCTCCAGCCTTTATTTGAGAGTGTGCGCGCCGTACGACTTGGCTGGCGTGGAGCGACCGCTCCACTAGATAATAACAGGTTTCGGAACACTAAACAGACTAAACTCGGTGTTGTTCAAATTTTCGAGCCATAATGTGAATCTGTGATTGGCTGAAAGAACTCCCGCGTGAACTCACATTGACGCGCTTGGACTTTTGAATGTAATAGAATTTCGATCGTTCCGGGAAGAAGAACATATTATACCTAATTAAAAGAGTCTGATTCGTACGAAAATAGTACGAAAATAGTACTACCTATAGTATGAAAAGAATTATATAACCACTTATATATAAATAGTGCATAATTTAATTGAATGTTATGTATGAATAACATTTAACCCTATACTAGAGTGTAATAATAGAGTATAATAGAGGGTAATTTGAAATCAACGAGATTATAACATTCTGAAATTATAACAAATCCAAATCAATGCTGGATTGTTATCCAGTGTTACCAGTATGTGTATCAAGATGCAAACATATGAGTTTCCATAGATCATCACTTTAAAAAAAAGTATCGAGTTATACACATTTTTACTAAATTTACATGTTTAGTGCGAATCAATGTGAGACAAAGTTGGTAATTTTATGTTTCCAAATTCTCTTATGGAAATTGTTGTCTATTTTAAATTGTTGAAAGTTGAGTTGTAACATCTTGCTTTGCACTCGTGTTGGCTTTCGTTTTCTTTGTTAGATCCTTCAATAGGTAGGTTCCGTGTCAAATTGCAAGAAACGTTTTTTTCATCTTATTCAGAAGTGACATTGTAAAGAGTTGTTGGGAAAGACATAAATTTATCTAGATTTAATGGGAAATATTTAGACTTTAGTAGATAAAAGAAGATATTGTGAGAGTAGAGAATGCCAAGCCAAGTGGACTATTGACTGGACATGGTTAACACCCAAGGGTAGTAAAATATGTTTCCACCCCCTAACTTCCGCTAAGGGTGCGTTTTAATAGCCAAGATGGTTGTTTCGTGCAGCTGCAGGCAGGGAAATGTGTTGTCACTAGTTGAGTCTTTGTTTGAGATAGACAACAGATATGCTGTAAGAATTTCAGTTCAGACCAGTTCAGTTCGGTTTATTTTATTTCCAACACAATAAAGATGTTATTTTATTGGACTCTTAAGTTTGACCCTTTTACATCTTTTCAACCAAAAACTGGGTAGGCACTTGTTGTGTACGAGCAGTTGATCGATACACGAATGTGAACATATTTACATAACAAATTTTTTAAATCGTGTGGCGTAGACAGTAATAGTGAGTGTAGTGACTATTGCGAGTGTTAAATATATCCAAATGAACGACGCCGCCCAAGCATCCTGGACGCCGTAGTCAGCGCAAACAACATGCACAGCACCACCTATACTACTTATTATAACTCCATGAGCAAGGTAAGAAAGTGGGTATTTTTTAAATCTTGTTTCTGGAACCTGGAAGACACGCTCACAAAAATAACTTGATGAACTTGATGATGGGTAATATGAACTTTTCAATTAAGGTGGCGCGATCACTCGAAGTCATAGTCTCAGATCTTCATAATATTTTGTGTACTTATTGATAACCACGCCATACACAATCCCTGAAAAAATTAAACTTTTCTCGTGTCTAGTTTCTGAGATAATATGAGTTTTCTCCCCCATGTTATCTTTGGCAGCCAAGTAAAATCACTGAGTTGTATATAGCCTATAATATATACAACTCAGTGAGTAGAATCATGTCATTTTCAAGCTAAAATGGAGTTCTAATCTTTTTGTACCGTTAGATTTTAACAAAAAACTTTTTTTCTGGTAGACATATGAACATACTATCAGGAAAAAAATTGAAAACAATACCATCGTGTGCTATTTTAAAAGTTATTAACCAAATTCGAAATGATTTTCCTATACCTCCCATGTACCGGGCTGAACCTAGCCTTCCATCCTCCAGCCTTCGATCTAATACCAACCTTAAACTCAATAGGAATGAAATTTCAAAGCCGCTAGGTTCAGTATTCTCGTTACAATATAGATGGCGACTCTGTCTAGTGGTGATAGTATTCTAGTTTGAATATAGATGGCGACTCTATTTACTCTTGTTCTGAATGTAATGTTTACTCTTTTTCTGTAGAGTGGTGACAGTATTCTAGTTTGCATATAGATGGCCACTCTATTTACTCTTGTTCTGAATGTAATTTTAAATGTTACTTCATAATATGCAATATTTAATGCAATATTTGTTTATTTGTAACCTTTGACCCTCTTCCGAGGAAATTGGTACATTCATGTTATATATTCTATATGACACTTTTATTTTAGTAATAATTTAATTCTAATGAATTATAATCTACATTCAAAACTTATATTTGGTATTTAATATTCAATAGAATACTGAATATGACAGAGTTGATGGCAGTCGCCATAGGGTTATTGCACTTGAATATATAAGAATGCATGACTGCAAGTTAATTATTTCAATATATAAAAAATCATTTTTATCCTTTCTTATTGCGTTATTATTGCATTTGTTCACAAATTCAAACTTCATTAAATTTTGAAATATTATCATTTGTTTATATCTGGAAATCAGCTGAAGGAACCTATATTACAATAACAAATTGTATTGATTACGCAATAGTTATTTCGTTATTTTTTCACTTGCATTTGTTCACAAATTCAAACTTCACTAAATTTTTAAATATTATCTACATATTTGGGATCTGGAAATCAGCTGAAGGAGCATACTTTACAATAACAAACCACAGTGATATTGTATAAAATTTTGCAATATGTTTTATTAATTTAAATATCAACCCAAAATAAAACTACCTATTAGTTACCCTAAAATTACATATTAGTTAATAAAAATATTAAATATAAATTTCATTTTTGACACGATTGCTTTCAATAATTCAATATTTAAACTATTGTACAATTTAATAAAGATTTCCCTAGCTGAGCAATTTTTAATTCACATCGATTACTTATCAAATCTCAGTGACAATTTATAGGAATACAGTGGCCCATGTGTGATCTGACCGATCTGACCAAAATTCAGGAATAGCTCATATGCCGCATTCACAACATGACAAACAATGAGGACATTTGTTTGTGACCTCGACCTTCCAAGGTTCTTCTTTGTCATCTTGCATCAATGGCATGCAGCGAGGGTTGTTTTCGGGGAAGCGCGTCGGGCTACCGGATGTCAATAAACATTAAGGGCCGCCGAGCGCGTATGTAGGTAGATTTCCGGACTTTTGCTTCGAGCTGATCATCAGCAAAGCAACCTTTTTCATACCCTGCGATCCATTTTATTTGCATTTTACAACACACCGTCGAGAGCTGTCTTCCATTCATGAAGGGTGTTTATGGCCGACTGACGCAGCTCGTGACAACAAAGGATCAATAATCCCTTTTATTAATTTTTTGTTCTTACTGATCAAATATAATTTCTATATTTTTGATCACACAGACAAAAGTCCTAATCGAAGGTAGTTCAAAGGTTTTTTATTTGTAAAATTTGGAGCAAAAATGACGAAACGTTGCAAGCTAAACTTGTTTTATAGACAAGTAATTGAAATTATTATGATTATTATGATAATACTGTATGATAATACAGTATACGTATAATATCAGTGTGATACTGATATAACTATAGTGTGTGATGTGATGATAATATAGTACTAATTATCGCCGTCAATCACAAAAATGAGTGTTACATTCCTACAATAATAAACCAAAAGCATTATTGAACTTCGCCGCCGAATTTGACATTGTTTCAAGTCTAATCGATTTGTGTATGATTGACAAGTGATTGTAATGATGGTCGCATGATTATGATATTATTTAAAAGTTTCAAATATTTATTGTTAGTAAACCTGGAGTGCTCTATGAGCACTATTTCGGATTTTTTAATGTCACTAGTTGGTTTATTGGGTATTTGTTGCGTCGACGTATTCTAGTAGAAAAACAGGAAGAAAATATTATATGATTTCTGCGGTGAGATAATATCAAATTAAAAAAAATCAGTTAGATGTTAAATATTGTACATCTGCTTTGAGTTCACAACCTTGTATCCATTCTACTGAGGTTTTAGTCGTGGTTTTCCTCAGTTTATAGAGCAAGTGATGGGATGGTTCCCTTAGCTTAGTCCACGACAAATTCATGCTAAAGCATCCACGACCAATGCTGTACCAATGTTGTGACCAATGTGACGAATGTTGTAGATTCAGTTCCTCATATTCTCTAACACTGCAGTGCACTCCGATCATCTTAGTCCTCACCAATCACAAGTACCTATAAGTACATATCAGACGAGAATATCGATATATAATGCAGCTAAGTAATAATCCGTCAATATTTCAGGTTACTTTTATAAATCGAAAGTTTAGTATTATTTGAAAATTAGTTTTCAATAACGAAGCACAAGCGCATTGGTTTGAAATAAATAGCATATTGTAACGAGTTTTTCAGGTTAATATCAATGTTATTTTATGTGTAAATATCAATTAATATGAATAAAATGTATCCAAATATAGCCACATCAATTCTTGCTAACCTGAACACTCCACAATCTCATTGAAAGTTATAACCCATTTCACTGCTTTTGCCAAAATTATAATTTTATAATGATAATGATTATCAGCTATCAACAACGATCATCAAAATGATCACAATTAAAAAATAGGTTTGATCGTAATGTGCCTTATTGGAGTGCAAGATTTCAATAACTATGCAGGTAAATTAATGGTTGAAACCTTCCTCCCATTTTATGAGGGGGTATAATAAAGTTTATTATACGGTCAACCGAGACGAACAAAGCGACCCAAACATTCTGTGAGTTTCGACTGGCATCCCAAGTGAGCAGGCTGATATCGACACAAACTACAATTATTTTAATTTCAGTATTTATTTTTTTCCTAATTAAATAATAATGACATTAAATTGTAACATAGTCAAGTCACAAATTATAATAATTTCGCATGTGCACAAAAAATACCGAGTTTTTATATTCATCCGTCTTCTGTGTGAATTGTGATTAATGAAAGAAAATGAAATTTTTCATAAAAGTGTGCTCGCCATTCACAACTCACGTCTTATTAGAGCAAATTGATAGAACTCAATTAAATATCATAAAATCCTCTTACATAATGTACACTATTCACGCATGCGCATATCGCGTATGTCCGGGTGTCCTGTATGTCCTGTATGTCCGACAATGGAAAATAATCGAACTGTCATTTCAAAAAGTCAAAATGTCAGCACGAATCTTTATATCCACTTTCAAGTAAGTTATAACAATAATTCTTTCAAATAATATACGAAATCACATTCTACATACCAGATTGATGAATAACTCCGTTTCACTAACGTTTGACAGTAGTTTGAGAGAAATTACATGAGAAGCAAGAGTGTAGCCAACTTGCCAAGACGTGTAGCCCATGGAAGAACAGACAAGTTTCGAAACTTTCAATGTTTGCGCAGTAGGCCGTGATATTTTTTTTACCTTGAACGAAAATTGGAATTAACTCTTGGGACCTTGACTTAGTAGAACCACGGGTAAAGATTATATTTTTGGGGTTGCAAAGGGTGAGGGTTTAGGGGGGGGGGGGGGCGTAAGTGAACTTTTAAGCTCGAGTATACATACCTAACGTCGCAACTTCTCATTAGTATATTGACAGTTACGTTTTGGGAATCAAAATTGTACTAAAGCGATCGATCGTTGATGTTTCAATTTCAATTTCAGTTATCTTTATTTGCATCTTTAAGTACAAAAAGGCGACATTCAGCAATGTGGGAATCGACTGAGTAGCTCAGCGGCTCCCTGCTGATCTGCCATGTAACCTGATGTGAATTCCTGATGTTGATGTGAATTGTGCAGAGATGCAGACCTTTATTTCATCAGGAGGCAAGTAAGATCACGTGACAGATTTCAGTCAATGAGAGAGCTGCTCTGGTTTTATCTAAATTTGATAGAGATAGAGAGTATAGATCGATAGAGTATGTTTTCTTAGAAACGTTTTTAAAATCTTTTTACCAAATTTTTTCATTTTTCATTTCTTATACTCATTGGGCCGTTATTTTTTTAAGTTGCGTATTTGTATCTGTATAATTCACTCATTTATGATTTCAGATTTGTAACTTGGATTCGTTTAGAAATTTGAATCTGTAGTAGATTTGTAATTCCCATGTAGGTATACCTATTTGTTTTAGTAGTGTATAACGTCGCACTGTTCTGCAGCTAACCTATTATGATGATGGGAGATGATGGTGAATAGGAGGTAAAGATGGAAGGTGGGAAGGAGGCGGCCGTGGCCTATTAGTTGGGTATACCTTCCCAGCATTTGCCTGTCGACTGAGGTAATACCACGAACAAAACCGTCAGGAAGTACGCTTTTTAACATTTCCCAAACTTTGGTACGTAGTTGGTGATAAATTATTCATATATTCGAATCACATAACTTAGATGATGGTGAATAGTAGGTAAAGATGGAAGCAGGGAAGGAGGCGGTCGTGGCCTATTAGTTGGGTATACCTTCCCAGCATTTGCCTGTCGACAGAGGTAATACCACGAACAAACCCGTCAGGAAGGACGCTTTTTAACAATTCCCAAACTTTGGTAGTTGGTGATAAATTAATCAAAAATGCGAATCACACAACTTACAATTTGTAAGCGGGTCCCTCTAGTAGCCCGATAATGCCCGGTGTGACTTGACTAGGTGACATTGCCGTGAGTCTTCAGGTTCAACTACAAATAATTGTGAAAGTCCAAATTTGGGTTTTAAAATCTCAACTGCTCCAACAGCCCAGACCATTCTAAAGTTTCCACCTGTCTTATTGACACAGTACAGGTCATTCATTATATAGACAATAGATGTACTGATTATGTTATGCAACTAATATGCGCCATAATTACACAATTTAACAAACAAGAATACTAATTACAATATATAATAAATTTTAAATTTATCATTATCAAGCAATATCGTCGATGAATAATAAAAACAAACTGAATTAGAGACTGACGCGAGGATTGAAGTTCATGCTAATGGGATAATCAATTATCAATACCATTTTGTTGACTGTTAAAATAATCGCCTGTACAATACGACTGTATAATATTTTCAAAATATGCTGCAAAATAATAATTCAAAATATCTCATACTCATACTCGTGAAGACTGGGGGTGGATGCTAGGCCCTCCATGCAAGCTCTACCATCTGCTGAAGACTGGGGGTGGATAATAGCCCCTCCATGCAAGCTCTACAATCTGCTGAAGACTGGGGGTGGATGTTAGCCCCTCCATGCAAGCTCTACCATCTGCTGAAGACTGGGAGTGGATGGTAGCCCCTCTATGCAAGCTCTACCATCTGCTGAAGACTGGGGGTGGATAATAGCCCCTCCATGCAAGCTCTACAATCTGCTGAAGACTGGGGGTGGATGTTAGCCCCTCCATGCAAGCTCTACCATCTGCTGAAGACTGGGAGTGGATGGTAGCCCCTCTATGCAAGCTCTACCATCTGCTGAAGACTGGGGGTGGATAATAGCCCCTCCAAGCAAGCTCTACCATCTGCTGAAGACTGGGGGTGGATGTTAGGCCCTCCAAGCAAGCTCTACCATCTGATGAAGACTGGGGGTGGATGTTAGGCCCTCCAAGCAAGCTCTACCATCTGATGAAGACTGGGCCCTCCAAGCAAGCTGTTTGGGCCATTTCATATTTTCCCGCTTGTTGATGGCGGAAGCAGTGTTCCGTGTATCTAGGTATGTCATCCCCTTGCTAGGGTTGATTTTCCCTTTACCGACCGCATGGTCAGCAGTTAGTAAAGTGACCTGGTTCGAATCAGTCATTTCTCGTTTTTCTCGCCAGCCTGCATCGAGGCAGCGCGTGTTTAGTTTTACTCGTACGCATAGTTATTACTTGTCAGGCATCGAAGCCGAGTCTAGAAGATATTACCGAGTTTATTATTTCAACTCTCTACGATTAAATTCCTACATCATTTCCCAAGTGCAACTCCCGTATTACCTCACTGCAGTGTCCCTCCACCCTGGCTTTACACCCCAGAGTTCCCAAGACTTCGACGAACATCATCGCAAGACGCCGACGTCGCGACGCCAGTAAAGGTAAACCCAATCTCAACATTACAGTCCACTACCAGCTATCATTCTCTCAGTCGCTCTGTTGCCCTGCTAACACCACGGCCGCGACATATTTTGGTCCCTTGAGCCGGAGCTTTGTTTCTAGCCGTGGTTTTCTCTTCGTTTTTCTCGCTAGTTCTCATGCTAGAGTCTTTCTCATTGGTAAATGTTGGATCAGTAGAGCTGTTCTCTATTGTTAATTCGTTTCTTGTGGTATTCATCCCCCAAGTTTTCACTTCGTGGTCAGTGACCTTGAAGGACGTTTCTCTCTCGTACGGAATAAGTCTCGTGTTCTGTGATCTTGACCTCTGTTCGCGTAGTTCTCTACTCAGTCTCGTCATCTACATTTTGGCTCACATTTTGTTTCCTACGCTCATTTCGTCATGGAGGAACAAAAGCGAGAACAAAAAGTACTCAAGATTCAACGTGAAGAGCTATATGCAGAAGCACAACGCACATATGAAATCTTCAAGACATTGCAACCCGAACGCTTAGCCGCAGTAAAAGGCCGTTTTGAGCGTTTGACAGTGCTACAAGCTGAATTAAAAGC
This sequence comes from Leuctra nigra, assembly GCA_934045905.1. NCBI lineage: Eukaryota > Metazoa > Arthropoda > Insecta > Plecoptera > Leuctridae > Leuctra > Leuctra nigra. The sequence continues at coordinate 31,613,971 of OW203767.1, read as the reverse complement.
ACTGCAAACCAGCATTATTAATCACAACTCATTGCTTGACCCGACGATCAAACCGCTAGAAATTTCTAAGGTCTCAGTGGGTTTTGAGGAAATAATTTACGCAGCTCAATCCGCATTTCTGTTGGCTGAATCTAAGGTCAATGTCATACCTCCTCCAGTGAACATGGTCACGCCTCCCCCGATCGTAATAAATCAGCTTCCACGCATTGATTTACCTACATTCTCTGGGGACACGAAGCAATGGCCAGAATATTATTCTTTGTTTACGTCGCTTGTGCACACAAATGAGTCACTGAACTCAGTGCAAAAGTTTCACTATCTGCGATCCACATTATCTGGCATCGCTCTCTCCGTGATTTCTGGTTTTCAAATTGACAATGAAAACTACTCCCTCGCTTTTGATGCGCTCGTTCAGCGTTATCAAAATAAACGATTATTGGCGAGTAATTACATTCAACAAGTCCTAGACTTTGTACCTCTAAAATCTAGCTCGCATCATTCACTGCAAGATTTCTTACGAATTCATAAGAATTGTATTGCCGCTTTGAAGGCTCTCGGTATCGCTGAGTTGGCAGATTTTTTGTTGTTTTCGCTTACATTGCGTAATCTAGACTTCGCATCTCGTAAGGCGTTCGAAAACAAGATGTCATCACATGCTACACCCACATACGCATCGTTGATTACGTTCGTCGAGGAGCAGTCGCGTATTCTAGAATTATGCGGTCTCGACATGCAAACATCAAGTCATCCGAAGGTCACGCGACCACGTCGCCGATCAAGCGACTCAGCTCTCTACTTGCAGCCGAGAATAAAGTTGTCGCGAGCAAAGTTACGTCACCGCCTGGTTATCATAAATGCCCATTATGCAACCAAGGACACACCCTCTACAATTGTAGTATTTTCCTCGCTCAAACTCGCGATGAAAAGTATCAAACATTGCGACGTCTGAAGCGGTGCTTCAATTGTTTGGGAGCTCATGCACGCGCTCAATGCACCTCGAAGAAATCATGCACCACTTGTCAAAGTAAGCAACACCATTCGCTGTTGCATCCTGTTGCAGCAACAACCCCCCCTGTAACCCCCCAGTCGACGCTCTCTCCACAACAGACCGTCAATTCTCAATCAGCTTTGCCTCCACTTGCTGATACCATTGCTGATACTGACCCTCCGCGGGCCATGACTTGTCAGCCCAAGGACAACTCCAGTTTCAAGACCGTACTCTTAGGTACTGTCCGTAGGTTCATCAGTGACGCACAAGGGAATTATCAACCCTTTCGTGCCGTAATTGATTCGGGATCTCAAATCTCAGCTGTCACACACTCTTTGACAAAGAAGCTTGGATTGAAAGTTAGCCCCAGCCAAACTGAATTACTCGGCATTAGTAATTCTTCCGCTCGTGTCATTGGCACTGTCAATTGTAAAATTGCCTCTCGCCTCTTGCGCCACAAGCCTCTAGGCGTGCAGGCAGTTGTCCTCTCCTCCATCTCGAGTCAGCTTCCTAACAATACAGTTTCTCTAAAAGTGTTCGATCGTTATCGTGGCCTCTCATTAGCCGACGATCAGTTCCACGTTCCCGACCAAATCGATTTTTTGATCGGTGCAGATCTCTACCCGGACATATTGCAAAAGTCTGGTGACATGGTGATTGGAGGGACGCCGTCAGCCCTCAATACCATATTCGGTTGGGTGGTGTTAGGACAGACTGTTTCTGATGCACCGTCGTCCCCATCCCCTCTCTCCATGCTCGCGTGTTCCGTCCCCCCACTGGACCAGACACTCCGTCTGTTCTGGGAGTCGGAAGAGGTTCGCCGCCCTCCCCAGAAAAGCCCTGAAGACGATTTCTGCGAACAACACTTCGTCGCAAACCGCGTAGTGGAGGTGCTTGAAGATTCCTCTCCGACTGCTTGGGCGCACGTCTCGTCAAGTGACAATCCTGCCGATTGTGCCTCTCGCGGATTGACACCGTCTCAGCTGAAGGAGCATCCGTTGTAGACGTTCGGCCCGGACTTCATGCGCGACTCTCCGCCCTCTTGGCCTCGTGCTTCGCCTCCCCTCGCGTCAAGTGCAGAGTTGCCAGAAATCAAGCCATCTCCTGTCATTCTCACTGCTCGAGTGGACGTCGACCCGCTGCTCGTCACCTTCAGCAAGTTTTCAACTCTCCTAAAGGCACGGCGAGTCTACGGTTATGTCATACGCTTCGCCCGCATTCTACTCGCGCAACGCACCAACTCGCCCGCTCCGACCGGTCCTCTAACTCCTCCGGAGCTACAGGACGCCCTCAACATCTTCATCAAAGCCACCCAACGGCAATATTACTCCGCTGAGATACGTCAGATATCTTAACACGGGCAAGTCAAGTCTCGTCTTGCCGCACTCAAACCGTTTCTCGACCCCGCCGGGTATCTTAGGGTGGGCGGGAGGCTGCGACACTCGTCTCTGCCTGAAGACGCGCGTCATCCTCTCCTACTTCCTAAGGAAGCCTATCTGTCTGCATTATTATGTGACTCTTATCATCAAATGTCTCTACACTCTGGACCCAGGACCGTCCAAGCACTGATCCAACAGCGCTATTGGATTGTCTCTCTCCGCGGACTGCTGCGTCAGCGCATACACCGCTGCTTGACGTGCCATAAATTCCGTGCTAAAACTCTCCAGCCTCCGATGGGTGATCTGCCTCCCGTCCGAGTGCAGATGTCTCGCGCTTTTGCTCATGTCGGCACGGACTTCGCTGGTCCGTTCCAAGTCAAAATCAGCACCCGCCGGAACGCTCCATGCACCAAAGGATACCTATGTCTGTTTGTGTGCATGGCCTCCGAAGCAGTCCATTTGGAAATGGTCTCCGAGTTGTCCACTGAAGCGTTCCTCGCCTGCCTGGACCGTTTCTGCTCGCGCCGAGGTCTCCCCGCTCATGTCTACTCTGACTGCGGCCGGAATTTCGTGGGCGCTGCTCGACATCTACGAGAACTCTGCGAGATGTTGTCCCGAGACCAGACCGTCATCGCCGACGCTCTGTCTTCACGCGAGATTCGCTGGCACTTCAACCCGCCCTACGCTCCGAACTTCGGAGGACTCTGGGAAGCCGGCGTCAAGTCCGCGAAGTCTCTCCTGCATCGCCTCATCGCAGACTCATCATACACCTTTGAGGAATACGCCACACTCTTCAGCAGAATAGAAGCCGTATTAAATAGTCGTCCCTTGTGTGCTACCTCCTCGGATCCCGAAGAAAGCCCCGATTATTTGACGCCTGGCCACTTCCTCATCGGCTCCCCCCTTCTTGCTCCCCCTGAGCAAGAATTCTCCTGCGAGAAATCACCACTAACTCGCTGGCACCGCGTACGAAAGCTGCATCAAACATTCTGGACTCGTTGGTCCCGCGAATACTTGAACACCCAGATGCAGCGAGGAAAGTGGGTACGTGGTCCCTCCAACTTGAAAGTTGGAGATGTTGTGTTTCTTTTTGACGCTCCTAGTAGCCCCCTCTCTTGGCCAATCGGACGTGTCATCCAGCTTCATCCCGGCCAAGATGGTATTGCCCGCGTCGCGTCCATTCGCACTTCAACCGGCGTGTATAAGAGACCATTGAACAAATTGGTTTCGCTCCCCGTTGAGTGTTAGGTGGGCTCATCTCAGTTTCTGTTTTGTTTTCTCTCTCTTTTTTTGGGTTCTTTTCGAGTCGAAAAAGTTCCTTTTTGGTGGGCGGTATGTTTGGGCCATTTCATATTTTCCCGCTTGTTGATGGCGGAAGCAGTGTTCCGTGTATCTAGGTATGTCATCCCCTTGCTAGGGTTGATTTTCCCTTTACCGACCGCATGGTCATCAGTTAGTAAAGTGACCTGGTTCGAATCAGTCATTTCTCGTTTTTCTCGCCAGCCTGCATCGAGGCAGCGCGTGTTTAGTTTTACTCGTACGCATAGTTATTACTTGTCAGGCATCGAAGCCGAGTCTAGAAGATATTACCGAGTTTATTATTTCAACTCTCTACGATTAAATTCCTACATCATTTCCCACGTGCAACTCCCGTATTACCTCACTGCAGTGTCCCTCCACCCTGGCTTTACACCCCAGAGTTCCCAAGACTTCGACGAACATCATCGCAAGACGCCGACGTCACGACGCCAGTAAAGGTAAACCCAATCTCAACATTACAGTCCACTACCAGCTATCATTCTCTCAGTCGCTCTGTTGCCCTGCTAACACCACGGCCGCGACACAAGCTCTACCATCTGATGAAGACTGGGCCCTCGAAGCAAGCTCTACCATCTGATGAAGACTGGGGGTGGATGTAAGGCCCTCCAAGCAAGCTCTACCATCTGATGAAGACTGGGGGTGGATGTTAGGCCCTTCAAGCAAGCTCTACCATCTGATGAAGACTGGGGGTAGATGTAAGGCCCTCCAAGTAAGCTCTACCATATGATGAAGACTGGTGGTGGATGTTAGGCCCTCGCTGCAAGCTCCATTGATAAGCCAAGTCACCCTGATCGGGTTGATAATATAATATTATAAGTGAGTTCAGGTTGAAATTATCTTTGTAGAGTGGTCACAATCATATTGTTGCAGGGACTTGAACCCAAATGAATAACGGTTCTGGTTCCGGTACCAAGTTTTTAAAAATAACGGTTCCGATTCCGATTCCATTAGGGTTCCAATCGGTTCCATCAAATTCAGACAATTATTCAAATAATTTTTTCAATCGACTTTTGGGGACTTGTGCTCAGAAATGTCTAACATTAGACTTGGTGATCAATGATCATGTATTTGAAAAACTGTAAATGGTATAGTAAATATTTTCAGATTTGACGGCAATGAAGTAAAATTTCGGTGAAATTCATTATTTAGAGAACCTTTGTGGAACCGTTATGGAACCCAAATAATATTTAATATTAATAAGGGTTCCGGTTCCGGTTCCACCTAAAAAATTAATATGGGTTCCGGTTCCGGTTCCAGTCTCCGTATTGTTGTGTGCATTTATCAATCTTATCATATATGGGCAATCTAAGGTCACAGATCTGATAAGCCGGGGTCAATTAATTCAAAGAATAACATTATATTCGTGTTCAGTGTGCCGACCAGTTTTATAAAGTGTTAGCTATAAGGGTGAATTTCCCCTGCAATGCTGGTAGGATTTTCGACCTTATGAGCTTAGGGCAAAGCCATTTCTTAAACCAAATTTCAGACGTCCCGGCTTTTTGCTTTTAAACTAAAAGTGTTAGCAACTTAAGGATATAAACACTCGATTCCCAAGTCCATCAATTATGTCTACACGTATATTCCACGTGTCCGATATCAATCAATACAAAGCGTTTTACGCTTACGAAGCGTGTGCGTACTTTTGCGCGATCCTTCCAATAATAATAAATCACTAAATCGGCGATAAATCGACTCTGACATACACTTAGACACAGTACTCTTTTCATTAGCTCTGCCAAAGTCCCACGTACACGAATCACTGCCCCGTTTGATCATTTCGTCATTAGTATGACTAATAGTGACTAAATACTAAACACACCTAAATACGATTTTCTTCTCGTTGGTGTGTGAAATCAGAGTTTTTTTTATATTTTTTTATTTTTTGTCACAATCAATTCTGTTAGAAATATTGCATCTCATTCAAAATTGTGTCCAATATTGCGGCCAGAGGACACAAATGTAAAGTTTTTTATATGAATTAATTGGCAAGTCCAGGTGGGTTTTAGATCATTGTTGTATTTTTTTTTGTAATCTACGAACGATTTCAAGTCAGATTTTGCATTTCTGAATAATTTGGTTAAAATTTGTGAAAATTAGTTTCATTATTATTTCTTGTCGAAAAATACGAGTTGCAGTATAAGCGGGCGCCTTAGTTTCGCTTTTAAAACAGCAGTTTGGATAAAAATATAGAAAATTCGTTTAATATCATTCATTATTGTGTCAATGTCAATTCTGGGAGTATTTTCAATGCTGTTTAGACAAAAAAAAGTTCAAAAAGTGCTCTTTCATGGCATAAAATCGACCAAACGAGAAAGAAATTGAGAAAGAATTGAGTGGTAAAATAGTTATAGAGACGTTATAAATGTTTTACGAAATGATTAAACTGTACATTACAGTAAATGCCTGAAGTGGAAAAGAAATCTGTTTTGTACTGATAGATAATCAGATAGAAATGTCTGTGGTTACAGGTCTCACGTATTTTAGACTGCATTCGAACGGCCCGGTTAAAAACATTTCATGCCACTAAGGGCCAGTTTCTATTCAATTTCTATGCCAATTTCGACCTTACACTCCGACGAAAATTGTGTACATTTAGTTTTTTTATCCTTTAACAGTTGTCTCTGAATGTATTCATAAATAAATTTGATATTCGAGTAAAGTGATTCAAAAGGAAGCTAACGTGATCCAACTCAAGGAGTGGGTGCAGAATTACAAGAATACATCGCACTTCCCTTTTTAAATTATTCTGTGTTTGTTGCCACCTAGATTCCTGACCCCGCCATGATTCAAACACTGGAAAGAGTATAAAGACAAAATGTTAGAAGATTGGTGTAGAACCAATAACCACTAGAAAAACGCTCTGTGTTACGCGTTGATGAGCGAGCACGGATATGCGCAACACATCGAACCGAAATTCTGTCTATTGAAAATGTCTTTAAAAGCCAACAATTCTTTAATTTCGTCACAGACTGGTATGAAAATCTTCAAAAATATTGGTCCCAATAAGCATGTAAAGTTTTAAGTTGATCGATTGAACCTGAAAATTTATGATTGAATGGTTCCTTGTTAATTTTCAAAAATCACAGGATCTTGTTCAAAAACTATACCTGGGACCACTCATATGATATAAGTGTGTTTACACAATCAGATCGATCGATCTGTTGATTATTAGTGTCATTATGCGTTTGAAAGTTTCTGTTCTAACTACCTTGGAACATCGGAACTGAGGCGTCAATGTTGCCGTGATAGCAACAAGCAAAATGTCCGTAAAATGTCAATAACTTTTGGATTTAAACACAGATTTGTCTGAAAATTGTCAAAAACACAGATAATGTTGGTCCCAATGACCATGCAAAGTTTTAAGTTGATCGGTCAAACGGTTCTAGTTTAAATGTCAAAAATCACAGTAAAGATGGTTTTAAATTTTAACCAACGGGAGGATTTGGCTGAAACTTTGTATTAATGACTTGTCAAAATTTCAAATTGATAAAACAAACCAATCGAAAGATAATATTTTTTAAATTTGAACCAATCACGGGATCCCGTTCAAAAACGATCCCAGGGACCGCATAGTACGTTAGTATGTGTACAAAATTTCAGATTGATTGCTTGAGCGGTTTGACCTGGAGTGTGACCACAAAAAAATAAACAAACAAAAACAAAAACAAAAAACACACACACACACACACACACACACACACACACCTGCTGTTTTCCCTAAGTATTGAGCCCTTGATGGCCCTCTGTAGGCGGACGATGGACGGCTTTCCACTGCCAGGTCCACTCGTTCGCAAACTAGTAGTGTCTGGATACGCCGACGACGTGTCGGTCTTCGTCAACAGAGAAGAGGACTTCGGACGTCTTAATTTGGCTTATACTACCTATGCCGAACAGTCGAACGCACGCCTGAACACGACGAAATCCAGCGGACTTTGGGTAGGCGAATGGTCACAGAGAACTGACTCCCCTCTCGGGTTTACTTGGAATTCGGAAGGAAACAAATTTCTCGGTGTCAATCTGGGAGGACCATTACAAGATGAAAAAACTTTCGATCGACTATACTCTTCCTTCACCGCCACGATACAGCGCTGGAAACACAGAGCCTCGGCTCTGTCGCTAAGAGGTCGGGTACTTGTGGCAAACCAGTTTATTGCGCCAAAACTTTGGTATACTCTACAAATCCTACAACCGCCCCCGGCGTTGTTGTACCGGCTACAGAGCGCCCTCGTCGATTTTGTGTGGGCCGGGCGCAAACATTGGACGCGTCAGCGAGACCTGTGTTCACCAGTCCATCTTGGAGGCCTCGGACTCGTACACATCGTATCTAAAGTCAAGCTCTTCCGTATTCTCTACGCCACACGTCTCATAACCCAGGACCACCACATGTCCAACATCATGGCAAAGCACTATCTCCAAAAGTTTAGAGGCCTGGGTCTAGGTTGGCAGGTCTTCTTCCTGCCCAAACCCAGAAACAACGTTTCCCAAAAATCCGGTAACTTTTACAGCTCTGTAATCCAGGCATGGAAATCACTAAACCCAAAATTTGACAGTTACGCAAAGTGTACATGGACTCTTAGGAACATTCCGCTCACCCAGTCCTCCCTCATCCCGACAGTGACGCCGCTTTTCATCCCGGCGTGGTCCCTCACGAGATGTTCCACCATCGGTGATCTTCTCGATGGCACATCATGGCGACAAGTTGAAGATCTGCCAGGAGTAGACGAGTTGCCGTCAAGAATCCGGAAAGCCATCACTATCAACTTTTCACGTATCAAAGCTTACTGCCGGCTGCGGCTCAGGGATGCAATAGACCAGGTGGGGCCAGAGCTGTGGCCGCCCAACATCGTCTACCGGCGAGCGAGAGAAGGAAAGGACGTTCCTCTTAATCTTCATACTGACAGGAGATCCGTGCTAACAGACATCATGGCGAACGAGCTTGACCTCACAAACGACGTTACCGGTCCCTGGAACGACGAGTTACCCAACTGGCGCGGCTTCCACCGCCAGCCATCCAGAGGCCACGACGCCGAGGTAGCCTGGCGTTTCACGAAAAACAGGCTTGCAGATCCTATCTTCCTCCAACGTAGTGGTCTCATAGCGTCTGACCGCTGCCCCTGGTGCGCCGTTCTAGGCACAGCATGGCACATGATTATGGATTGCCGTCAATCTGTCCCCCTATGGAATCTTGTTAGGACCCTCCTGGAGACTATCCTTTCTCTTCCCAGCATCCCCGACAAGCGACTATACACGGGTTTCTGGCCAAACCAGACCACGGACACATCTGCTGTGGACCTTGCCAACGCCTTAATCACACTGGCAAAAAGCACTGTCTACCGTCTCCTGGTCGGTCACTACAGGCAAGGAAGACGGCCGGCCTGCTATCGGACTGTCTTCATCGCGCGCATCAAGTCCCGTCTGCAACGTGAATTCGCTTGGCATCTCTCCAAGGGCTGCGTTCTTCCCGCCTTCGCGAACAAGTGGGCAGTGCAAGATGCCTTGTGTTCCGTAACAGAAACCACCATCAAGTTCAGTGATGTGATCATTAGTTGATGTTCAAAAAAAAAAAAAAAAAAAAGTGATTAAGTGTAAAAATGTACCAGTGCTGTGATCAAGTCTGATCTCAACTATGTGATAAATTTTCTAAGTTTTTTACCTTTTTTTTCCAAAATTTGTGTGTACTAATATAAATATGTATTTAATTCAAAAAATATGAACAGGTGTTTTTAAAGATGTGACATAGGACTTGAACTGCAACTAAGTATTGGTGAACTTATATCTTATATAATGCCATGTTTTTGTAAAAGCATTTTGTCTCTTTACTATGATATAACATGTATGTATCCTACTGATCAATAAAATAATAATAATAATAATAATAATAATAATAATAAAACACACACACACACACACACACACACACACACACACAGAGAAAGTGCCATAAGAGTACCGTGGTGACGCTCGCTACGCTCGCTCAATAATGTAAAGATCACTCCGTAAACAGGAATATGTTCTTCTATCATGTGTAGAAACTATACAACTATATTAGACTAAAGTTTATGCAATGCCAAATTTATGCAATAATTTTCAAATATTTGTCAAGTTATCGTTCAGATCAATGATTGGTAATTGTCAAATATCAATGTACTCGTATAGAATAAAAAATTGCATGCAATACCAAGGCTCGCCTCATTCAATTGAGAATGTGTTTTTAAAACAATGTTTGACAAAGTTGGTTTTGATGATGATGACTTTTCAACCAATTAGACAATCTTAAAAAGATAAATTGGAATATTTTAGCCAAAAGGTGTGATTTGTATCGATCGCATCAAGACCGGAAAAATGTGATCGCAGAGACAAAAGAGTCAAAAGACAGTCTAGTTGATTATATATAATAGAATATTGTTTTAACGTCGCACTTTTCAGCAACTAGGTTCATAAAAACGGGTGACTATAAATTGAATACAGGGGAAGAATGGATTGGAGAGAAGGAGGTGATCGTGACCCTTTTGTGAAACCTTCCCAGCATTTGGCTCTTGACGTTTATCCAATGCCAAGTTTATGCAATAATTTTCAAATATTGTCAGGTTATCGTTCTGTTGCCCCGGTCTTCGTTACCGGTCTTCGTTACGTAAAGTTTTCTTCGTTACCCCGACACAAGAAGTTCCTTCTTACTGGGGTATAAGAAATCACTGTAAACACAAATGTATTTATTACTAAATAAAAATACTGAATACTGAATACTGTCAATAATAGAATATATGCGCAACATCTTGATCAAAATAATTCTTTACAGCGTTTCCCAATGAATAGCTCAGCAATCAGCATACCAATTGGGTTGGGTAGTATTTGCATATTATACCCTCCAAGCTTCAGCAACACTTGAGAATGTTTAATACATTGGACTGCACACTGCAGCTATAATTTAAAAAAAAAATTGACAAAGTTGGTCTTGATGATGCTGACTTGTCAACCATTTGGGCAAGTATCTTCAAAAAAATAAACTGCAATAATTTAGCCAAAAGATGTGATTCGTAACGATCGCATCAAGAACCAAAAGAAGAGAGATCGCAGCTAGCCAAAAGAGTCAAAAGACAGTATGTCGCTCATATAATACACCTAATTGTTTTAACGTTACACTTCTCAGCAACTAGGCTCATAAAGACGATAGGTGACTATTAGAGATGATTAAAATACAGGGGAAGAATGGACATCTGAAAGGAAGGAGGTGGTCCTGGCTTTTTTTAGGACACCCCAGCATTGGATCTTTGACTGAGGGAACTACGCAATCATCATGATTCGAAGGACGATTAACATTGGAAATATAGGTTTGGGAGTAGGTCTGTCGTGACTCGTGCGTGAGGGTATACTAAAGGAAGGTACTCATAAAACAAAAACTTGTAAAAAGACTGCGAAACATCTCCACGCCTATAGGTATTGAGACCTATAAATTGATGGCTATAAATAAGCTAATGTTTTCTGAACCTTTTCGCAAGCGCTACACAATTATGTTTATGCCTGAATTTGACATAAAAGAAACCTCCAAATTTCAACAATTATCAATCAAATAAATTTTTAGCATATTAAAAATGTATATTAAATTTTTAAACAGCTTGGAGCAACGTGTGAGGAAGAGGGCATTACAATTCACAAGACAAAATATAAAATAGCGAAAGAAAGAAAATATATTGTGGTCGATAAAAAATCATTGCTCCAAACCTTGTTTTTTATTTTGCTTTTAAATGAATTGAATAATGTATGAATAATTCATTCAGTTCTCCTCGTGATTCCGATTTAATATTTGAAAATATGAAGAAATCTCTCAAGTTTCGTCATTAAAATTTTTCAATAGATACTTTTTTCATTACTATAATTTCAATTTCTTATCATTAAGAAAGTGACAACTGTTAATAGATGATTTTCGAGATTTTTTTTTTAGGTGGAATATACTACGCTATTTGTAAATAAATGCGCTTTGATAACATAACATACTATCAATAATATCATATGATATAATATAATCTGATAAATATATTCTGAGAAATAGTCTAGTTTTGGTTAATCTGTTTTTGTCAATTTTTGTTAACTAGTTAAACATGTTGAGATCAACGAGCAACCCTCCCTCGTTGTCTTTGGTTGAGTTTGGTGGTCACTTGGCGCCCTGCTGGGTTGCTTCCTTTACCTCCCTCTCCAGACCCCCCAGTAAGAAAAAGGTTTTCATTTCTTATGCATGTATATAAAACGTGTCAGCTTTCGTTCGAGATGTGCACATATCGATGATCGCTTATCATCAACGCGTTGCACGTATACACTGTACAATGACATACAGAATAGCGTCTACCATACCTAAATACAATTTTCTTCAATCATTTTAATCATACAATTCTGGTTCTGATTCAACTGAATTTATAAACAATTTAATAAAATAAAGTAAATCAATTCAATTTATATTTGCTTATAAATAATTAACGATTCAGCGTCAGGAAAAAACGATTAAAAATGACTGAGTAAAATGGTAAAAAAGTAAAGAGTAGGTAAATGAGTAAAACGGTGCAATATCACACAATTGTCGGTCGCTTATCCGAGATTAATCTACGATGAATTTGATATTTGGTGTTATTATTATATTGAGTTATCTGGCAATTAATAGCATTATTTACATAGAAGGTATTTTTAATTAATTATAATAATAAATATATCAATGCAATAGCATTGAAGCAATTGCATCCTAGGTTTGCGAATTTCTCATGTTGTAAGTATATGCTTTACAAACGGAATTTGATTGTTAGTGTGACTAAAAAAAGTATGATCTTTTAATGAAAAATCGAATTAGATCAGATCAATTAATCAATTAGATCAATTAATTGGTAAAGAAGATATCAATGGCGCATCTAAATCTTTTGACATGTTGTTATACATTGTGTCATGAAACTCATGTGCAAAAATAAAAAATAAAAATAAAAAATGGGGTTATCTTTGAAATTTGAGTTGAATGATGCTGATTAATGCATTCTGATTAAAGGCTTGTATCAACGATATAGCATTGATGCAATTGCATCCTAGGTTTGCGAATTTCTGATGTTGTAAGTATATGCTTTACAAACGGAATTTGATTGTTAGTGTGACTAAAAAAAGTATGATCTTTTAATGAAAAATCGAATTAGATCAGATCAATTAATCAATTAATTGGTAAAGAAGATTACAATGGCCCATTGAACTGGCGCGGGAGTCCGCGCCAGGACTCCCGGCAGGGAGAGTGTCACTACAGCAGTGAGGGAGAGTTCCGCCAGGATAGCGGATAGCGGTAATACATTATTAAAAATTAAGGATATTAAATTGCAACAACGTTAATAAATATTAATCATAATAAAAGGGGGCTCGAAGTATTTAATATGATTAGTATATTAGCATTTTATTACTTTTGTATATTGTTTAATTTTATATCGAGCTTGTATAATATCGAATTGTGTTACGGGGCATGCTTAATCCAAATAACAGCAAAGCACTATGTAACAGTAAGCAGTTGTTTTGCAAATAAATAATAATGATAATATACAAGCTGATGAGTAAAATTTGGGAATTAATTAGTTGAATTTTGGGAATATAAAAAGTCTTGTGGAATAATTAATGTTAATTCAATTTAAATTTTTGTCAATAATATAGAATTAATTTTGGCATTAAATGATTTTATCTTTCAACAATATTTATTTGCTATTATGGAAAATATGTCTGATAAGTAATAATGAAATGAGAATTTAAATAGTTAGATTCATTTAATTTTCACTTTTAAATTGGGCTACCTTATGTATTATTACTACTTTATTATTATTATTATTACTTTATTATTACTTCGTTTTAGTCTTTGGTAAACATATTTGGTAAATACCTTGTAATCATGTTAAAGTAAAGTACAAATGTGTATTACAAATTTGAGGTAAATGGTGTAAACGAAAGATAAGTAATGAGCTTAAAAATGGGATTGTAATTAAAATAAACTATTTATAATAGTTCAATTTGAAAATATTTCTCAAGTCCTTGTTAACTTTTTATAGATAATATTACATAATGATACTAAAAACTAATTAATTACGAAATTTAAAGTCTGCCAGGACTTTCAGGACTGCGAGCAATGGCTATCTTTATAGCTGAATTTTATAAGAAATACGAAGAATTAAAACAATAGAACCAAACTTAAACCATGTAAACCATAACGGAAAATAAACCATGAATTGAATTGATATCTGTTGTAATTATTTGTTTGATTGAACCTAAGTACCTAATCTAAACATGTAATTAGAAGTAATCATGAAATTCATTTAGTTTTAATAAAAATTTATCAAACAAATATTTCGATATAAACGTTGGTAACTATTTGAAAAAGCTGACTTAAAGTAATAATAATAAAAAAATATTTCATCATACCAAATAGCACAAAATAACTCTAAGAGTGATAACGAAGAAAACAAATATATTTAACTTAGGATTATATTAGTTCTTATACATTGGAGAAATAATATTGGTACAATAACTTCAAAAAATTAAAAATATTTTATAATCACTAGCAATAGCTTGAATATATTTTAAAATATCTTGAAAATTTGAAGTTTCGCGGTAAACACACAGCTACTATACTACAAGCGCTACCTGACGAAGAAAACTGAACTTTAAATTTTAGCGGGAAATTAAGATAGAGCAAAGAATGACCATGTACAGAATAAGTACTGCGCCCTTACGACAAACAAACAAACTACAAAACTTCAAGCTTGGAAATCTTGCCGATAGAATGCATTGCGTGGTATATAAATAGGCTCTATGGCTATCGGTAATATTATTAAACGTGCATACTGCTAATTAAATTAATGAGTAAAGAAGTATTGAGATATATGCTATTTTCTCGAGTTGTAAGTTGCTACATTTTAAAGTGCCAAAAAAAGTTTCTGAAAAAATGAAAATGCATATTTCTAAAAAAATGCATTCTGATTAAAGGCTTGTATCAACGAAATAGCATTGAAGCAATTACATCCTAGGTGTGCGAATTTTTCTTTTAGTAAGTTTATGCTTTACAAACGGAATTTGAGTGTTAGTGTGACTAAAAAAAGTATGATCTTTTAATGAAAAATCGAATTAGATCAGATCAATTAATTATTAATATCACTTAATTGGTAAAGAAGATTTCGTTGAGGCACCTACATCTTTTGACATGTTATACTACAATGTTTAATGAAACTCCTGTCAAAAAATAAAAAATAAAAAAAAATACATTCATCTTGAAAATTTGAGTTTAATTATGCTAATTAATGAATGCTGATTAAGTCTTGTATCAACGAAATAGCATTGAAGCAATTAAATCCTAGGTGTGCGAATTTTTCTTTTAGTAAGTTTATGCTTTACAAACGGAATTTGAGTGTTAGTGTGACTAAAAAAAGTATGATCTTTTAATGAAAAATCGAATTAGATCAGATCAATTAATTATAAATATCACTTAATTGGTAAAGAAGATTTCGTTGAGGCACCTACATCTTTTGACATGTTGTACTACAATGTTTAATGAAACTCCTGTCAAAAAATAAAAAATAAAAAAAAATACATTCATCTTGAAATTAATTAATTACATATTTTTTTAAATTATTAATATCACTTAATTGGTAAAGAAGATTTCGTTGAGGCACCTACATCTTTTGCCATGTTGTACTACAATGTTTAATGAAACTCCTGTCAAAAAAAAAAAAAAAAAAAAAATACATTCATCTTGAAAATTTGAGTTTAATTATGCTAATTAATGAATGCTGATTAAGTCTTGTATCAACGAAATAGCATTGAAGCAATTACATCCTAGGTGTGCGAATTTTTCTTTTAGTAAGTTTATGCTTTTCAAACGGAATTTGAGTGTTAGTGTGACTAAAAAAAGTATGATCTTTTAATGAAAAATCGAATTAGATCAGATCAATTAATTATTAATATCACTTAATTGGTAAAGAAGATTTCGTTGAGGCACCTACATCTTTTGACATGTTGTACTACAATGTTTAATGAAACTCCTGTCAAAAAATAAAAAATAAAAAAAAATACATTCATCTTGAAAATTTGAGTTTAATTATGCTAATTAATGAATGCTGATTAAGTCTTGTATCAACGAAATAGCATTGAAGCAATTAAATCCTAGGTGTGCGAATTTTTCTTTTAGTAAGTTTATGCTTTACAAACGGAATTTGAGTGTTAGTGTGACTAAAAAAAGTATGATCTTTTAATGAAAAATCGAATTAGATCAGATCAATTAATTATTAATATCACTTAATTGGTAAAGAAGATTTCGTTGAGGCACCTACATCTTTTGACATGTTGTACTACAATGTTTAATGAAACTCCTGTCAAAAAATAAAAAAAAAAAAAAAAATACATTCATCTTGAAATTAATTAATTACATATTTTTTTAAATTATTAATATCACTTAATTGGTAAAGAAGATTTCGTTGAGGCACCTACATCTTTTGCCATGTTGTACTACAATGTTTAATGAAACTCCTGTCAAAAAAAAAAAAAAAAAAAAAAATACATTCATCTTGAAAATTTGAGTTTAATTATGCTAATTAATGAATGCTGATTAAGTCTTGTATCAACGAAATAGCATTGAAGCAATTACATCCTAGGTGTGCGAATTTTTCTTTTAGTAAGTTTATGCTTTTCAAACGGAATTTGAGTGTTAGTGTGACTAAAAAAAGTATGATCTTTTAATGAAAAATCGAATTAGATCAGATCAATTAATTATTAATATCACTTAATTGGTAAAGAAGATTTAGTTGAGGCACCTACATCTTTTGACATGTTGTACTACAATGTTTAATGAAACTCCTGTCAAAAAATAAAAAATAAAAAAAAATACATTCATCTTGAAAATTTGAGTTTAATTATGCTAATTAATGAATGCTGATTAAGTCTTGTATCAACGAAATAGCATTGAAGCAATTAAATCCTAGGTGTGCGAATTTTTCTTTTAGTAAGTTTATGCTTTACAAACGGAATTTGAGTGTTAGTGTGACTAAAAAAAGTATGATCTTTTAATGAAAAATCGAATTAGATCAGATCAATTAATTATTAATATCACTTAATTGGTAAAGAAGATTTCGTTGAGGCACCTACATCTTTTGACATGTTGTACTACAATGTTTAATGAAACTCCTGTCAAAAAATAAAAAATACAAAAAAATACATTCATCTTGAAAATTTGAGTTTAATTATGCTAATTAATGAATGCTGATTAAGTCTTGTATCAACGAAATAGCATTGAAGCAATTACATCCTAGGTGGGCGAATTTTTCTTTTAGTAAGTTTATGCTTTACAAACGGAATTTGAGTGTTAGTGTGACTAAAAACAGTATGATCTTTTAATGAAAAATCGTATTAGATCAGATCAATTAATTATTAATATCACTTAATTGGTAAAGAAGATTTCGTTGAGGCACCTACATCTTTTGACATGTTGTACTACAATGTTTAATGAAACTCCTGTCAAAAAATAAAAAATAAAAAAAAATACATTCATCTTGAAAATTTGAGTTTAATTATGCTAATTAATGAATGCTGATTAAGTCTTGTATCAACGAAATAGCATTGAAGCAATTAAATCCTAGGTGTGCGAATTTTTCTTTTAGTAAGTTTATGCTTTACAAACGGAATTTGAGTGTTAGTGTGACTAAAAAAAGTATGATCTTTTAATGAAAAATCGAATTAGATCAGATCAATTAATTATTAATATCACTTAATTGGTAAAGAAGATTTCGTTGAGGCACCTACATCTTTTGACATGTTGTACTACAATGTTTAATGAAACTCCTGTCAAAAAATAAAAAATAAAAAAAAATACATTCATCTTGAAATTAATTAATTACATATTTTTTTAAATTATTAATATCACTTAATTGGTAAAGAAGATTTCGTTGAGGCACCTACATCTTTTGCCATGTTGTACTACAATGTTTAATGAAACTCCTGTCAAAAAAAAATAAAAAATAAAAAATACATTCATCTTGAAAATTTGAGTTTAATTATGCTAATTAATGAATGCTGATTAAGTCTTGTATCAACGAAATAGCATTGAAGCAATTACATCCTAGGTGTGCGAATTTTTCTTTTAGTAAGTTTATGCTTTTTAAACGGAATTTGAGTGTTAGTGTGACTAAAAAAAGTATGATCTTTTAATGAAAAATCGAATTAGATCAGATCAATTAATTATTAATATCACTTAATTGGTAAAGAAGATTTCGTTGAGGCACCTACATCTTTTGACATGTTGTACTACAATGTTTAATGAAACTCCTGTCAAAAAATAAAAAATAAAAAAAAATACATTCATCTTGAAAATTTGAGTTTAATTATGCTAATTAATGAATGCTGATTAAGTCTTGTATCAACGAAATAGCATTGAAGCAATTAAATCCTAGGTGTGCGAATTTTTCTTTTAGTAAGTTTATGCTTTACAAACGGAATTTGAGTGTTAGTGTGACTAAAAAAAGTATGATCTTTTAATGAAAAATCGAATTAGATCAGATCAATTAATTATTAATATCACTTAATTGGTAAAGAAGATTTCGTTGAGGCACCTACATCTTTTGACATGTTGTACTACAATGTTTAATGAAACTCCTGTCAAAAAATAAAAAATAAAAAAAAATACGTTCATCTTGAAAATTTGAGTTTAATTATGCTAATTAATGAATGCTGATTAAGTCTTGTATCAACGAAATAGCATTGAAGCAATTAAATCCTAGGTGTGCGAATTTTTCTTTTAGTAAGTTTATGCTTTACAAACGGAATTTGAGTGTTAGTGTGACTAAAAAAAGTATGATCTTTTAATGAAAAATCGAATTAGATCAGATCAATTAATTATTAATATCACTTAATTGGTAAAGAAGATTTCGTTGAGGCACCTACATCTTTTGACATGTTGTACTACAATGTTTAATGAAACTCCTGTCAAAAAATAAAAAATAAAAAAAAATACATTCATCTTGAAATTAATTAATTACATATTTTTTTAAATTATTAATATCACTTAATTGGTAAAGAAGATTTCGTTGAGGCACCTACATCTTTTGCCATGTTGTACTACAATGTTTAATGAAACTCCTGTCAAAAAAAAATAAAAAATAAAAAATACATTCATCTTGAAAATTTGAGTTTAATTATGCTAATTAATGAATGCTGATTAAGTCTTGTATCAACGAAATAGCATTGAAGCAATTACATCCTAGGTGTGCGAATTTTTCTTTTAGTAAGTTTATGCTTTTCAAACGGAATTTGAGTGTTAGTGTGACTAAAAAAAGTATGATCTTTTAATGAAAAATCGAATTAGATCAGATCAATTAATTATTAATATCACTTAATTGGTAAAGAAGATTTCGTTGAGGCACCTACATCTTTTGACATGTTGTACTACAATGTTTAATGAAACTCCTGTCAAAAAATAAAAAAAAAAAAAATACATTCATCTTGAAAATTTGAGTTTAATTATGCTAATTAATGAATGCTGATTAAGTCTTGTATCAACGAAATAGCATTGAAGCAATTAAATCCTAGGTGTGCGAATTTTTCTTTTAGTAAGTTTATGCTTTACAAACGGAATTTGAGTGTTAGTGTGACTAAAAAAAGTATGATCTTTTAATGAAAAATCGAATTAGATCAGATCAATTAATTATTAATATCACTTAATTGGTAAAGAAGATTTCGTTGAGGCACCTACATCTTTTGACATGTTGTACTACAATGTTTAATGAAACTCCTGTCAAAAAATAAAAAATAAAAAAAAATACATTCATCTTGAAAATTTGAGTTTAATTATGCTAATTAATGAATGCTGATTAAGTCTTGTATCAACGAAATAGCATTGAAGCAATTACATCCTAGGTGTGCGAATTTTTCTTTTAGTAAGTTTATGCTTTTCAAACGGAATTTGAGTGTTAGTGTGACTAAAAAAAGTATGATCTTTTAATGAAAAATCGAATTAGATCAGATCAATTAATTATTAATATCACTTAATTGGTAAAGAAGATTTCGTTGAGGCACCTACATCTTTTGACATGTTGTACTACAATGTTTAATGTAACTCCTGTCAAAAAATAAAAAAAAAAAAAAAATACTTTCATCTTGAAAATTTGAGTTTAATTATGCTAATTAATGAATGCTGATTAAGTCTTGTATCAACGAAATAGCATTGAAGCAATTAAATCCTAGGTGTGCGAATTTTTCTTTTAGTAAGTTTATGCTTTACAAACGGAATTTGAGTGTTAGTGTGACTAAAAAAAGTATGATCTTTTAATGAAAAATCGAATTAGATCAGATCAATTAATTATTAATATCACTTAATTGGTAAAGAAGATTTCGTTGAGGCACCTACATCTTTTGACATGTTGTACTACAATGTTTAATGAAACTCCTGTCAAAAAATAAAAAATAAAAAAAAATACATTCATCTTGAAATTAATTAATTACATATTTTTTTAAATTATTAATATCACTTAATTGGTAAAGAAGATTTCGTTGAGGCACCTACATCTTTTGCCATGTTGTACTACAATGTTTAATGAAACTCCTGTCAAAAAAAAAAAAAAAAAAAAAATACATTCATCTTGAAAATTTGAGTTTAATTATGCTAATTAATGAATGCTGATTAAGTCTTGTATCAACGAAATAGCATTGAAGCAATTACATCCTAGGTGTGCGAATTTTTCTTTTAGTAAGTTTATGCTTTTCAAACGGAATTTGAGTGTTAGTGTGACTAAAAAAAGTATGATCTTTTAATGAAAAATCGAATTAGATCAGATCAATTAATTATTAATATCACTTAATTGGTAAAGAAGATTTCGTTGAGGCACCTACATCTTTTGACATGTTGTACTACAATGTTTAATGAAACTCCTGTCAAAAAATAAAAAATAAAAAAAAATACATTCATCTTGAAAATTTGAGTTTAATTATGCTAATTAATGAATGCTGATTAAGTCTTGTATCAACGAAATAGCATTGAAGCAATTAAATCCTAGGTGTGCGAATTTTTCTTTTAGTAAGTTTATGCTTTACAAACGGAATTTGAGTGTTAGTGTGACTAAAAAAAGTATGATCTTTTAATGAAAAATCGAATTAGATCAGATCAATTAATTATTAATATCACTTAATTGGTAAAGAAGATTTCGTTGAGGCACCTACATCTTTTGACATGTTGTACTACAATGTTTAATGAAACTCCTGTCAAAAAATAAAAAATAAAAAAAAATACATTCATCTTGAAATTAATTAATTACATATTTTTTTAATTGTATATTATCTTCAATTTACATTGATATATTAACATCTTTTTTCGCGCAGATATTAAAATGGAGATGTATTAGTAACAATATGACTTAATTTTTTTATCTGTACACGCTAATTAGGCCGTAATTAGCAATTAAACTTTAGCGTTTTTTGGTTTTACGGCGTTGGCAACACGCTTCTGAGAGGCTGAAATTGGGGGGAATAGCAGCTGTCCGAAGGCTAGGTTCAGCCCGGTCTCCCATGTTAAGTGTCTTTTGGGACACTTCTGTCTTTTAAGAATGTTAATAACTTATAAAATAGCACACGATGGTATTGTTTTCAATTTTTTCCTGATAGTATGTCCATATGTCTACCAGAAAATAAGTTTTTTGTTAAAATCTAACGGTACAAAAAGATTAGAACTCCATTTTAGCTTAAAAATGACACGATTTTACTTGGCTGCCATAAGATAACATGGGGGAGAAAACTCAAACTATCTCAGAAACTAGACACGAGAAGTGTTTAATTTTTTCAGGATTTAGACTGTATTTCTATAGGAAGATTCCTTAATTTTTCTTTAGATTAAGAAAAATAATAAATACCAACGCTTGTTTCACTTTTCTAGTACTTCGTTTTCTTTATCAAATCTCGCATTGAAATATCTACTACCATTCAGGCGGGAAAAACAGTGTTTGTCAACATAATAACAAGTGACGTAGACAGCAATGTTATTTGCGACCAGGGCCCTGATTCTATAACTCCATTGCGACCGCTTAGCAATTATTTCAATGTTAATCCTTATGGAAGAAATTGCTAAGCGGTCGCAATGGAGTTATAGAATCCCACCTCAGAGCCATCATGATTATACATTGTGTTTATGTGATTATATACCAACATGTGACGTCAGTTGTCCCTTAGGCCGTTCTTGGCCTCTGTAAAATTCAGTAGTTTTATTCAGATTTAGAATGAAGATTACTCTATTACTATTTATCGCATGAGATTATTTTTTTTATTATCGAGATCAGAAACATGTAAATTTTTATAAATTCATGTTTTTATTACATTATACATTCTAATAATCTTCCCTATTGCCGCCTCTAGTTGCGGACTTAACTCAGTAATTATGTTTCTGATCTTGAATTGAACTTTATTTACCATTTCTTTTAAATTAATGTTTACTTTAAAAAGATTGCAATTAGGTACCTATACAAAAGAGCTCAAATATGAAATATTGTCAATTTCCAACAAGTACCTCTTTAAATAAGGTACTTGTTTTGACAGAAAACAGTGGTTATAATGGTTGAAACAACAATGTTTTCCATGCTAAATGAACACGCTTACACAAAATACCTGTTGAGTCTTACCTCTGTTTACCTGTCCTGTACTGTGATCCTTTGTAAGCGATTTTATGACCTATTTATTGAACCTATTGAACGTTTTTATTATGTCTATGATGGGTTTACCTTTCAGCTAGATCATATATTTGTTACGGGACGCACCATTGTGCAAAAGCTATTCTTATCTTAACAACCTCATCAACTCATCAATCAATTAGAAAACCACAATAGAGAGGAATACAAGGTTCTGTTGTGTTGTTGCGACAAATAGGGTACACGCAAATAAGGCATGTCTTTCACCAAAATGAATCATCATTATATTTTCAGATCTACATTGGGCGTGACCTATGGATCTCCCGCAGGGCATACGACCAAACCAGAATAACGACAGGCTCGACCCGCGGATCCGTTTTCGTACGCGAAATAGCGATAGAGGTATTCGGCGTTGAAGTGCTACAAAACTCCAGCATTACTGGTAAACTGGGCCCCTATGCCAAACAGCCGGCGTCTGCATTGGATCCAAGTAAATTGATGGCCATTCGAGGTAATAGCAAGTATTTTTTTTTATTGATTTGTCATTTAATATCTGACATTCTCTCACTGATATATAGGGTGAGGTCCAAAATAGAAGCTGGTTGGGCGTTGACGTCACCATAGGATTTACGGGTTAAATCAAACTTGCCGCGTCAACAAACGAGCTGAAACCAGTACCCATAACGCTCAAGCTCAAGAGGTCGGGCGTTGTGATTACTCTGGGTGAGGTCCAAAATAGGAGCTGGTTGGGCGTTGACGTCACCATAGGATTTACGGGTTAAATCAAACTTGCTGCGTCAACAAACGAGCTGAAACCAGCACCCATAATGCTCAAGCTCAAGAGGTCGGGCGTTGTGATTACTCTATTTTCATTCATTCGACCACGATTCGACTCAAGGTCATGCCCAGGT
This sequence comes from Leuctra nigra, assembly GCA_934045905.1. Taxonomy (NCBI): domain Eukaryota; kingdom Metazoa; phylum Arthropoda; class Insecta; order Plecoptera; family Leuctridae; genus Leuctra; species Leuctra nigra. Next base: position 31,590,720 of record OW203767.1, on the reverse strand, counting down.
GTTACGTCACAATGTTAAAAGGATAGGGAAACTGGGCGACCTGATCATAAATCGGTATGCACCCTCTATTTTCATTCATTCGACCACGATTCGACTCAAGGTCACGCCCAGGTGTTACGTCACAATGTTAGAGTATCTCAGTAAAAAGTTTCAATCAGTTAATGAGCTGTATACAATTAATACCAGGGGAGCATTGAAAGGAAACAGCGTTCAGAGGTTTTGCAAAAGTAATAAATGGAAAGGGTCTGTATTTAATGACGGGTCGAGGATATACGATAGTTTGCCTGTTGATGTAAGGTCTGTTGAAAGTGTAAATTGTTTCAAATCAAAATGTATGGATTGGTTAAGGAAACGTAATGTATAAGAGTTATAATATTGTATGTGTATACTAATGGCTTCTGAGCTAACAAATAAATAATAAATAAATAAATAAATAAAAGGATAGGGAAACTGGGCGACCTGATTATAAATCGGTATGCACCTCCAGTACCAAAATCTGTTTACACCCTGTTCACACTGAGAATTCGATCATGATCCAGTTAAATTACAATCGAAATCAAAATGGAGGCAAGATTTAAGTTAAACTTTATAATGCTTGTTACATGCGAATTAGAGCATGCATTTGTAAGTTTTCGTTTTTAAAATTCATTATTTCCTTTGTTTGACCTTGAGTTCGATCATGATTCAGATTTCGATTGCGTTAGCTTACAACTCAATCGAGATTAGGATCATGATCGAGTTCGATTGAGTTCAGTTCACACACATTTTCGATTGCAATCGACATTTTGGATCATGATCGAATCCTCAGTGTGAACAGGGTATTACGGTGGGGCCATAACCAGATCTTCATAGTTTTTGGTGTACTTATTGATAATCATGCAATACACAATCAGTCAATAAAGAAGGTCGTTTTAAAAATATGATAATTATTAATGTTTTCCAAATTTTACTGCAAATTTTTAACACCGATATTACTGCGACGCTTTTAATAAATGACATTTGTACAATGTACAATGTATTAATGTATTACGCAAAGACTAAATGCAATTCAATTCGATTTTATTTCATTTCATTTTCATGGACCGCTTTCATCATTTCAGCCGCAACTCGAATAATCAAGAGTTTTAAAAGGTTTGGAATGGGAAATTCCTGGATTTATCTTTACAACTGTTTGTTTTTTTAATGTTTCATTGATATTAATTTCAGAATGTATCCAGTAATTAACTATTCCATCTCTATAAAACCAATTGATTCATCAAACAATTTTTTTAGCAGTCCAAGATTCTATATGATAGAATGTCTCAAGAAATTTTATTCTAGTAAATTTCTAATTATCAACACAAATAATAATGACAAAAACACTGATCACATGTGAATTCTAAAATTTTCATTCATAAAAATCAATTTCAAATATCATGGGAAATTTTGGAGGGAAAAACGGCCTGTAGCAAGAATCAGAACTGTGATGTCATTTCCAAGTCTCCAACAATGTGTTACCATGGGGATTCCTTTGTTGCCATGGCAATATAGCAAATTGTGATGTCATTGTCAATTTTCCTGTTCTTGAATTAGAAGAAATCTTTCGAACTTTGTAAATTAATTCCTTGAAAACTATTCGTCCCACAACAAAAATAATATCATATATTATTCTGTGTTCAGCAACATCTCTATACTCTCATAAAATAATAATAATTTTGAAATGTAATCTTCACGAGACTTTCCTATTGTTGTCGCTCCACCCAGCCAAGTCGTGCTGTACACTCACAGTCACTCAACATACCGTAAATGCATACTAAACCGAGGAGCAGACCAAACACTTTTACTGTAAGCAACAACATGGCATTTTCGGCCTACTGGATCTTAAAATTAGAAAATCTCACATTGTTGCAAAATATCTTAATTTCGAGCTATGGCCCACCCAACCCCATATACCAAATTTGGGAACAACAAGTTATGCCATTTGCGAGCTAGAGGGCCGTGAAAACAGTGAAATTACACCACTTTGATCTTTAGATGATGATCTAGTGGAGCGGTCGCTCCACCCAGCCAAGTCGTACTGTACACTCACACTCACTCAACATACCGTAAATGCCTAATAAACTGAGGAGCAGACCAAACACTTTTACTGTAAGCAACAACATGGCATTTTCGGCCTACTGGATCTTAAAATTGGAAAATCTCACATTGTTGTGAAATATCTTAATTTCGAGCTATGGCCCACCTGACAACATAATATCAAATGTGGGAACAGTAGGTTATTCTATTTGCGAGCTAGAGGGCCGTGAAAACAGTTAAATTACACCCTTTTTAAATGGTATCTTCTTCTTCTTCAGATGTCAGAAAACACCGCTGTCACCGCCACAGCCTATACGGCTAAACCGATCGTTTTGAAATTTTTACCACGTGTGCACTTTTGGCGCCTGAGGTGCCTTTTTATAAAACCAACCGGAAGCCGCCATTTTGAAACCGGAAGTGACGTCATATCTCGAAAACGGCTAGACCAATCGGAATGAAACTAGCGCCAAATGATTCAGACGGTGATCTATATGGAATATCAATAGTTGAAGTAGAAATGTTCTTTTACCGAAACCGGAAATGACGTCATAAATATAAATAATCATACTTTAATCACCTCTTACTACAATAATTACATATTCAGAAGGCTTATAATGATACATAACATTTGTAGAAATAACCTCTAGGTGGCAGTAATTTCAGCGGCCATTTTGAAATCCAGAAGTGATGCCATATCTCGAAAACGGCTGGACCGATTGGAACGATGCTTTCGAAATTCTCATGGAATATCTCTTTCAGCTTATATTTAGAACCACACACAATTTTTCTTACTAACCAATTCGGAAATTGCGTATTTTTTTAAAGGAATTAGTCATTGTTGCTCTGATATGTGTTACTAGTTGTGTAAATAAACTAAAAAAATTAGTGATATCCCCATAAAAAAACACTCCGTGTAAAAATGCCAGCCAAGTCTCTTCAACCATAAAAAATAGAAGAAATCAAAAAATTCAGCACTGAAAAAAAGTGATATTAAAAAAGGAGCCAAGTCATCGAATTTTCAAAAATTTAATCGTACCATTGAAAAAAAATATAACCTACCGAGAAATACTTAAAAAAAAGGACTTGGCGCATCGTTTTTTTAAAGACACTTCCTTAAAGTAGGAAGAATTCTTTTCCTGGGTCAATCACATTCATTATCGATTAATCAAACTACCTTTCACAATACCTATAACACTTATGTACACTATTACACTTAATGTCAATATTAAGAAGACAGATTTATTGGTGATGTCGTTGAAGAAATATAATTGCAGATGGTTTGTTTGACACGAAAGTGGCCTATTATATTCGTATATTACCACTATTTCTAGGGTCATTAGGAAGACCTCAACATTCCATCTTGACTGAGGGAAGCCACGAAAGTGCTCATTACAAGAAGGCCGTCAATGGGATATGTAGCTCGGGCCTCTGGAGTGCAAATTAAGAGACTAGTGCACTGAGCTCAAATAATCAACTAACAATCTAAAGTAACACGTTGCGTAATTTATGACATTTAGGACCAGTCTTTCAATACTCTACTAACTTTTAAACGGTTTATTAGGACTGTATTGTCATGGCAACAACCAATGACATTCCTAGAATGCCTCTGTTAAGTAAATTACTTGTTTAAATGCACAGTATTGAAAATTGGACATTATTGGTATAAAATGTTAATTAATAACAATTAATTACACGACGAGAAGGTTCTGAGTATGATAGTTCATTAGGTATGATGATGTACCACAAAACTACCTACCAATCACAAACATAATTGTTCTGTATTTATTGATTGTAAGACAAATGCAAAATATTTCTTTGCGTACTTATATTAAAATTGAAAATATTTCACGGAATGTTTAATATTTAATTTGACAGTTTTGTCCCAATTTTTCTAGAAATTTCTAAACGACGTAGTATGTGAGTGGCATAAGCTTATGAATTTAAAAGTGTCTTTAAAAAAACGATGCGCCAAGTCCTTTTTTAAAGTATTTCTCGGTGGGTTATATTTTTATTTCAATGGTACGATTAAATTTTTGAAAATTCGTTGACTTGGCTCCTTTTTTAATATCACTTCTTTTCAGTGCTGAATTTTTTTATTTCTTCTATTTTTTATAGTTGAAGAGACTTGGCTGGCATTTTTACACGGAGTGTTTTTTATGGGGTAATAATAATAATGATATCAGGAAACACCGCTGTCACCGCCGCAGCCTAAACGGCTGAGCCGATCGATCTGAATTTTTTACCACATGGGCACTTTTGGCGTCTAAGGTGCCTTTTTATATAACCAACCGGAAGCCGCCATTTTGAAACCGGAAGTGACGTCATATCTCGAAAACGGCTAGACCGATCGGAATGAAACCAGCGCCAAATGATTCAGATGGTCATCTATATGAAAAAAAGAAAAAAAAGAAATGAAAAAGAAGTCAAAAAAGAAATGTACTATTAGCGAAACCGGAAATGACGTCATAAAATTGAAGAATTAGACTTTAATCACCTCTTACTACAATAACTACATATTCAGAAAGCTTCAGAACATTTATAACATTTATCCAGAACATTTATAGAAATAAATTCTAGGTAGCAGTTATTTCTTACGCCATTTTGAAAACCGGAAGTGATGCCATATCTCGAAAACGGCTGGGCCGATTGGAACGATGCTTTAGCAATTCTTCATGGAATATCATCTTAAGCATATATTTAGCACCAAACACAATTTTTCGTATAGTAACCAATTTGGAAAAGGCGCATTTTTTTTAAGGAATTAGTCATCGTTGCTCCAATATGTGATACAAGTTGTGTAAATAAACTAAAAAAAGGAGGGATATCCCCATAAAAAACACTCCGTGTAAAAATACCAGCCAAGTCTCTTCAACTATAAAAAAATATAAGAAATATAAAAATTCAGCACTGAAAAGTAGTGATATCAAAAAATGGGCCAAGTCAAAACTTAATTTTAAAAACCAAAATATACTTGGCGCATCGTTTTTAAGGGCATTATAGGTATATTATATATATTTAGGTACATTTGATTTTTGCATGCTTCTTTACTATTTATATACACGATGCGCCAAGTGTATTTTGGTTTTTAAAATTTAGTTTTGACTTGGCCCATTTTTTGATATCACTACTTTTCAGTGCTGAATTTTTATATTTCTTATATTTTTTTATAGTTGAAGAGACTTGGCTGGTATTTTTACACGGAGTGTTTTTTATGGGTTTACTTAACTGTAGAATGTAGGCATATTTGCCAACACCTGCTTGTATAGATTGTGACCTAATTATATTTGTTTGTGTATAGATCTATACCACATATGGATGAAAGATGCCGGATACAACGAGATCAAAATAAAAGCAGAGCTGGACAAGACATCGAAATATATAAGATCAGCGATAGGTGACTCCAAAAAAAAGCTTTTAGATCCCAACAGAATAATTATCAAAAGAAAGTCGAAGAAGAAGAAAGTCAGTGTTACGGCGGTGTAAATTAAGGTACTGCAATCATACACTCAATTTTATGGGAAAAAAATACTTAAGTAAAATTATCTATCAATATGTTCACTATTTCAATCAACAAATTTACATTACAACTCGAATAGACTTTTTAAAAACAATTAATTAGTGAGGAAGGTGTACACTATTTTGTGGTTCTTGGGCAAAGTTTTACTGCTCATTTATCAGAACATCTATCTTGGAAATATTTGCAACTTTAAAAAAATAAAATAAATACTACTTCTAGTTAAGCGTATAATAGTTTTTAATTAAGCAAAATTAAAAATTGAACTTTGTTAATTGTTGTGAGAGCTAATAGACCCACATTGTTTCTAGAGGTTCATACCTTCTTCATTATAAACAATTAAACAAATATTTCACCATTGTATCCATGTTATTGTCATGATTTTTTAAAAAGGGTCTATTTTTCCATTGTTAAAATTTTTCAACAATGCATATGAGGAGATAAAAAAAATAAAAATTTCTATTTCTATTCTGTACATAGGAGTACCATATTTATTAAAAATTATGACATTTCTTTTAAAAATGTGGATTTTTGGGGTCTTGTATGATTATAACTTAAACCATGCTGTAAGTGAATCTCTAAAATAAATAAGGAGAATTAATATTCATCTACTAATTTCTACTCAACCCATCACTTTATATCCAATGATATCTAGATATTTCTTTAGTCTCAATCTAGCCAAATACATTCAAATCTATTCATTTCTATTTAAAACATCTAGTTATATCTAATAATATCAAGATATTTCTTTAGGTCCCAATCGGGACAAATCCATTCAAATCCATTAATTTCTATTTAAGACATCTAGTTATATCTAATAATATCTAGATATTTCTTTAGGCTCTAATCTAGACAAATCCATTCAAATCTATTCATTTCTATTTAAAACATCTAGTTATATCTAATAATATCTAGATATTTCTTTAGGTCCCAATCTAGACAAATCCATTCAAATCTATTCATTTCTATTTAAAACATCTAGTTATATCTAATAATATCTAGATATTTCTTTAGGTCCCAATCTAGACAAATCCATTCAAATCTATTCATTTCTATTTAAAACATATAGTTATATCTAATAATATTTAGATATTCCTTTAGGTCCCGATATAGACAAATCCAATCAAATCTATTCACTTCTATTTAAAACATCTAGTTATATCTAATAATATCCAGACCCTTCTTTAGGTCAGATCTAGACAAATCCATTCAAATCTATTCATTTCTATTTAAAACATCTAATTATATCTAATAATATCCAGACCCTTCTTATGTCAGATCTAGACAAATCTAGTCAAATCTACTCTACTGAACCCAATTCTACTGAACCAATCTCATTATATCTAATATTATCTTACTACTAATATAATATTACTTCAATTTTGTCCAATATAGGAGTTATAGCCATGTGTGGGATTTCCGACCACCACTTAGTTTCGTGCACGCTCAAATATGAAAAAGAGCGGTGTCCTCAACGATTCATAACCCGACGCGATCTAAAAATGATAGATACAGACAAATTTAAATCAGATGCTTTAAACACGCACTGGGATACCATATATTCATTAGATGACATTGATGACAAGATACACTCTCTCAATAGCATGATTATCCAACTTTTTGACACACATGCCCCTATTAAAACTATTAGAGTAAAAAAGAAGAATGTCACGTATAACCTCAAGGAAATGATGAAAAGTAGGGACAAAGCCTACCAGAAGTGGAAAAAATCAAAGAATGCTGACGAATGGACGTATTTCAAATCTCTGCGTAATGCGGTCACTACAGCAATACGTGCTGAGAAAAAAGCATTTTTAGATACCCAAGCAAACGATCCGAGGTATAATGATGTATGGAAAAAACTGGCAAAGCTTAATATTCACAGTGGAAGTAACAATATTGAGATACCCAAACAACTATCCGATGTCAATGAAGTAAACAACTACTTTCTCAGTTCAATTGTTGCAACTACTCCGGACAAAGACTTGATCAGGTTTTACTCGTCTAATCGATCTCCATTAGTATCGGATTCTCTGCTATCATTCCATGAAATTTCAGTTAAAGAGATGTGTACTTACTTGAGCGATATTAAGACAAATGCGACGGGGGAAGATGGGATTTCACTACTAATGCTAAGGATGTGCCTTGGAAATATCTCATTTCATCTAACTCATATAATTAATTGCTGTCTAAATGAAGGCTACTACCCAAATATATGGAAAGTAGCTACTGTTAAACCTTTCCAAAAGTAACCTACCCTATTGAATTTAAGGATCTGCGACCCATCAGTGTACTCCCGCTTATCTCAAAACTTGCTGAAAAAGCCATCTGTGAACAACTAAACAGACACTGCAATTCTAATAAAATCATACCTGCTTGGCAATCTGGCTTTCGGAAAAATTTCAGCACAACAACAGCACTAGCAAATATAGCTGATGATATTCTACGAGCCTCGGACAACGGACTTATCACGACCATGGTATTATTTGATTATTCCAAGGCATTCGATACCCTTAACCACACTTTACTCATTTCTAAATTGCACTACTTTGGACTGAACGAGGGGGCATTGGAGCTTTTCAAATCTTTTATCACAAACATGTTGCAGAAAGTCAACATGGGCCTAACAATTCCGACTATAAATTAATCAAAACAGGTGTGCCGCAGGGCTCAGTACTCTCTCCCTTGCTGTATTCCATTTATACATGTGACATCGCATTAGTTAATCACTGTACTGCACATTGCTTTGCCGATGATACTCAGCTATATTATTCTTATAAACCATCAGAAAAGATTACAGCAGTGGAAAGAATCAACAGTGACCTTAAGCTAATAGAGTCTGCCTCACAGAAACATGCCTAGCACTTAAATCCATCCAAGTCTATGGTAATCCACTTTAGCAATCGCAGTGGACTTAATTTCATTCAAAATGAGAACACAGATATCCTGGTGGATCAAAAGGTGTTACCTATTGTAGAAAATGTAAGAAATTTGGGTCTACACTTCGACTCTACCCTACGTTTTAAAAAGCATACGTCAACCCTTCTGCAATCATGCTATTCCAAATTAAAACACTTGTACCAATTTAAAAATATTTTGTCACGAAAAGTTAAATTCCTGTTTGTTGAATCATTAATAATCTCAAAATTTGATTACGGCGACGTTATCTATGGAAACTGTCTTGATAGTGTGAGCGCTAAAAGACTCCAAACTGCGCAAAACTCTTGCCTACGTTTCGCATTAAACATTAGACGCTACGATCCTGTCTTAAAGAGACCAAATCATATTTCCTGCCATTGGCTGGCTCAAACTCCAGGAAAGACGTAATTTACATACATGCAACCTAATCAAAAAAATCCTAGAAACTGGACAACCAGAATACCTCCATAGCAAACTCACTAAAAGAAAAGACATTCTTTCAGTAAACACACGTGGTAAAAATAAACTCTCTTCACATTCACACTCTACGAATTTATTCCAAAGATCGTTTTCATTTAATGCAGTGAAATATTATAACGAGATCCCAAACTCTATGCACAGCGTACAGCACAAGCTATTTAAACCACTTCTTAAAAAAATGTTCCTGGAGAGAAATAGAGCTAATAAATAATATATTGTAGATAAGAACCTAGCCAGATGTTACTGCGGACGCACATCACATTACATACATACCTTGTAATTTAATTAATCATGAAGTTTTCAGTTCCTTCAAGTATCTGTTACTATTGTCTTTGTTATTATTACTCTAATTATCCATATGTTTTTTGTTCCTTAATGTCAATCAATAACTTATCCGTAGTCGAATTATACATTGTAAAATTTTCCTTTTATTCACATATTTACTTGACACTGTACCACTTATGTTAACAAAAGAGTTAAGTGGAAGAGAAGCCACTGGCTTAACTTCGCTCTAAAAATAAAGATATTTATTATTATTATTATTACATTTCTTTAGGTCCGATCTAGACAAATCCAATATAGTCTAATCATTTCTACTTAAGGGGGTTCGAATCCTTCCGCCAATCTACCTGACATTGTTGTCTTGGCACTTAAAGTGTTCAATATTGCGAGGGTCAATTTCTATTCAATAACCAAAAAGGTTGTATGAAAAAGGTTTTATTTTATGAGGGTCTGGGAAATTTATGACTATGGAACGTGCTGTAAACAATGAAACTCTTGAGTTAGGGGGGGAGTACTGAATATCTTGAGGCCTCACTAACATAATCACAATTAATTTTATTTCAGTATTTAATTTTTTCCTAATTGAATATTAATGACATTACATTATAAAATAGCAGACTGACAAATTGTAATGATTCCGGATGTGCACAAAAAATACCGATTTTTTATATTCAGCCGTTTTCTTATGCAGGTGGCCCGAATGAAGTTTTCATTAAAGTGTACTCACTCGTACAACCTGCATTCTAATTAGGGCAAATTGGTAGAACTCATTTAAATATCATAAAATAGTCAGATAATGCCCGGTGTGACTAAGCTATAATATATTGCCGTGAGTCTTCAGGTTCAACAACAAATAATTGTGAAAGTCCAAATTTCAGTCACTTTTGGGTTTTAAAATCTCATCCCCTCATGCAACCTTAAGACATCTAGTTAAACCTTACTGGATCTCATGAATTCTTGACAAAAGTTAAGTAGATTTCGGCCATAATCTACTTAAATCTATTTACCAAAATCTACTTAAATCTAGACAAAATTAGTTAAGAAGATTTTTAAGCAGGGTGGGACGCTGAAGTCAACTCCCATTGCTTGGCTCTCCACGCTGTCAAACATTGCACCTCCTGATCTGAGGCGAACAGCGGCAGCAAAAAGAGAATGGCAGAAGTGCTTTAGGACCAACTGTGAAAAAGATCTACCAATACGTCTCGAATTAGACAACAATCTAATAAGTCGATTGAAGTCCCGGCATCCAATATGGGAGGACGTCATTCTTCTGGACGAAGAGAATACGAACACGGCATCAGCTTGGCGATCGTACTGGACTTTGCAGTCCGTTCATAATGGCGGACTTGTAGATGACCCAACTGAGTGGCCAAGTGGGTTCGATCTGCCTCGGAAGACATGGACTACTCTGAATCGTTTGCGAACCAGCCATGCCAGATGCATTTCCATGTTGTATAATTGGAAAATGGCAGCATCTCCAGCATGTGATTGCGGCGAAGAAGAGCAGACTACAGACCACATCGTAGACCATTGCCCAAGAAGAAGATTTCCTGGGGGGTTGTTAGCACTGCAATCGTTGACCCCGCATGCAGTTCAATGGCTGAATGACCTAGATATTAGTTTGTAGAATTAACTATTAATATTTTTCATTTGTTATATATATTTTCTTATGTTGCTGTTATGTAGTATTTATTAATGAAAGCAAATAAAACCATACGAAATAAATAAATTAAAAAATTTGGAACTCAAATACACTTCGTGATCAAAAAAGCATGAAACGACTGAAAACACATCAATAAGACGTTATTTAGCATTTTAACAAAAATTACCCTTCGGCCATAATAACATGCATACATACCACATCGTCATTTAGAACTTAAATCAACTTCTATATCGAAAAAGCACCAAACGTCTGGAAACACTTTAATAAGACGTTATAAAGCATATTAACAAAAAATAACCCTTCGGCCATATTAACATGCATACATACCACATGGTCATTCAGAACTCAAAAAAACTTCGAGATCAAAAAAGAACCAATTCGTCTGTAACAACACCAAAAAGACGCTAAAAAGCGGGTACACAAAAATAAGCCTTCGTCCATAATAACATGTATACATACCACATGGTCTTTTGGAATTCAAATAATCTTCGTGATCGAAAAAGCATTCAACGACTGGAAACACATCAATAAGACGTTATTAAGCGTAATAACAAAAATAACCCTTCGGTAATACTAACATGCATACATACCATATGGTCATTTGGAACTCAAATAAACTTTGAGATCGAAAATGCACCAAATGTCTAGGAACACCTCATTAAGACGTTATAAAGCGTATTAACAAAATTAACCCTTAGACCATATTAACATTCATACATACCACATGGTCATTTTCACCACAAATCAAATTTGAGATCGAAAAAGAACCAAAAGTCTTGAAACACTTTAATATGACGATTTAAGCGTATGAACAAAAATAACCATTCGGTAATACTAACATGCATACATACCACATGGTCATTTGGACCTTAAATAAACTTCGAGATCGGAAAATACCAAACGTATGGAAACATCTCAATAAGACGTTATATAGCGTAATAACATTAACCCTTCGGCTTTATTAACATGCATAATTACCACATGGTCATTTGGACTTAAAATAAACTTCGTGATCGAAAAAGCATCAAACGACTGGAAACACCTCAATAAGACGTTATTAAGCGTAATAACACAAATAGCCCTTCGGTAATACTTACATGCATACATACCACATAGTATTTTGGACCTCAAATCAACTTCGAGATCGAAAAAGCACCAATTGTCTGGAAACACCTCAAAACGACGTTATAAAGCGTATTAACAAAATTAACCCTTCGGCCATATTAACATGCATACATACAACATGATCATTTTGAACTCAAATAAACTTTGAGATCGAAAAAGCACCAAACGTCTGGAATCATCTCAAAAAGACGTTATATAGCGTATTACCAAAATTAACCCTTCGGCCATATTAACATGCATACATACCACATGGTCATTTGGACCTCAAATCAAATTCGAGATCGAAAAAACACCTAACGTTTAGGAACACCTCAATAACACGTTATAAAGCGTATTAACAAAAATAACTCTTCGGCATATTAACATGCATACATACAACATGGTCATTTGGAACATAAATACACTTCGTGATCGAAAAAGCATAAAACGACTGAAAACACATCAATAAGACGTTATTTAGCGTTTTAACAAAAATTACCCTACGGTCATAATAACATGCATACATACCACATCGTCATTTAGAACTTAAATCAACTTCTATATCGAAAAAGCACCAAACGTCTGAAAACACTTTAATAAGACGTTATAAAGCATATTAACAAAAAATAACCCTTCGGCCATATTAACATGCATACATACCACATGGTCATTCAGAACTCAAAAAATCTTCGAGATCGTAACTAACATGCATATATACCACATAATCATTTGGACCTTAAATAAACTTCGAGATCGGAAAAGACCAAACGTATGGAAACATCTCAATAAGACGTTATAAAGCGTAATAACATTAACCTTCGGCTATATTAACATGCATAATTACCACATAGTCATTTGGACTTAAAATAAACTTCGTGATCGAAAAAGCATCAAACGATTGGAAACACCACAATTTGACGTAATAATGCATATTAACAAAAAAAACCTTCGGCCATATTAACATACATATATACCACATGGTCTTTTGGAACTCAAATAAACTTCGTGATCGAAAAACATAAAACGACTGGAAACACATCAATAAGACGTTATTAATCGTAATAACAAAAATAGCCCTTCGGCCATTTTACATGCATACATGTCATATCGCCATTTAGAACTTAAATCACCTTCTATATCGAAAAAGCACCAAACGTCTGGATACATTTTAATAAGACGTTATAAAGCGTATTACCAAAATTAACCCTTCGGCCATATTAACATGCATACATACCACATGGTCATTTGGAACTCAAATTAACTTTGTAATTGAAAAAGTATTAAACGGCTGGAAACACCTCTATTAGACGTTATAAAGCGTATTACTAAAATTAACCCTTCGGCCATATTAACATGCATACATACCACATGGTCATTTGGAACTCAAATTAACTTTGTAATTGAAAAAGTATTAAACGGCTGGAAACACCTCTATTAGACGTTATAAAACGTATTATCAAAAATAGCCCTTCGGCCATACTAACATGCATACATACAACATGGTCATTTGGACCTCAATCAACATCGAGATCGAAAAAACACCAAACGTCTGGAAACATCTCAATAACACGTTATAAAGCGTATTACCAAAATTAACCCTTCGGCCATATTAACATGCTTACATACCACATGGTCATTTGGACCTCAAATCAAATTTGAGATCGAAAAAGCACCAAACATTTAGGAACACCTCAATTAGACGTTATAAAGCGTATTAACAAAAATAATTCTTCGGCCATATTAACATGCATACATACCACATGTTCATTTGGAACTCAAATACACTTCGTGATCGAAAAAGCATGAAACGACTGAAAACACATCAATAAGACGTTATTGAGCGTTTTAACAAAAATTACCCTTCGGCCATAATAACATGCATACATGCCACATCGTCAGTTAGAACTTAAATCAACTTCTATATCGAAAAAGCACCAAACGTCTGGACCCTTCGGCCATATTAACATGCATGGTCATTCAGATGGGTTATCCACATGGTCATTCAGAACTCAAAAAAACTTCGAGATCGGAAAAGAACCAAACGTCTAGAACAACACCAATAAGACTTTAAAAAGCGGTTACACAAAAATAAGCCTTCGTCCATAATAACATGTATACATACCACATGGTCTTTTGGAATTCAAATAATCTTCGTGATCGAAAAAGCATGAAACTGTTGGAAACACATCAATAAGACGTTATTAAGCGTAATAACAAAAATAATCCTTCGGTAATACTAACATGCATACATACCACATGGTCATAAGGACCCCAAATCAACTGCGAGATCGAAAAAGCACCAATCGTCTGGAAACACTTAAAAAAGACGTTATAAATCGTATTAACAAAAATAACCCTTCGGCCATATTAACATGCATACATACCACATGGTCATTCAGAACTCAAAAAAACTTCGAGATCGAAAAATAACCAAACGTCTAGAACAACACCAATAAGTCGTTAAAAAGCGGTTACTCAAAAATAAGCCTTCGTCCATAATAACATTTATACATACCACATGGTCTTTTGGAATTCAAATAATCTTCGTGATCAAAAGAGCATGAAACGACTGGAAACACATCAATAAGACGTTATTAAGCGTAATTACAAAAATAATCCTTCGGTAATACTAACATGCATACATACCACATGGTCATATGGACCTCAAATCAACTGCGAGATCGAAAAAGCACCAATCGTCTGGAAACACCTCAAAAAGACGTTATAAATCGTATTAACTAATTTAACCATTCGGCCATATTAACATGCATACATACCACATGGTCATTTGGAACTCAAATAAACTTTGAGATCGATAAAGCACCAAATGTCTGGGAACACCTCAGTAAGACTTTATAAAGCGTATTAACAAAATTAACCCTTAGACCATATTAACATACATACCACACGGTCATTTTGACCACAAATCAAATTTGAGATCGAAAAAGAACCTAAAGTCTTGAAACACTTTAATATGACGTTTTAAGCGTATTAACAAAAATAAAACTTCGGTAATACTTACATGCATACATACCCCATAGTCATTTGGACCTCAAATCAACTTCGAGATCGAAAAAGCACCAATCGTCTGGAAACACCTCAAAAAGACGTTATAAAGCGTATTAGCAAAAATAACCCTTTGGTAATACTTTTATGCATACATCATACCACATAGTCATTTGGACCTCAAATCAACTTCGAGCTCGAAAAAGCACCAATCGTCTGGAAACACCTCAAAAAGACGAAAGGTACCGAAAGGTACCTCCAGAACCGAAGAAAGACCGAAATTAAAGATCCGGACTACATAATTCAAGCCCAGGAAGAAGCGGCACGAAGAAAAAACGATCAACTAAGGCGTAAATCCGTTAATAATGGCTTCAACGAAACCAAAGAACTCAGAGAAGAAAAAGAAAACTAAGAAGACAGAGAAGCCAAAGAAAACAGATAAGACAGTGAAGCCCAGTGTTGAATCCAGACATTTTTCTCGGGAGGGGCACTTGAATAGTTGGGGGTGGCATTTTTGGGGGTACTTTTTTGATGTTGGTGTTGGGGGGGGGGGGGGGGGGAGTTAATTTATGAATATGCTTGTAGTTGTACAAAAAGCCCCCGAGAAAATTTTTGATCAAGGTCATTCGTTTAGGTACAATTTTGAATCACAGTGTATAGCTATTTTGGGGAATTATAAATTGAAAAATATCCAAAAAATGGTCTAAGAGATTTAATAATAGGTAAATTTATTGAACTTATCAGGATATGCATGTCCGGGGCGCATAGCCCCGGAAAATTTTTGGAATTTTAACTCAATTCTAACCGTTTGGGAAGGTTTTTGACATGATCCGTCTATTTTTACGTGTTTTTTTTACATATTATTTTGAAGGTATTTTGAATAGGTATTTGTGCCGGGGGGGGGCACATGCAGTGCCTGGATTCAACACTGGTGAAGCCAAAGAAGGCAGTGAATACAGTCAAGCCAAAGAAGAAGACAGACAAGCCAAAGAAAAAGACAGATAAGCCAAAGAAGTGAGAGAAGCCAGACAAGCCAAGGAAGATACAAAAGAAAAAAGATGCAAATTAGGAAATAATTTTACACAATACATAAAGCGCAGATCTATTGATTTTAATTCAGAAAAATTGCCAGAGCCTTTATTTGGCTGTGCGCATCGCATCGTAAAATGTATTAATATTTTAATTACATGTTCTCTTTCTTAGTCTGTACAAACGCTCGAACAAACAAAATAACGTTGTTAGTCCTGTTTTCCAATATTGCGGCAATAAAATTGCTATTGTCGTGCAATATTTTTACCGGAAATTTATAGATTCTTGTTTTAGTTATCAATATCACTAGGAAAACGCTATGTGTAACGCGTTTATAAGCGTTACAGTTACAGTACAGCTTGTTTATAAGCGTTTATAAAACAAAGAGAAAGTGCCATAAGAGTAGCCCAGGTAGGTTTGTAATGCCTGCACGGAGTCAAAAAGAATCACTAGTACAATCTCAAAAGAATCTGAGCCCACAAATAACTCCGAGAAATATGACACTACATGTCATAATATTTGTTTTCGGATTGCGTTATTATATACTGTTATTTGCTTTTTTGAATAATTTGTAAAATGTGAACTTTTATTTTGAATTACAGAATTCAATTTTGAATTCAAATTTTGATTCAATTTGATTCAATTTTGATTCTTTTGATTCACAGAAAGCCAATTGGCTTTATGCAAGAGCGTACCTATTCGGTGGTCGGGGGAGAAGGCGAAATCTTGGTTTCATAAAAAAAACATTCAAAAAACAAAATATCTTCCGCGCTACGCGCCCAGCCAGGACTTCCATAAGTTCAATTAATGTACTACGTTTTTTTAGACTACTTAGACCAATTTTGACACATTTGTAATTCATATTTCCCACAAATATAAAAATTGAAATTTTTTAAAAATACTTAAATTCAAAATAGCACCTAAACGTTTAAGACCTTTACCCAAATTTTTCTAGAGGCTGCGCCCCCGAACACCCCTGGGCTCCAAGGGTGTACCAGGGCCAGGAGAGTTATTCTAAATGTCTGTGTCGTCTCGTTTCACGTGATACGGGCTGCACACTGGAGTGTTATCTATTTCACCTGGTATAGTGACACCATTGACAACTCAATGGTGTCACCGTATCAATTGATACTACCCAAGGAAATTTAGAATAACCACCCGGTTCTCCACTGTAATAATTAATAATTTTTATAATGTCCCCCCCCCCCCACGCTATTGGCTTTAAGAATTGCTTATTTAAAAATAATAAAAAATTCATTAAGATTTTTTTTTGACAACCTGCTCAGTTCAACTGTTGTACCATACTAATGTCATGTGAGCGGTCTCGTGTACATAGTTTTTGAACAGGATCTTTTTTTTTGATTTTTTAAAATTATAAATGGGCCCATTTTGACCGATCATTGATCAACTAAATACCTTAGTACCATGCATGGTTATTGGTTTAAACATTTTAGTTATTTTTAAAAAATTTTAGACAAATCTGTTATGAACTTCACGAGTAGTTGATATTTTACTAACTTTTTTTTCTTCAAAACAAACGTTTGAAAATATTTGTAAATGTAAAGAATGTCAAAGACAATATCCATGCTCCTTTGACGCACTTTATTTCAGCTATTTCCTATAGGTACGTCTATTTTGGAGGCTCGTTTATCAAGCGGCTAAGGGGAATAATTAGGTGTAATTGTGCACTTTGTGATAATAGCATGGAATTTGGTGGAGATGTTCCTTAGGACACATAAAATCGATTTAGCTATGATATCATTCGAGATTTTGCCCCCGGGGACAGTGGTGACCTCTGGCGGTCAAATGACAAAAATCTCCATAATTAATTACTGAATTAACATTTTTAGTGAATGTTAGCTTTTATATGCCTGCCAATATAAATGTGACGTAAATAGTTCATTTTCCGAAAATTTCACAAGAATGACCTCTAGGTGCTCAAAATGCATATCTGTATAACCTATATAGAGGTCGATACTTACCGAACGGTCAAAATCTAAGATGATGTCATAGTCAAATATTTTTTATGTGTGCTAAGGAACATTTCCATTTTCCACAAATTTTCAACCAGTTATCACATTACGTTATTGTTATGGTACATTCCAAATCACAATGAAATCAAAATTTTGCAATTTTGCACTCATTTGTGCCCTTTTTCGCAACAGTTTTGGTTTTAATTATCATTATTATCACTCACAAGAAAGCCAAATAAAAAGAAAATGATTTAATAGTCCAAGAAAAACGATTTTTGTAATTTTACCCCAAATAACCCCAAAATAGCCTCCAAGTGAAAATTTATATAATTTCTTATTTGGTTTCAAATAGCATCCCTAATGAAGAAATCATTCACTGAAAATTTTTATTCAATAGTGAATTATGAGGATTTATGTTTTTGACACCCTCGAGGTCACTTCTTACCCCACGGCAACGGTGAAAATATGAAATTTTATCATAGTCAAATGTTGTTCGTGTAGTTGCTAAGGAACATCTCTGCTAAATTTTGTCCATCTATCATATTGTATGGTATTATTATGGCATGTCGGAAACCATAATTGAATCAACATTTTGATTTTTTTGGCCCATTGACCCCCTAAACCGCAATACATTTTTTATCTTTTTGATTGTATATACCAATGGCATGACATTTTTATCTTAATTTAAAAATGGAAATAATGAAATACCATAAGAAATACGATTTTTGTAATTTGACTCAAATTGACCCCAAAATGACCATTATGTGAAAATTTCGGAAAATGTTGAATTATTTAATTCACAATTGGTATGGAACATAACCAGCATCACCCAAATTTGTTCAACGATCAATTTTTGTTGTGCCGAGTGTACATTCATTATTTTATTGTGAGACAGACAATATATATCGTCCCCCCAGTTCAAGACTGCGTTATCTGCAAAACTTCATTTTGAGAAACGACGTTTTAATATTTCAAAATCGTCTAACAAATCAGAATAACAGTTAAACGGTATCATTATTTTTATGTAATTAGTCTCAATATAAATACGCATTACGTTACGTACTTTTCAAAATATTGATTGGATTATTATAATTGGCAATATTAATTAATAGGTAAATGTATTGTTCAATACAACGTTATTTGCAGTTGGTGCAGTATTGAACCAGTTATTTAGTCTAAGATTGAACTAACATTCTTCTCAAGTTGTATTTCTAAAGACAGATTTAACATGGACAATTCCAGAGCAATACTGCACTATCTGCAAATAACGTTGTCTTGAATTTAGTTTTGGCGCCAGGTTTACATATAATTCTGGTGCAAGACTACACTATCTGTAAATAGCATAGGAAATTTGCAGATAACGTAGTATTGAACAAATTAAAAGTTGAAAATTACCTACAGGTAATACAGCATTATGTGGTCTAGGATGACCAAATTATGAAATATAAGAATTTGCATCATTGGACATAATAGAATGAGGTCCCGACAAAGACATTTTATTAAAATGCAATAACGCAGTCTTGAACTGGGGGGACGATATTTTGCACATTATTTTAATTTTGCGAAAGAATCTTACTTGATTGTGTAGTGCAGGCAGTATAAGTGTGCCTACGAGTAAATAATGTAAATAAAAAAAACTGAATCATAGGTGCTGCATAAAAAGTAGAAGATGGTTTGATTTCATTTCTATTAAGAATGTATTTAATCTGATTTTATGTATTACTCCTAGCGCTAAATAAATACATACAATGCGAACTAATAAATTATGTGTTTGTGGTAACCTATTTTCTTTACCTAATTATCAAACTTTGGAGCAGGCAAACACTTCGCAGACTGCCGACGATGTTTGATGATTCCTTTTCATCAAACCATCAAACCAGTATGTATACATACTACATGGTCATTCAGAACTCAAAAAAACTTTGAGATCGAAAAAGATCCAAACGTCTAGAACAACACCAATAATACTTTAAAAAGCGGTTACACAAAAATAAGCCTTCGTCCATACCCAGGTAGCACAAAATTTCCCCCTACATCAGCCCAATAATGGCCCCACAATGTTTACATCGGGTACACCGGCCGAGATTCCCGTTATTCAGCCATTATTGGTTCCAGCTTGGTATCTTTATATTGGCCCGATGTAATCAACCCAATGCTGGACCATTATTGGTTCAACGATATTTGCCCATTATATGCTAACCAATCTATTACCTATATTGGTATCGTGATGTTGGGTCAATATCATACACCCAATAATGGTAAAATATTAGATGGGGATATTGGGAGAACATTGTTACACCAATATTTGACCCACATTGGTATTTGGATATTGGATCTATAATGGTACTCTAATATCGGCATAATAATGGCTCACATATATTGGTTTTATATCGCTATGCCAATAATGGCATATATTGGTACCCATATAATGGCTTTATATCGTATTGCCTATAATGGCATATATTGGCACCCATATAATGGCCCGATGAAATTAATTCAAGATCGGCTTAATGTTGGTTATACGATATTGCAAAGATGTTGCAAACCCAATAATGGGCATAGATTGGCATTACAATCTTGGCCCAAGTTCTGTACTAGACATCGGCCCAATATTTGGCCATTATATCTGAACGAATGTCAAACATGAGCACCATCTAGGAGCTAAGAAGAAAACTAAAGCTCTTTAGTTCCTATTTTACACATGCCGTGCGCTCCTCGAGGACCTCGTAAACGAAAAACCACTCTTTTCATCATCAATTGCAAGATAATACATTTTCATCTAGTAGTTCAATCTACTTGCGCATCTGCTAATGAGTATAAACACAATTTAATGTTATATTAGTTTGAAGAGTGCGGCAGCAGCTGTGTATCAACCAACTGACTTAGTTCATAAGCAGCCCTTCATTCCTTACCCCTCGTTACGCCTGGACTTTAGGCAACTAATGTATCTTCTATGCGCGAGGGGCTGCATATCCGGCACAATGTTTAAAACAGACTTCACACTCCTACCTGCTACAGACAATAGGCCCCAAGAATCCCAATCCATTCAACTTGTCAAGTATCAATATTCTAAGAAACCATGTATTTACAACATATTATTTATATGTTCACTTTTTTCAACACACAATGCATGTGAATTAGTTTATTTCATTGAAAATTATACTTAGCTATATTTACCAGAGTTTTATAAGCATACTTATATTCAAAGTTACACTAGTTCATACTATACACTATAGTGTATACTTGTGCACTACATGCATAAGTAATAGCAACGACAATTACGAATTGGGTATAGTTGTTTAGCTATTTTTTAAACGTATTGGCTACGAATTACTATTAGCATTGATTATTTGGCGCTGATAACCTCGCTGTTAAGCGCCACAAATCATATCATCTTTTTACTAATATGATTATTTAACTTAAATATATTTACATATTTATTATGGTTGGTTTTATTTATCGAATGAAAATTTTGAGGATGATATTAAATTCGGGGGTAAACCTAATTTTGCCGTCTATATTGAAAAGAATTTGGGTGTAAAAACATTCGTTCCCATGCCGGTGTCAATGGAAAGTGAGATTTCTCTCCCCCCCCCCCCCCCCCCCATTACTATCAAGCAGCCAATTGGTCCCTTTTATTGACAGACAATGCATCTATTATTACTATTCTGTGCAACATTCTTTCACGCAAATACGCGTACAACTCAAATCGAAGTACATTCTTATTCTAACGTTTAAAGTTTTATTTTATTTTGTAATAGTCAAATGGCAAATTAAATTGCATTCATGACACATCGCGCAATGTAATGTCAGGTGCCTTTATCAGCCTCGTGTATGCTCAAAAGAATTTCTAGATTTTACTATGATTTTACTCTACACTGCAAGTGGCCAGAGTCTACTGGATACCGTTCAGTTTCAGTTTCAGTTTGAATATTAAAATAAAATAACAATTTTCTACAAACTCAGCCCCGTAGATATAATGGCTAGTCTGGGGCAACATTTTAACACATAACATAATTTTTCTTATGGAATACAAAGATACATATTAAATTATACTACTGAAAAAAATAATCGTTCATTTCAATTGAAATTACACATTGAAATTCATTGACATACAAACATTGAAATAATTACTATCAATAATGAAAAATAGATCAACTTCATTGAAAGAAATGCAAAATCAAATAGGGAAAAAACAATGAAACTCTTTTATGACCAATATTATCAACCATATTTCCTTACTCATGCTTAATTTCATATTTTATAAGATGATTAGATTATTAGCACACGGTCTTGTGGTGTTGAGGACGAGATTATCTACTTACATACACAATTTCTTTTGAGCATGGGGCTGGAAATCAATAACGAAATCTTTTCGGCTTGAATTCGTTTCACTACGCCAAAATGAATTCGACACTCTTCTTTTGCCCAAAACGGATTGGCTGCTGGTCAGGTTCCTTGACAATAAATCCTTGCTATTATCAATGAAATCAGAGCTCACCTACTAGATTTAGATAATGCATTAGCACAGACTTCATGGGATGATACCCTCAAACCTTTAACGGACAATCCTTTTCTTTCGAGGTACCGTTTATTATTTGTTTGAGTGTACCTATTTTTAAATATGCAATAAAGATACAACATGATTCATTGCACAAGATTATGGCTTTATTTATCTAGATTAGAAATATGATTTTTTGATAGTACATATTGAATGTTTTACTCTCAATAGATAAGTTTAAATGTGATAAACGTTTTTTCTTTATTTACTAAAAACTGTTTAAAAACTACAGCATGTGCTTCATAACTTGCAACCCTACTAACCGGTCGTGCGTGTAATTTTTTTTCAATTACACTAGGACAGTTTTTGAGCAAAAATAAGCTCATTCAAAATTCAAAATTTGTGTTAATTTTAACTCAATTCGTATAATTTGGGTGCGTTTTGGAACTGAAAAACCTAAAAATTGTGTTTACTTCAGATTTCAGAATACATTAATTGTATAGAGTACACCCAATAGACCAGGTTGCTAGGTAACAGACCCAATCTTGTTTATCTCACTGGCCCACAGGAATTTTTTAAATAGTTTAATCGTATTTTAAACATAGTTCAGTAAGGTAGATATTGAAAAGAAAGACAGGAATTGTATCAAAAAAATTAAGGAAATTTTATCAAGGAATATATTGATTATTTATTATTTATATATTGAAATCGTATGTGCGCCAGTGAGATTTTGGTCAGCTGTGACATCATATGGAGACACTTTATACTTTTTTAGAATCATAAACAAAAGATTAGTCAGAAATTAGTTATTACCAAAAGTATCTTAGGAGAGTGGAAAAAAGCATTCAGTTTCCTTTCAAAAGAGCAAACAAAACATAATGCATGTTATTTATTTAAATTTTGTCTTGAATATTATTTTTCCTTTCTCTGAGGAATTCTATGTGAATCCCATGGGACACCACCTCGAACAGAATTTCACAGAAAACATAATATACTTAAAAGCAAAACACGGTCCAATAAATCAATACTCAGTCGAAAGACAAATGCTGGGAAGGTAACCTACCACGACCGCCTCTTTCCTACCTTCCATCCTTACCTAAAAGTCTATACGCAAGGCCTATACTCTTCACCATCATCTCCCAATCATCATCATAATCATGCGTCCGTCGTTATTAGCCTAGCTGCAGAACAGTGCGACGTTAAACTCTACTATAAAACAACAGATTAAGGCGGCGCATGCACGCGGCCGTTTAGCAAATTGAGAGAGAACAATTGTTTCATAAGTGAGTGTAACTTTGATAGGATGTTCACAGTATCAGTCTGATATTGTATTTTAGTAGCACTTTTTCATTTTTGCTTCTTGCATTGTTAATTAGGCGCTAGGTTTCAACAAAACGCGCAAAACTATGAAATTTCCGATACGATTGGCAAATTTTTAAAATTAAATTTCATAAGGCACCCAGCGAGACAAGAAAATAGACATTTTTCACCAAATATCAACTAATTTTTACTAATTAACAAAGCAAAAAATTCAAAATGTACAGTTTGTAAGTTTGGCTTTTATCTAATCACGATAAAAATTTCAAATCATTTTGTCAACCCATTTTGCCTCCAATCAATCGTATCCAAAAAAGTGACTGGATGACAGATTGGGCTGTGAATGTGTAACTCACACTGTGCACTTAGTGTGCACTCATACTCACACGCATATCACATATGCTTATCACAACCCCAGATATTTCATAACCTGTTCGTTTATTGGAAACTGTTTTTCTAAACTGTATGAGTCGATGAATGAGTAGTACTTTGTTTGTGGTAGTACCTATTCAGTATTACAATCCAATTGGTATTTGTTTTGCAATTAAAGTTAAGCAACAACACATTTTGTGACACCCCAAATACTGAATATTATATTATAATTTTCAACGTTCAAACACTCATTTACACGTCCACGGTGGTGGTTTTCAAACCTGTCTAAAATGCTTTATATTTTGCGATGTAGTTCTCGAATAATAAATATCCTTATTTTATGGTTTTATTGTAAACTGTCTTCTTTTGAGTCCATGACCGAGTCCACGACATACTACCTGCTTGGGTCGAGACACTGTCTCTATTGTGTTGTGATCCCAACAGACGTCAGAAAGATCCAAGACACGCCAAATTCATCGTGATATTTTTTTTAGTGAAATGTAATTTAGATAGCTACATTTGACTTAAAATATGAATGTAAAATTGGATATAGTTATAGGCATAATTTTTTATTTTTGAATTTCGGATCATATTTGATTAATATTAATTGAATCTAATATTTCGATTTTCGCACAAAATATTTGTTTATACTTTATTTATATTTGTGCAAGTAGATTTTATGTCGGCCAAAAATATGCAGCGAAATTAAAAAATACAAAAATGTTTCGTAAATGAATCATTAACGACTGATGGGATCTCATGAATGGATGTTAACACCTCTCTCTTGACAATCGGGAGCGTGAATGAACTCGGCTAACTTGGGTATCGCGACTCAGTAGACTTTACAGCTTCAGGGAATTGTTGGAATGTATGGTGGAAAGAATGGCAATTCCAAAACCTTTGTCTAAGTTTTTGTTTGTCTGACACATGTTGTTATTTTATACTCTATGGGGCCGACTATCTTGCAGGCTAATACGGTGATTACGGCTTCCAAAATTTAGTCCACATGAAGTCGATTCTCATGCTATAATGAATTGTTGTTATTTTTTATGTGATGTATTCATTTATACGGATATAAAGTTGAAATGGGTAGTGAGTTTGACCTTGAAGTGTTTTAATCGATTTTTATCAATATCTTTTTCCAGTTTAATTGTTAACAAAATAGGGCAATGGACGTGAATTCAGAACAGTTCAATGAAAATAATTTCATAGCTTGGAATAAGCCATTAGTTTTATTTTGTCCAGCAGGCGTTTAGAACCCGAAAATTAGTAATTTTCGGGTCATTATTCATTAAAATCATTATTATATGTAGGTTAATTCATTAGACACACTTTTGTGTGAAAACGAAGACAGGTGACAGAACAATGAAAAACTCTGTCAGTCATCGGTGAAAAAAAGGGAATAATTAATTCGTTGATCTAACAATAAAGCACACGTTTATGATATTATCTGTTCTTGTTACATGCTTAACAAATTTTGAGATAGTGGCATACATAATATATATATATATTGTTTTTAAATGAAAGTAAACAAATATGAATTATTCAAATCTTACATTAAATCTACTTCGGATCAAAACCAATCAAAACGTAACTTGTTTCCACTTGAGCCAATAAGGTGGCAATTGGTATTCGAGCTGGTAATTCAATCACTTTTGTTCAGCTAATGATAATCATCGTCTTGTGAGAACTTAGACAAGACAACGAGTATGAACATTATCATTTTGTACAAACGGTTCAGATTATTCCCAGTACCTTAATTCATTATACCTACATATACAAAAAAATAATCTTGAAATTACAAGTTCAGAAAACGTTTTCCTACATTTCAACTATATTTCAGTATAAATGTATCATAAAATGTCATTTAACTTGCAACCCCTGTCGTATAGCGAGGTTTCAATTTATTGCCTTCCGAGAATGAACAAAACTGTAACACAGGAGGTATATAGGGAAATCATTTAGTTTTTGGTTGATAACTTTTAAAATAGCACACGTTGGTATTGTTTTCAATTTTTTTCCTAATAGAATGTCCAACTATCTATCTAGAAATCAGTTTTTTGAAGAAACGTTGAATCTCAGTAAAATTCAAAACTCAAAAATAGCATGGAAATGGTCATGATTTTAATGGCCCCCATAAGACTACATGTTAAAAATAAGAATTTATGACTACAATATCTCAAAATCTAGACACGAGAAGTTGTTCATATTTCACAGTATCGTGTAAATAGTGATTATTGATACCTCTGCCAAAAATAGGCTTATTTGGAAGATATGAGATATCAGTTGTGCTACCTTAAATATTGAATATTGAGTATTGAATACTGTATATGTAAAAGGTAATAAAAATAACACTTTGAATCACTTCTGATCAAAACCTAACTCTTGCATATTTATTCCCTCATTTGCTTAGTTCCTTCAAATTTCAACTTTTTGA
The DNA here is from genome assembly GCA_934045905.1 of Leuctra nigra. NCBI lineage: Eukaryota > Metazoa > Arthropoda > Insecta > Plecoptera > Leuctridae > Leuctra > Leuctra nigra. Next base: position 31,564,068 of record OW203767.1, on the reverse strand, counting down.
TATGTTAGTTATACCTACAATTCATTATTTTTTTTATAAAATTATAGCATAGGGACCTACATTTTCTTTACATTCGCGATTATCGGAATAGGTATACTTATATGTAATATAGAGTGTATACCTAATAGTTCGGTTTTGATTCGAAGCTCCTTAATTTTCACTCAAACTGTCACATGTTATCTCGATTCATACATTCGAAAGGATTAAAAAAAACTAAAATTTCAACTTTTAACGCTGGTAAATTTACCTTTATTAACCGGTAAATTTGACCTGGTGCCATCCCTAAATTCAAGATGTATAATGTTCCTTAATTTTTGGACAACTTCCTTGTCTTTCGTTTAAAGACATTAACGGAGTTAACATTTCCAATTCATCGTTGGAAATTCAGTCACAATAGCTTTTCCCTCCATATCTCTTCTTGAAATCGCGTCTCTATAAGATACATGCTTTACTTTATGGAGTAATCTTTATGTAAAATTATGATCATTTCACACTTACTTAAATGTACAAAACAAGCGATTTTTTAACAAGGTTCTGGTTCTTGTTTAAACTCAAACGTTTAAGTGATTTTTTTTCTGGGGCTTAACGTCGCACTGTTCTGCAGCGAGGCTAATGGCGACTGATGAATGATTATGATGATGATTGGGAGATGATGGTGAAGAGTAGGTAAGGATGGAAGGTGGGAAGGAGGCGGTCGTGGCCTAATAGTAGGATACCTTCCCAGCATTTGCCTGTCGACTGAGGGAATACCACGGAAAAAAAACAGTCGGAAAGGACGGCCGTGGGAATCGAACCCGGGCCTCCGGAATACGAGTTCAAAGAGTTATACAACTTAGCCATACCTGTTCCGTAAAAAAACTCAAACGTGCGTTATTTAAACACTGGTATAAACGATTTTTCAACGTCTTAATTGTAGGTAACTTTTTTCGCATCAATCGAATATTTCTGAAAACTGCACATATTACATTTCATATTTGTTCTATAACATGTAAAAGTTTCAGCCCTTTCTCTTTTATAGTTTTGATATAGTGACCTTTCAAACAGGGAGGATTTTTTTTCGTCACCCGGTATATTCTATGATTATAAAAATTTGGTAGAAGATTTCGTTGCTATGATAATTTGCATGTATGCAAAAGTTATATGCATGCAATTGCATACAACTTTACCTGCTAAACTACATAAATCAATTTTCCGGTGAAACCAACGGACCTAGGTCTATAAAAATCAGTATGTAAACGATCATGAGAGTATTCTTGTGTGAAATAATGGATCTGATGCGTTTCCTTGAATGACATTGTATTGCGAAAATAACAGACAAACAGAAAGATAAGACGAAGACAAAACAAAACAAATATAAAAATACATAGGTAAAAATCAAAACCACAAGTTTCAAGAAAAATTATTTTAAAAAAATGTTCCAAATAACAACCTTTTGGACATGCATTAAACAACACGCTTGTAAAATTTGACTTCAATTAGTTCACGCGTTTGTTCTCCATTCGTTACTGATTAGTGATTGAACATACTCGATCACTTGATCTTTGATTAGTGATTGAACATACTCGATCACTTGATCTTTGATTAGTGATTGAACATACTCGATCACTTGATCTTCAATCTTGAACATACCGGCAATGAGTTATCAAAATAAACAAGAATTTAGAATCAGACTGATCATGTAAGCATATCCTATATAAGATACACTATCACTTATGGAACATTTTATAATTCTTAATTTTCTCCAACGACCGAGGGCTAATAAATAAATTCATTCCACTCAAAAAAATGTTAGATTAAAGCACCGTCGTAATGAAGTGTCACAATGGCGCAGTGTTGGATAAGATACTTGTAAAATTTATCATTGTTATTATAGTTGCAGTTACTGAATTTCATTAGTAACAGAGTAACACTAACACAACACCTAGACACAGAGGTACTTGACATTGACAGTAACTTTGAAAATTGAATAAATGTGAAGTTCAGTTTAAATTTTATTCATCAAATAAAATTAAAATTTCAAATTTTTCATACAAATCTTTTGAGAATTCTAAGAGCAATGTACATTTTACAAACATTTTATATGGTTGTTTTGAATAATTGTCAAATTTCAAGTTTATTTCAATATAAAACTATCACTGCTCTTTTGACGCACTTGATCCGATGTCTTCCTCTCTTTCCAAGGATATCATAAAGCAGCAACATTACACGAATATTAATTCGTATGCAATAGCGTTCTTCTAGTTTAAAATACATTTCGGTGCATAATCTGTTCTAAGAAAATGGACTTGATTGTTCTATTTATGATCATTGGACCAATTGACAATTATTGCAATGTAATTACAAAATTGAAAATGACAATTGGCCTTGTTTGAATATGAGGCGGTACTTTCTTATTTTATGACATGACCGCAGCACACAATGGCAATACGTTCCAACGTTTCGTTTATATTTTTTTAGTAACCCTTTTTAGAGAAAAACAGTACAAAATCAAATAATAGGAAAATCAAAGAATGATTGAAAAAGTTTCAGGAAAATTCAAAGCCTGCATAAAGGCGTCCAAAATCAAAATGAAAATATACAAAATAGAACAAACAGGTGTTTTATTTCTACGCCTTATATATAATATAGTTTTTATCTTTTGAGCTAGAAGATACGCGCCCTCGAAAACGAATTGTCTAATATTTAATAGTATCAAATAATAATAATTTTCCGAAATTGTTTATTGGTGTGAGGAGCTTTTCAATAAGTTCCCCCATCGGTTTCATGAGTCTATGGGAACAATGTAAATATATACGGTAATTTCAAATATAACAGCAATCGAATTTGTAATTTTTATTGTACGTCAACGTGTATTTAAAAATCAAGTTTCTATACTCTATCTCTGCAAACATATATTCCATATTTTTATTTCGAATATTGAATTGATTAGGTATATTATATGAAATTTCCATTGATAAATTAGCATTTTACTTTCATTATTAGTATCAAAGGGATCCATAAAGTTTAGGATGGTTACGGCAAATCACTTTCGGGGTTTATGATTCTATTCCCGCGAACGACTTTCCTGGATTGGGTGTTTTCATTATTTTCATCACAATAGAGCCGATGTTGGGATTGCTAATTAACAATAGACAATGGCAAATTAAACACCGTACTTTATTATTATTTTGGCCAGTGTTTGATAGACGTCTCATGAAGTGTATTTTCTTTATTAGCAAATTATGTCAGTTGAGCACTTCCAAAATGATTTCGTGTTGGACATAAGATTATAATATTCGTTCCTCAATGTCTGACCTGATGGCAAGACGGTCATCTCAAGGAAATCGTGAACATCTTCACATCTTGTTTTCCCCCCAAACTACCTGCTCCCTCCTCGCCGCCCAACCCTTATTTCCACATGCCTGAACCATGTTTCAGTATAGTTCAGCCCTTTCATTCACAGAACTTCTCGGGAATAGATCGTAAATATTTCTTCATCAATTGCTACCGCGTGCTATTGAAAGACTTGTAGAACTTATTGTTGGTTGTTATAATTAAGCAGTCACTCCAGCGAAAACACTACTATTGTAAAGTTATCTTCAATGTTTAGAATATTCAGAAAACAATCTTTCTTAGATGAATTAGTGCAGATAAACTCTGAATGTGTGTCATCCATCACTATCCGTGTCATTTACCAAGGTTTGAATTGATTTCAACAAACATAATAGGGTGCCTATACTAAGCGATATAAAAATTTGTGATATGACGGAATTATTCAACTAATCATTAAATACTAATTACTACTCATCATTAATCATTACTAATTTCAAATACTTTCAACAATAACCATAACACATTGGTCAAATATAAAATTAATAACTTTCACTCCAAAACATCGTAAACATAATTGAGAACATTTAAAAGAATCTGCTAAAATATGAATACAAAAATACAATTTGTTTCATATTTGTAAATTATGGGAAGGTTCCCCAATTCACCGTGATCGAATCCTACCTCACGTCCATCATTACCTATTTTTCATAATCATAATCATTCATCCGTCGCCAATAGCCTCTAGTTGCAGATCAGTGCGTTATATGGGGCCATTATAGAATATTTAAGACACAAACTTTGTGTAAAATATAAATTCTGTTTGTAACAAATAAAATCTATTTGAATTTTATATAAAAATTAAAAGCACTTTTCAAATGAAATGTCTAATTTGTTAATGCAATGCAAAGATACAATTATATTTCGCATCAAAATTAATGGTACCTGGGATATATAATATTGTTGCTATTACCCGTAGATGTATGCAACATGCACCACCCCAATGGCAATTTAGTTGCCTACTTTCCCCTGCTACCCTTCAAAGACGATGCTACCCCTATCTAGTGGCGATAACTGGAACTGCATGAACGACGATAATCTCTTAAGTTCTTGATACATTAAATAACCGGAATTACTCGTACAGAAAACACGAGAACACAATACAATCTAGTGGAGCGGTCGCTCCACCCAGCCAAGTCGTACTATACACTCACAGTCACTCAACATACCGTAAATGCCTAATAAACTGAGGAGCAGACCAAACACTTTTACTGTAAGCAACAACATGGCATTTTCGGCCTACTGGATCTCAAAATTGGTAAATCTCACATTGTTGCGAAATATCTTAATTTCGAGCTATGGCCCACCCCACTACATATACCAAATTTGGGAACAATAGGTTATGCCATTTGCGCGCTAGAGGACCGAGAAAACAGTGAAATTACACCACTTTCTGATTCTGAAGATGATGATGATTCTGATGATATCACGAAACGTCGCTATCACCGCCACAGCCTAAACGGCTGAACCGATCGACCTGAAATTTTTACCACATGTGCACTTTTGGCGTCTGAGGTGCCTTTTTATAAAACCAACCGGAAGCCGCCATTTTGAAACCGGAAGTGACGTCATAACTCAAAAACGTCTGGACCGATTAGAACGAAATTAGCGCCATTCGATTTAGATGGTCATCTATATGAAGTATCAATAAAAAAAATATTATTTTCTTATTTTCTAAACCGGAAGTGACGTCATAAATACGCAATATTTAACTTATTTCAACAAATTATACTTAAAATACGTACATAATTAACTTACATTGTAACATAGACAATACAATTTATATATTCAAGGTAGCAGTGTTCTCGGCCGCCATTCCTGAAACCGGAAGTGACGTCATATATCTAAAACGCCTGTACCGATTGCAACTGAACTAGCTCCTGCGTATTCATTCTGCTATTTATTTGAAAAATCAATTGTGAAAAATGAATAAATAAATTAATGGTACCGGAAATGGCGGCAGGAACCACTAAATGAAACCGGAAGTGACGTCATATATTACAAACGGCATGACCGATTTTACGGAAATATAGGGATTAGGAATTCAGATGGTCGTTCATGAAGGTATCAACTAGATAAAACTAGATTGTTTTCTTATTACCTATACCGGAATTCGGCCGCTATTTCAAAACCGGAAGTGACGTCATGTATCGAAAACGGCTGGATCGATTATAACGAAACTTAAGCTATTCTTCTTGGATAATCATTGTCATCTTATACCAAACGCAACTTTTCATAGTAACCAAATCGGTTGAGGCGTATTTTTTTAAAGAAATTAGTCCCTGCTCGGACATGTGCTACAAGCTGTATGTATAAACTAACAAAAGAAGTGATATCCCAGAAAAAACACTCCGTGTAAAAATACCAGCCAAGTCTCTTTAACTATAAAAAAAAATAGAAGAAATCTAAAAATTCAGCACTGAAAAGGAGTGATATCAAAAAAGGAGCCAAGTCAACGAATTTTCCAAATTTTAATCGTACCATTGAAATAAAAATATCAACCCCCGAGAAATACTTAAAAAAAGGACTTGGCGCATCGTTTTTTTAAAGACATTTTTCTATTCTTAAGCTTAAGCCACTCACATACTACGTAGTTCAGAAATGCCTAGAAAAATTGGGACAAAACTTTCAAATTAAATATTGAACATTCTGTAAAATATTTTAAATTTAAATATAAGTACGCAAAGAAACATAGCATTGTCTTACAAGCAATAAATACAGAACAGTTGTGTTTGTGATTGGTAGGTACCTATAGTTTTGTGGGTACATCAACATACCTACTACAGCATTATACTTGGAACCTTCTCGCCGTGTAATTAATTGCTATTAATTAACATTTTATACCAAAAAATTCATAAATTACATAACGTATTACTTTAGATAAAAATCTAGTCAGTAATTATTTGAGCAGCATGGCTCAGTGCACTAGTCACTTATACAAATCTCATTGACGGCCTTCTTGTAATGAGCGCTTTCGCTATTTCCCTCAGTCACGATATTGAGAAGTATGATTGATTAATATGACCCTAGAAATAGTGGCAATAACGAATAGACTAGGCCGCTTCCGTTTATTCGTTATTCGTTTATCCGTTTATTTCCTCTGAATATTGACAAAATACCAAAACTGCCAGTAGGTAAGAGTACTAGTTATATTAAAACGTAGTATGATTCGTCGATAATGAATGTGATATACTCAGGAAAATATACTTGTAGAGTTCTTCCTATACTTTTAGGATAGAAAAGTGTCTTTAAAAAAACGATGCGCCAAGTCCTTTTTTTAAGTATTTCTCGGGGGTTGATATTTTTATTTCAATGGTACGATTAAAATTTGGAAAATTCGTTGACTTGGCTCCTTTTTTGATATCACTCCTTTTCAGTGCTGAATTTTTAGATTTCTTCTATTTTTTTTTATAGTTAAAGAGACTTGGCTGGTATTTTTACACGGAGTGTTTTTTCTGGGATACATTGTACTGTACATAATACAGTTTTTAATAAAATTGTGTCGATATGACTTAAAACTAAATGAACAAATCTAACAACATCGCGTCTTATATAAAGTCACGGCATCCAGCTACTGAGCTGAGAATGGCATAGTCACCTACCACTAACTTTCCTGTCAACCTCCATGGCGCATCGGGTTGAGGCAGCACATCGTCACGCAGAGTTCCGAGGTTCGCGTCCCAGCCCATCCAGATTTTATAAAATGTACTAACATGCTATCTTTCTCCATTGCTTTCAGATAACTGATGATAGGGAATTAGTTGACTGTGACATTGAATCAATATGACTAACATGAAAATTAATATTTTTTTATTTATTTTTTGCCCATTATACCCATTATATAGCCATTATCGTCCCAATATAAAATAATATTTTACCATATATTGGGACAATATTCATTAAATATTGGCCAACATAGCCAATAATGGCCCCACAACAACACTTTGTTAACAATTCGACATTGTGCCTATATCACCCAGCCAATAAAGGGGTAATAATGGCTCAATAATGGCCAGTCTCAACCCAGTAATGGGCCATCATCGTCTTTACAATATAGGAAGAATATTGTTGAACCATCATTGGGCAGATCTGGGGCCATTATTAATAACATTGGAAGAATATTGGGACAACATTGTGATGCCAATATAGGCCCATCATTCACACTTTGTTAACATGCCAATTTTTGCCCAAGATCACCCAGCCAAGGTCGGCCCAATATATTTTAGAGGGTTTGTGCTACCTGGGATAATAACATGTAAACATACCACATGGTCTTTTGGAATTCAAATAATCTTCGTGATCGAAAAAGCATGAAACGACTGGAAACAAATCAATAAGACGTTATTAGGCGTAATAACAAAAATAAACCTTCCGTAATACTAACATGCATAAATACCACATGGTCATATGGAACTCAAATCAACTGCGAGATCGAAAAAGCATTAATCGTCTGGAAACACCTCAAAAAGATGTTATAAATCGTATTAACAAATTTAACCATTCGGCCATATTAAAAGCATACATACCACATGGTCATTTGGAACTCAAATAAACTTTGAGCTCGAAAAAGCACCAAATGTCTAGGAACACCTCAGTAAGACGTTATAAAGCGTATTAACAAAATTAACCCTTAGACCATATTAACATGCATACATACCACATGGTCATTTTCATAATAAATCAAATTTGAGATCGAAAAAGCACCAAACGTTTAGGAACACCTCAATTAGACGTTATAAAGCGTATTTACAAAAATAAACCTTCGGCCATATTAACATGCATACATACGCCTTTATCATTTTGAACTCAAATACACTTCGTGATCGAAAAAGCATGAAACGACTGAAAACACATCAATAAGACGTTATTTAGCGTTTTAACAAAAATTACCTTTCGGCCATAATAACATGCATACATACCACATGGTCATTTAGAACTTAACTCAACTGCTATATCGAAAAGTATCAAACGTCTGGAGACACTTTAATAAGACGTTATAAAGCATATTAACAAAAAATAACCCTTCGGCCATATTAACATGCATACATACCACATGGTCATTTGGAACTCAAATAAACTTTGAGATCGAAAAAGCATTAAATGTCTAGAAACACCTCAGTAAATCGTTATAAAGCGTATTAATAAAATTAACCCTTCGACCATATTACATGCATACATACCACAGGGTCATATGGACCTAAAATCAACTGCGAAATCGAAAACGCTTCAAACGTCTGGAAAAACCTCAAAAAGACGTTATAAAGCGTATTAACAAAATAACCCTTCGGGCATATTAACTTGCATACATACCACATGTTCATGTCACATGTCAAATAAACTTTGTAATCGAAAAAGTATCAAACGACTGGAAACACCTCAATAAGACGTTATAAAGCGTATTATAAAGAATAACACTTCGGCCTTATTAACATGCATACTTACAACATGGTCATTTGGACCTCAAATCAACATCGAAAAAACACCAATCGTCTGGAAACACCTCAATAAGACGTTATATAGCGTATTATTAAAATTAACCCTTCGGCCATACTGACATGCATTCTTACAACATGGTCATTTGGACCTCAAATCAATATCGAGATCGAAAAAGCACCAATCGTCTGGAAACAACTCAATGAGACTATATAAAGTGTATTAACAAAAATAACCCTTCGGCCATATCAACATGCATACATACCCTTTTATCATTTGGAACTCAAATACACTTCGTGATCGAAAAAGCATGAAACGACTGAAAACACATCAATAAGACATTATTTAGCGTTTTAACAAAAATTACCTTTCGGCCATAATAACATGCATACTTACCACATGGTCATTTAGAACTTAAATCAACTTCTGTACAGTGTTGGGTAGGAACGGAACGAAATAGTTCCGTTCCTAGGAACTTGTTCCTTTTCTTAGGAACTATGGACCGTCTTAGTTCCTTTTTTCTAGGTAGGAACTATGGAACGATTTAGTTCCTTTTTTTGAGAAACTGTAACGATTTTTGCTAAGTTCCTTTTTTTAAAACTTGCCTGTAGGTACTTTTACTCCGAAAAACTGCACTCGTCTAGAAGCCACATATTATTTGGTTAATTCTGTTAGAAATCAGATGTCCCTCTAGCTTTTTGGCATCTAAAAATAATCTGCTGTGATTAGTGATGGCAATTTTCTGATTTTTTTTTTTTTGAAAATTTGCATATAAATTTTCAATGCGTTGAAAATATTTTAACTTACTTTTTTTTTTGCTTTATTGCACACAATTGTTAATAATATATCTGAAAAAAGCGTAAAATCAAAATCAAAATAAAAGCCAAATATAAGCCCAAATCTCAGTGTGTCTTCATTGTAATTTTAGCCAGACTGTAATTTCTTCATAGGCGGGAAATTTGAATGCTGGATTAATGATCATTTTGCACATTTACCGCTCAGACAACAACACGCATCATAATAGAGTTCAGTATGCATCCCAAGTATGCCCATACATTTAATAAATCAAATATAATTGATTGAAACTTTTTCAAAAAATTTCAATTTTTTCAATGGTCATTGAAAATTTTCTGAAAATTTTCAAATGAAAATTTTCAACGGCCCATCACTAGCTGTGATACAGTGATTCAATTTTTAATTTTCAGATTGCATGTTTTAATGTTCTAATTAAAATTACAAATTTCTTTAAAAAGGAACTAAGAGGAACTAAGTTCCTTTTATAAAGGAACTAGGAACGGAATAGTTCCTTTCATTATTGAAAGAACTGGAACTGGAACTAGTTCCTTTTTTCGGCGAGGAACTTGGAACTGGAACTTGTTCCTTTTCAAAAGGAACTTACCCAACACTGCTTCTGTATCGAAAAAGCACCAAACGTCTGGAAACACTTTAATAAGACGTTATAAAGCATATTAACAAAAAATAACCCTTCGGCCATATTAACATGCATACATACCACATGGTCATTTGGAACTCAAATCAAATTCGAGATCGAAAAAACACCAAACGTTAAGAAACACCTTATCTAGACGTTATAAAGCGTATTACCAAAATTAACCCTTCGGCCATATTAACATGCATACATACCACATGGTCATTTGGACCTCAAGTCGAATTGGAGATAGATAAAACACCAAACGTTCAGGAACACCTCAATAAGCCGTTATTAGGCGTAATAACAAAAATAGCCCTTCGGCCATATTACATGCATACATGCCACATCGCCATTTAGAACTTAAATCACCCTCTATATCGAAAAAGCACCAAACGTCTGAAAAAATTTACAAGACGTTATAAAGCGTATTAACAAAAAAAAAACTTTGGTAATACTTACATGCATACATACCACATAGTCATTTGGACCTCAAATCAACTTCGAGATCGAAAAAGCACCAATCGTCTGACAACACCTCAAAAAGACGTTATAAGGCGTATTAACAAAATTAAGGGATGTTTTTAATGATAATTCTTCACATGGTCATTTGGACCTCAAATAAACATCGAGATCGGAAAAGACCTCAATGAGACGTAATAAGACGGAAACAACAAAATAAGACGTTATAAAGCGTAATAACATTAACCCTTCGGCTATATTAACATGCATAATTAACAATGGTCATTTGGACTTAAAATAAATTTCGTGATCGAAAAAGCATCAAACGACTGAAAACACCTCAATAAGACGTTGTAATGCATATTAACAAAAATAACTCTTCGGCCATATTAACATGCATACAAACCAAATGGTCTTTTGGAACTCAAATGAACTTCGTGATCGAAAAAGCATAAAATGACTGAAAACACATATCAATAAGACGTTATCAAGCGTAATAACAAAAATAGCCCTTCGGCCATATTACAAGCATACATGCCACATCGCAATTTAGAACTTAAATCACCTTCTATATCGAAAAAGCACCAAACGTCTGTTACATTTTAATAAGACGTTATAAAGCGTATTACCAAAATTAACCCTTCGGCCATATACACAACGACTGGAAACACCTCAATAAGATGTTATAAAGCGTATTATCAAGAATAACACTTCGGCCTTATTAACATGGTCATTTGGAACTCAAATCAACTTCGAGATCGAAAAAACACCAATCGTCTGGAAACACCTCAAAAAGACATTATATAGCGTATTATTTAAATTAAACCTTCGGCCATACTGACATGCATACTTACAACATGGTCATTTCGACCTCAAATCAACATCGAGATCGAAAAAGCACCAATCGTCTTGAAACATCTCAATAAGACGTTACAAAGCGTATTACCAAAATTAGCCCTTCGGCCATATTAACATGCATACATACCACATGGTCATTTGGACCTCAAATCAAATTCGAGATCGAAAAAACAACAAACGTTCAGGAACACCTCAATAAGACGTTATAATGCGTATTAACAAAAAAAAACTTCGGCCATATCAACATGTTTCATAGTTTCATAGTTTTATTTCCTTTTCACATTACAATAGTACATATTACAATGTATTGACCCTTGAGAGACTCAATAATGAGGCCCCCATATGTTAGGGTATTTAGGAAAGTATTCTTAAAGTAGAGTATTAAAATTTAAAATATGTAGGTATTTATAAGTAATATTACAGTTGGCATTTGACATTATTGAGGAATTCCAAGTGAAGATTAATATTAAACTTATAGTTATTATAATTATTATAATTATGAACTATAAGTATATTTCGAATACCTACTAATATTTTAGTCAAAACTAATTACCTAAGTAACTAACTAATTAATGTTCTTATCATCAAGAAACTCTTCGAGTGAGTAATATGCTGCTTTTGAGAGGAGTGTTTTAAGAGAATTTTTGAACTGATTGATGTCTTTGGCTTTTTTAATTCTATTTGGAATTTTGTTGTATATTTTCGAATGTATGTATGCTGAGTTTTGTTGTATTTGTTTTGTTCTTTTGTATTGAACATGGACCTGTTGTGATTGTCTGGTATCATGTGTGTGGATGTTACAATTTTGGGATTGTTTATTATCATTTAAGTAAGTGTTGATTGAAGATCGAAAAATAAATAGGCTGTATAATGTCATTATTTTGTGTTTGATAAAGTGAGGTTTACAGTGAGGTTTAGTGAAGGACCCGTCGTCCATTCGATTTTTAACTAGGCCCAATAATATTCTAATCGCTCTTTTTTGTAGTTTAAAGATTTTATTGAGGTTCAGAGCTGTAGATCCTCCCCAGAACTCAATACCATACCTTATGTGAGATTCAAAGTTGGCATAATAGGCGTTGGCAAATATGCATACATACCCCTTTATCATTTGGAACTCAAATACACTTCGTGATCGAAAAAGCATGAAACGACTGAAAACACATCAATAAGACGTTATTTAGCGTTTTAAAAAAAATTACCTTTCGGCCATAATAACATTGATATATACCACATGGTCATTTAGAACTTAAATCAACTTCTATATCGAAAAAGCACTAAACGTCTGGAAAATCTTTAATAAGACGTTATAAAGCATATTAACAAAAAATATCCCTTCGGCCATATTAACATGCATACATACCACATGGTCATTTGGAACTCAAATAAACTTTGAGATCGAAAAGCATTAAATGTCTAGAAACACCTCAGTAAATCGTTATAAAGCGTATTAATAAAATTAACCCTTCGACCATATTACATGCATACATACCACATGGTCATTTGCTCCTCAAATCAAATTCGAGATCCAAAAAACACCAAACGTTTAGAAACACCTCATCTAGACGTTATAAAGCATATTAACAAAAATAACCCTTTGGTCATATTAACATGCATACATACCACATGGTCTTTTGGAACTCAAATAAACTCGTGATCGGAAAAGCATGAAACGTCTGGAAACACATAAATAAGACGTTATAAAGCGCTCGCGGCAAACGGAAGCGAACGGGAATCGCACGGTTCGTCAGAGCGTTTTTTTGAAATTGTGTCTTCCCACTTAATAATTTAAAAAAATCAGATTGTAACGACACATAACAGCTTAATAGACTAAATAATGCCGCACAATGGATTGCATTATGACCTCTGGTCATAATGCACAATGCACTGGTCATAATGACCCCTGGTCATCTGGTGCGACCTCAAAATGTTAAATACGATTATTTTCGATTAATTTATAAAAAATATCGTATTTAACACTTTGAAAATGGATTTAATAAGACATTAACAAAACTAACCCTTCGACCATATTCCATGCATACATACCACATGGTCATTTGCACCTCAAATCAACTTCGAGATCGAAGAAGAACCAAAAGTCTTGAAGCACTACAATATGACGTTTTTAGCGTATTAACAAAAACAACCCTTCGGTAATACTAACATGCATACAAACCACATGGTCATTTGGACCTCAAATAAACTTCGAGATCAGAAAAGACCAAACGTATGGAAACAAGTCAATAAAACGTTATATAGCGTAATAACATTAACCCTTCGGCTCAATTAACATGCATAATTACCACATGGTCATTTGGACTTAAAAAAAACTTCGTGCTCGAAAAAGCATCAAACGACTGGAAACACCTCAGTAAGACGTTATAATGATTTTTATTTTAAATAACCCTTTTGCCATATTAACATGCATACATACTACATGGTCTTTTGGAAGCTCAAATAAACTTCGTGATCGAAAAAGCATAAAACGACTGGAAACACTTCAATAAGACATTATAAAGCGTATTAACAAAAATAACCCTTCGGTAATACTTACATGCATACAAACCACATAGTCATTTGGACCTCAAATCAACTTCGAGATTGAAAACGCACCAAACGTCTGGAAATACCTCAAAAAGACGTTAAAAAGCGCTTTAACAAAAAAACCTTCCTCCATAATAACATGCTTACATACCACATGGTCATTTGGAACTCATAGAAACTTTTGGATCGAAAAAGACCAAACGTTTGGAAACACAACAATAAGACGTTATAAAGCGTAATAACATTAACCCTTCGGCTTTTTTAAAATGCATAATTAACACATGGTCATTTGGACCTTAACTAAACTTCGAAATCGAAAAAGCATCTGAAAACACCTCAAAAAGACGTTATAAAGCGTATTAACAAAATTACCCCTTCGGCCATATTAACATGCATACATTCCACATGGTCATTTGGATTTCAAATCAAATTCGAGATCGATAAAGTTTGATACGAATGGAAACACCTCAATGAGAAGTATAAATCGTATTAACAAAAATAACCCTTCGGTAATACTAACATGCATACATACCACATGGTCATTCGGTTCTCAAATCAACTTCGAGATCGAAAAAGCACCTATCGTCGGGAAACAACCCAAAAAGACGTTATAAAGCGTATTAACAAAATTAACCCTTCGGCCATATTAACATGCATACATACCACATGGTCATTTGTAACTTATATAAACTTCGAGATCTAAAAAGCACCAATCGTCTGGAAACACCACAAAAAGTGTTATAAAGCGTTTAAACAAAAATAAGCCTTCGTCCATAATAACATGCATACAAACCATATGGTCATTTGGAACTCAAATAAACTTCGTGATCGAAAAAGATTGAAACGACTGGAAACAACCCAATGAGACGTATAAAGCGTATTAACAAAAATACCCCTTCGGCTATATAAACATGCATACATACCACATGGTCATTTAGAACTTAAATAAACTTCTATATCGAAAAAGCACCAAACGTCTGGAAACATTTTAAAAAGACGTTATAAAGCTTATTAACAAAAATAACCCTTTGGTAATACTAACATGCATAAATACCACATGGTCATATGGAACTCAAATCAACTGCGAGATCGAAAAAGCATTAATCGTCTGGAAACACCTCAAAAAGATGTTATAAATCGTATTAACAAATTTAACCATTCGGCCATATTAAATGCATACATACCACATGGTCATTTGGAACTCAAATAAACTTTGAGCTCGAAAAAGCACCAAATGTCTAGGAACACCTCAGTAAGACGTTATAAAGCGTATTAACAAAATTAACCCTTAGACCATATTAACATGCATACATACCACATGGTCATTTTCATAATAAATCAAATTTGAGATCGAAAAAGCACCAAACGTTTAGGAACACCTCAATTAGACGTTATAAAGCATATTTACAAAAATAAACCTTCGGCCATATTAACATGCATACATACGCCTTTATCATTTTGAACTCAAATACACTTCGTGATCAAAAAGCATGAAACGACTGAAAACACATCAATAAGACGTTATTTAGCGTTTTAACAAAAATTACCTTTCGGCCATAATAACATGCATACATACCACATGGTCATTTAGAACTTAACTCAACTGCTATATCGAAAAGTATCAAACGTCTGGAGACACTTTAATAAGACGTTATAAAGCATATTAACAAAAAATAACCCTTCGGCCATATTAACATGCATACATACCACATGGTCATTTGGAACTCAAATAAACTTTGAGATCGAAAAAGCATTAAATGTCTAGAAACACCTTAGTAAATCGTTATAAAGCGTATTAATAAAATTAACCCTTTATGCATATTACATGCATACATACCACAGGGTCATATGGACCTCAAATCAACTGCGAAATCGAAAACGCTTCAAACGTCTGGAAAAACCTCAAAAAGACGTTATAAAGCGTATTAACAAAATAACCCTTCGGGCATATTAACTTGCATACATACCACATGTTCATGTCACATGTCAAATAAACTTTGTAATCGAAAAAGTATCAAACGACTGGAAACACCTCAATAAGACGTTATAAAGCGTATTATAAAGAATAACACTTCGGCCTTATTAACATGCATACTTACAACATGGTCATTTGGACCTCAAATCAACATTGAGATCGAAAAAGCACCAATCGTCTGGAAACATCTCAATAAGACGTTAAAAAGGGTATTATCAAAATAAGCCCTTCGGCCATATTAACATGCATACAAACCAAACCACATGGTCATTTGGACCTCAAATAAACTTCAAAATCGGAAAAGACCAAACGTATGGAAACAAGTCAATAAAACGTTATATAGCGTAATAACATTAACCCTTCGGCTTAATTAACATGCATAATTACTATATGGTCATTTGGACTTAAAAAAAACTTCGAGATCGAAAAAACACCAATCGTCTGGAAACACCTCAATAAGACGTTATATAGCGTATTATTAAAATTAACCCTTCGGCCATACTGACATGCATTCTTACAACATGGTCATTTGGACCTCAAATCAATATCGAGATCGAAAAAGCACCAATCGTCTGGAAACAACTCAATGAGACTATATAAAGCGTATTAACAAAAATAACCCTTCGGCCATATCAACATGCATACATACCCTTTTATCATTTGGAACTCAAAGACACTTCGTGATCGAAAAAGCATGAAACGACTGAAAACACATCAATAAGACGTTATTTAGCGTTTTAACAAAAATTACCTTTCGGCCATAATAACATGCATACTTACCACATGGTCATTTAGAACTTAAATCAACTTCTGTACAGTGTTGGGTAGGAACGGAACGAAATAGTTCCGTTCCTAGGAACTAGTTCCTTTTCTTAGGATCTATGGACCGTCTTAGTTCCTTTTTTCTAGGTAGGAACTATGGAACGATTTAGTTCCTTTTTTTGAGAAACTGTAACGATTTTTGCTTAGTTCCTTTTTTTAAAACTTGCCTGTAGGTACTTTTACTCCGAAAAACTGCACTCGTCTAGAAGCCACATATTATTTGGTTAATTCTGTTAGAAATCAGATGTCCCTCTAGCTTTTTGGCATCTAAAAATAATCTGCTGTGATTAGTGATGGCAATTTTCTGATTTTTTTTTTTTGAAAATTTGCATATAAATTTTCAATGCGTTGAAAATATTTTAACTTACTTTTTTTTTTGCATTATTGCACACAATTGATAATAATATATCTGAAAAAAGCGTAAAATCAAAATCAAAATAAAAGCCAAATATAAGCCCAAATCTCAGTGTGTCTTCATTGTAATTTTAGCCATACTGTAATTTCTACATAGGCGGGAAATTTGAATGCTGGATTAATGATCATTTTGCACATTTACCGCTCAGACAACAACACGCATCATAATAGAGTTCAGTATGCATCCCAAGTATGCCCATACATTTAATAAATCAAATATAATTGATTGAAACTTTTTCAAAAAATTTCAATTTTTTCAATGGTCATTGAAAATTTTCTGAAAATTTTCAAATGAAAATTTTCAACGGGCCATCACTAGCTGTGATACAGTGATTCAATTTTTAATTTTCAGATTGCATGTTTTAATGTTCTAATTCAAATTACAAATTTCTTTAAAAAGGAACTAAGAGGAACTAAGTTCCTTTTATAAAGGAACTAGGAACGGAATAGTTCCTTTCATTATTGAAAGAACTGGAACTGGAACTAGTTCCTTTTTTCGGCGAGGAACTTGGAACTGGAACTTGTTCCTTTTCAAAAGGAACTTACCCAACACTGCTTCTGTATCGAAAAAGCACCAAACGTCTGGAAACACTTTAATAAGACGTTATAAAGCATATTAACAAAAAATAACCCTTCGGCCATATTAACATGCATACATACCACATGGTCATTTGGAACTCAAATCAAATTCGAGATCGAAAAAACACCAAACGTTAAGAAACACCTTATCTAGACGTTATAAAGCGTATTACCAAAATTAACCCTTCGGCCATATTAACATGCATACATACCACATGGTCATTTGGACCTCAAGTCGAATTGGAGATAGATAAAACACCAAACGTTCAGGAACACCTCAATAAGACGTTATTAGGCGTAATAACAAAAATAGCCCTTCGGCCATATTACATGCATACATGCCACATCGCCATTTAGAACTTAAATCACCCTCTATATCGAAAAAGCACCAAACGTCTGAAAAAATTTACAAGACGTTATAAAGCGTATTAACAAAAAAAAACCTTTGGTAATACTTACATGCATACATACCACATAGTCATTTGGACCTCAAATCAACTTCGAGATCGAAAAAGCACCAATCGTCTGACAACACCTCAAAAAGACGTTATAAGGCGTATTAACAAAATTAAGGGATGTTTTTAATGATAATTCTTCACATGGTCATTTGGACCTCAAATGACCCAAAGCACCAAACGTCTGAAAAAATTTACAAGACGTTATAAAGCTTATTAACAAAAATAACCCTTTGGTAATACTTACATGCATACATACCACATGGTCATTTGGACCTCAAATCAACTTCGAGATCGAAGAAGCACCAATCGTCTGCCGTCTGGTAACATCCCAAAAAGACTTTATAAAGCTAACTAACAAAATTAACCCTTCGGCCATATTAACATGCATACATACCACATGGTCATTTGGAACTCAAATAAACTTTGAGATAGAAAAAGCATTAAATGTCTAGAAACACCTCAGTAAAACGTTATAAGGCGTATTCATAAAATTAACCCTTCGACCATATTATATGCATACAAACCACTTGGTCATTTGCTCCTCAAATCAAATTCGAGATCGAAAAAACACCAAACGTTTAGAAACACCTCATCTAGACGTTATAAAGCGTATAAACAAAAATAACCCTTCAGCTATATTAACATGCATACATACCACAATGGTCATTTGGAACTCAAATAAACTCGTGATAGGAAAAGCATTAAACGACTAGAAACACATAAATAAGACGTTATAATGTAGCCGCGTCAGTAACCTCGGCCGCTGACAGCGTCCACCTTAACACCACGAGCGGGTCGTGGTGTGTCTTTGCCTAGTGGCTAGCTCAGACATAGATAGGTCGATGGGTTTGAGCATAGAAAAACAATTAATTAAACAGAGTAGGAACTAGGAGACTACAAAGATGTTCGGCAGTGGTTACTCAGTACAACTCAATACTCAGAATTACAAAAGAAATAATCCACACAGGTGGTTTTATTATACAAAACCATCAACTCAAAAGAGTTACTGAACTGAACAGGTATAAAATAAATAGCACATGGTTTGAGTAGAAAAATGCAAATGGCCTCCGGCCCATGAAGTTACTAGATTGAACAAGAAAGAAAAGTAAATAATTAAATAATACAGTGTGGCAATGCCAACACTTACCTCGAGAGCCTCCTCGACAGATTACTAAACACTAGAGTCAAAATGGGCTAGCACTTTGGTTCGAGAACCTCCGTGCACATTTACTCTGGTACCTTCTATACCTTTCTCATACGTACTCAAATTGTGGAAAGCATAAAATAGCTGTATAATAATGGAATTTCGAGATACAGATCTAAACAGAATAATGGTCTATCCGAGACGAAAACCAAAGGGAACGAACAGGACGTCTTGATCAGAGAACGCCCCTCAAGAAAACCACGAGGTTGGCAAAACGTCGGTAGCAAGCAAGACAATCAAACGCCACAAACTCACAAACTGAATCGAATGAACGAAACCAGCTTGGCTCTACAAATAGACTAAGGGCAAGACTTCTTAGCAAAAACACAAATGAAAGTCTAAGAAAACATTCATAGACTAAAACTGAAAGGCGTAAGCCGTATGTGAATCTACTTTACCATGCTTCCCGGTTTACCCTGGCTCGCGGAGTTCACGTCCAAACCCCTCGGTAGACGACACGAAAAGACATCGAGGGAAGTTACATGATTTACGAGCAAGACAAAATATCATCCCTTACATTACATCCGGTAATGGAAAATTACCTGTACAACGTCAGAATGACAGCTCGCATCAAAACCTACAAGGTCGGACCATGTTACTTGAACCAACCAGTGGCGCTATCCCACGGCCGAACAGAAAACTAACAGTAAAAGAGTGGGAAAATACAAAACCCAATAGGTGGAATAGATGTTAGGTAGGTAATAGTTTTTTAAACTGTTACAATTCCCCCCTTCTTCCTAAAGAAAATTACTCTAATTTTCTTAAGTTAGACAACAGGTTTCAGATCTTTAACATGCCATTTTCCAACGTCGCGCTGGGTCGAATCTTCAAGACGGTAGACGAGCGGAGAGATCTTCATCTTGACTTTGAACGGGCCGTGAAATCGTGGAGCGAGTTTCGCAGCGAAGCCTTTCGCAGCGTCGGAGAGGTCGTAGTTCCTCTTCCAGACCATATCACCTAGCTCGAACTCCAGATGACGACGTCGCAGGTTGTACTGGTGACGGTACCTGCGGTGGGCAACAGCTAGTCGTTCGCGAACATCTGTAACAACAGCTTTTAGATTTTTGATCCTCTCAACATGGTCTACCACGCTATCAGGCTGGTCGACAAGGTTGTGATCAGCTCCGCAAAGAATCAGTTCTCTGCCAAAGTTCAGATAAGCAGGAGAAAACCCAGTAACCTCGCTCGTAGCAGTCCGAAGAGCGCAGCCAATCTTAGCAAGATTCTGGTCCCAGCGTTTATGATTGTCTGTGACATAGGAACGTAACATAGCAATGACGGTGCGGTTGGTCCGTTCTGTCGGGTTAGCTTGTGGATGGTGTTTCGCATTGTAGTGAATGGTGATCTGGTATTCCTTCATCAGGTCCTTGAACTGTTTGGCGATAAATTCGGGACCATTGTCACAAACCAAGATAGCAGGTGCTCCATACACAAGGATTACATCATCTTCAATGCGTTTACATACAAGGCGAGAAGTAGCAGAGCGAAGAGGTAGTAACAGAGAATACTTAGTGAAGGTATCTGTGACTACGAGCAGGTACTTGTGGCCGTTCGTCGAGCGAGGCAGGGGGCCCATCAAATCCGCACTGATTCGCCTCCAAGGTCCATCCACATTGCGGTCGCCTTGCATGAGTCCGGCTGGTCGTCGCTGGTCCACCTTAACCTGTTGACATGTAGGGCATTTCCTCACATAATTGCTAACATCTCGGTGCATTCTAGGCCAGTAATATCTCTCGGAGATTCTATTATAGGTCTTGTACACGCCCATGTGTCCCGCTAAAGGACTGTCGTGGCACTCCTGGAAAACTTGTTGTCGAGCCTCCCGAGGGATGACAAGCTTCCACTCGGCGACAAGGTCCGGGAATCGCCGTCGATCTTCCACATGTTTCAGAAGGTTTCCACCCTCCATTCTCCATGACGGAAAACTCTGCGGATCTTCCAGAATTCTCTGTACGAGGCGTCGATACCAGGGATCCTGGACAGGTTTAGGCAAGTTGATCACACTCAAGGTTTCACAGGGGGTGCGAGATAGGTAATCAGCTACCACGTTTTCCTTCCCTTTCCGGTGTACAATGTTAAAGGAATACTGCTGCATGCGTAATGCCCAGCGAGCAAGTCTCCCCTGGGGATCCTTCAGGTTGTGCAGCCAAAGAAGGCTGGCGTGGTCGGTGTGTACCGTGAAACTGTACCCTTCAAGATACGGCCTCCATTTCTCCACGGCCCACAAGACTCCCAGACACTCCAATTCGGTGGCCGAAAACTTACGTTCGGGCTGCGTCAGTGAGCGGCTTGCGTAGGCAACCACTCTCTCCGCACCATCTTCAACTTGGTACAGCACGGCACCCAATCCGACGCCTGACGCATCCGTCTGGACGTGGAATGGGATGTCAAAATTGGGACACGACAAAATGGGTGCTTCTACAAGACAACTTTTGATATCACGGAAAGCCGCTTCTGCTTCCGGGGTCCACTCGAAGATGTAGTCTTTCCGCTGCATACGGGTGAGAGCTGCTACTCTAGTAGAAAAATCCGGGATAAACCTGCGATACCAGGAAGCGGTGCCCAAAAATTTGCGTACATCCTTGACATTTCTAGGAGACGGAATATCCAAAATTGCACTCACTTTCTCTGGATTGACGTGGAGTCCCTGCGCGTTGATCACATATCCGAGGTACTTGAGCTCTGGGCGACAGAATTGACATTTCTCCTTGTTCAGGGTGAGACCGGCAGCAATCAAGCGTTTGAACGTCTTGTCCAACACCGCCAAGTGTTGCTCGAAGGTCTGAGTAACAATGATGATGTCGTCCAAGTACACAAAGACAAATGGTTCGATATCGGGACGAAGGACAGCTTCTATGAGGCGTTGCCACGTGGCAGGACTATTGTGAAGTCCAAATGGGAGGCGACGAAAGTGGAACAGTCCTCTGCCAGGGATGGTGAAGGCGGTCTTCTCTCGACTGCTCTCTGCTACAGGTACCTGCCAAAAGGCGCTCTTGATGTCCATAGACGAGATGTAACGGGCGTCTCGTAGACGGTCTAGTATCGTAGCGACGTAAGGGAGCGGAAAAGCGTCTTTCTTAGTGACCTCGTTGACCCGTCTGAAGTCCACCACGAAGCGGTGACCACCGTCAGGTTTCTTCTTCAGGAAGATCGGAGACGACCAGGCGCTCTGTGATGGTTCCACGACGCCGTCAGCCAGCATCTGGTCCAATTCAGAATTTATACATTGCTGCACCTTAGGAGAAACAGGGAAGTAACGTTGTTTGATGGGAATGGCATCACCAGTGTCGATCACATGTTCCACAAGATTCGTACAACCCAACTTAGAACCCATCTTTTCAAAATGTTTCCGGACCATGGATTCAAGTTTCCCTCGTTGGACACTTGACAGCGTCTCGATGACCGCAGAAGCATCAGAAGAGTAGATGGCCGTAACTGGTAACACTAAATTGGAGAACTCCCACGTTCCATTCGAAATATCTAAGCGTAACTTCATCTTCCTCGAAAAGTCCACACCCAATATAAGTATGTGGTCCAAATCAGGCATCACCAGAAGGGGGACCACTTCGATCCTCCCCTGTAGCTCAATCGGAACCTCGACAGTACCCAGTACCTCGCAAGTTCGTCCATCCGCTACCGAGACTACGGGGATAACCCTCGTGTTCAGCGTCAGTCCTAACCCCTGAAGAAATTGCCAACCACGACTGCCGACAATGGAACGACTAGACCCGGAATCCAACAATCCTGAAAGAAGGCGACCAAATATCTTCACTTCCAGATGAGGTCTAGCATCGTCTGGTTGTTGCGCCAAAAGTGGATTGACTTTCTCGAGGGTCTCTTGGCGTGACTCGATGGCCTGCTTCATGCGGAGACTCGAAGACGACCTTCCTATCGGCCTCCGGCACCTTTTCCCTGACGAAAGTTACATGGGGAACAATTAGCACGGTAAACACTCTTCCTGCCGCACCCGGAACAGAACACCTTCTTAGGTTCCCGACAATCCATGCTTTTATGACCTTGACCATCACAGTTCCAACACTTAGAAGGCAAACCAGTCACGGTTTCGTTCGCAGCAAAGGAAACCGGTCGGTCACGTTTGACGGGTTCATACCCCAGGTCGGGTTCTAGCAAAAACTTCGTTGAAGGCGGGGGTCGGAACTGTCGAGCATCAGCGCGTCCTATTTCCAATTGTTTGCAGAAACGTTGAAGGTCCTCCACACGATAACAAGTATGCAAGCTCAAACCTTCCAAAAAGTAGGGTTGAAGGTTGCGTCGAATAATATCCAGTTTCTCCATCTCGGGCATCTTCGGTGAAAGTCTGTTACATAAGTTATCTATAACCGAGAAGTACAAACCAATGCTTTTGTTCTCGCCTTGGGTCCTTGCTCGGATCTCGTCCCTCAAGCGTAGGTCGTAGTCCGGAGGTTGATACTCCTCTCGAAGAGCGTCCACCAGTTGGTCCCACGATTCTAAATTGCGTCGAGCTGAGCGAAACCAAATCCGCGCCGGTCCCTCGAACAAGTCGATCGCTTCATGCCACATATCGTCCTTCGATGTATGTCGAGCATCCATAAGGTCCTGTACATTCTCAAGAAATGCACTCACACTGGGAGCTTTTCCTTCACCTGAAAACTTTTTAATACCCCAAGTCGAGACTGGTCTCTGTTTCGGTCGTCGTTTAATAAGCGGTGACACAGCAGTTTCGGGATGATTCATCTGAAAAACACCCATGGCTTCCACTAGAGTATTAAACCGGGTTTGAATCACTTCAAGGTCATGAAGTACAGCGTTCTTCTCTGTGGTAACAGCATCAGCATCATTCGTAACTAACCGCAAGCGTCTGTTGATGAAATGGAATTTCAAGTCAATGGTTCTCTTTGTATCATCTGCCCCTTCATAAGTCTCAACGAGATCCCTTATTTCGACAATTTTAACCCTAATCAAGGTTAACTCAGCAAGAGAATCTGCCTCAGTCATCATGAATGAACAATATTATCGAAAAGTATGGTTAGTGTGCGATACACCGCTCACCGTAGTTCGAATCGCAGTCGTAAGCGAAGAGAAGTCAATCGAGGCGAAACGATGCTCGTAACTCGAAGTCTTGAATTGTAGTTGAAGTTCGTGGTTCCCACGTTGTAGCATCAATTGTAGATTGTAGCTCGGGCCCTCACGTTGGCTGCGCCAATTGTAGCCGCGTCAGTAACCTCGGCCGCTGACTGCGTCCACCTTAACACCACGAGCGGGTCGTGGTGTGTCTTTGCCTAGTGGCTAGCTCAGACATAGATAGGTCGATGGGTTTGAGCATAGAAAAACAATTAATTAAACAGAGTAGGAACTAGGAGACTACAAAGATGTTCGGCAGTGGTTACTCAGTACAACTCAATACTCAGAATTACAAAAGAAATAATCCACACAGGTGGTTTTATTATACAAAACCATCAACTCAAAAGAGTTACTGAACTGAACAGGTATAAAATAAATAGCACATGGTTTGAGTAGAAAAATGCAAATGGCCTCCGGCCCATGAAGTTACTAGATTGAACAAGAAAGAAAAGTAAATAATTAAATAATACAGTGTGGCAATGCCAACACTTACCTCGAGAGCCTCCTCGACAGATTACTAAACACTAGAGTCAAAATGGGCTAGCACTTTGGTTCGAGAACCTCCGTGCACATTTACTCTGGTACCTTCTATACCTTTCTCATACGTACTCAAATTGTGGAAAGCATAAAATAGCTGTATAATAATGGAATTTCGAGATACAGATCTAAACAGAATAATGGTCTATCCGAGACGAAAACCAAAGGGAACGAACAGGACGTCTTGATCAGAGAACGCCCCTCAAGAAAACCACGAGGTTGGCAAAACGTCGGTAGCAAGCAAGACAATCAAACGCCACAAACTCACAAACTGAATCGAATGAACGAAACCAGCTTGGCTCTACAAATAGACTAAGGGCAAGACTTCTTAGCAAAAACACAAATGAAAGTCTAAGAAAACATTCATAGACTAAAACTGAAAGGCGTAAGCCGTATGTGAATCTACTTTACCATGCTTCCCGGTTTACCCTGGCTCGCGGAGTTCACGTCCAAACCCCTCGGTAGACGACACGAAAAGACATCGAGGGAAGTTACATGATTTACGAGCAAGACAAAATATCATCCCTTACATTACATCCGGTAATGGAAAATTACCTGTACAACGTCAGAATGACAGCTCGCATCAAAACCTACAAGGTCGGACCATGTTACTTGAACCAACCAGTGGCGTTATCCCACGGCCGAACAGAAAACTAACAGTAAAAGAGTGGGAAAATACAAAACCCAATAGGTGGAATAGATGTTAGGTAGGTAATAGTTTTAAACTGTTACAATAAAGCGCTTTAACAAAAGTAACCCTTCGGCCATATTAAGAGGCAAACGGAAGCGAACGGGAATCGCACGGTTCGTCAGAGCAATTTTTTGAAATTATGTCTTCCCACTTAATAATTTTAAAAAATCAGATAGTAACGACCCATAACAGCACATTAGACTTAATAGCTTAATAGAACAATATTAACCCTTCGACCATATTACATGCATACATACCACATGGTCATTTGCACCTCAAATCACCTGCGAGATCGAAAAATCACCAATCGTCCGTAATCATCCAAAAAGTCGTTATAAGGCGTATAACAAAATTAACCCTTCGGCCATATAAACATGCATACATACCACATGGTCATTTAGAACCTAAATCAACTTCTATATCGAAAAAGCACCAAACGTCTGGAAACATTTTAATAAGACGTTATAAAGCGTATTAACAAAAATAACCCTTCGGTAATACTTACATGCATACAAACCGCATGGACATTTGGACCTTAAATCAACTTCGAGATCGAAAAAGCACCAATCGTCTGGAAACATCCCAAAAAGACGTTATAAAGCGTAATAACAAAATTAACCCTTCGGCCATATTAACATGCATACATACCACATGGTCATTTGGAACTCAAATAAACTTTGAGATCGAAAAAGCATTAAATGTCTAGAAACACCTCAGTAAGACGTTATAAAGCTTATTTATAAAATTAACCCTTCGACCATATTACATGCATACATACCACATGGTCATTTGCTCCTCAAATAAAATTCGAGATCGAAAAAACACCAAACGTTTAGAAACACCTCATCTAGACGTTATAAAGCGTATTAACAAAAATAACCCTTTGGCCATATTAACATGCATACATACCACATGGTCTTTTGGAACTCAAATAAACTCGTGATCGGAAAAGCATGAAACGACTGGAAACACATAAATAAGACGTTATAAAGCGCTTTAACAAAATTAACCCTTCGGTAAAAGATAAGATAGATATTAAGATAGATAAGATAAGATAAGATATTAGGTAAGACCTAAGTAAGATATTAAGAGGCAAACGGAAGCGAACGGGAATCGCACGGTTCGTCAGAGCGTTTTTTTGAAATTGTGTCTTCCCACTTATTAATTTTAAAAAATCAGAGAGTAAAATTATGCAAGTATGCAAGCTCAAACCTTCCAAAAAGTAGGGTTGAAGGTTGCGTCGAATAATATCCAGTTTCTCCATCTCGGGCATCTTCGGTGAAAGTCTGTTACATAAGTTATCTATAACCGAGAAGTACAAACCAATGCTTTTGTTCTCGCCTTGGGTCCTTGCTCGGATCTCGTCCCTCAAGCGTAGGTCGTAGTCCGGAGGTTGATACTCCTCTCGAAGAGCGTCCACCAGTTGGTCCCACGATTCTAAATTGCGTCGAGCTGAGCGAAACCAAATCCGCGCCGGTCCCTCGAACAAGTCGATCGCTTCATGCCACATATCGTCCTTCGATGTATGTCGAGCATCCATAAGGTCCTGTACATTCTCAAGAAATGCACTCACACTGGGAGCTTTTCCTTCACCTGAAAACTTTTTAATACCCCAAGTCGAGACTGGTCTCTGTTTCGGTCGTCGTTTAATAAGCGGTGACACAGCAGTTTCGGGATGATTCATCTGAAAAACACCCATGGCTTCCACTAGAGTATTAAACCGGGTTTGAATCACTTCAAGGTCATGAAGTACAGCGTTCTTCTCTGTGGTAACAGCATCAGCATCATTCGTAACTAACCGCAAGCGTCTGTTGATGAAATGGAATTTCAAGTCAATGGTTCTCTTTGTATCATCTGCCCCTTCATAAGTCTCAACGAGATCCCTTATTTCGACAATTTTAACCCTAATCAAGGTTAACTCAGCAAGAGAATCTGCCTCAGTCATCATGAATGAACAATATTATCGAAAAGTATGGTTAGTGTATATGGACAATGGAGTGCATTATGACCTCTGGTGCGACCTCAAAATGTTAAATACGATTATTTTCGATTATTTTATAAAAAATATCGTATTTAACACTTTAAAAAAGTGTTAAATACGACATTAACAAAATTAACCCTTCGACCATATTACATGCATACATACCACATGGTCATTTGCACCTCAAATCAACTTCGACATCGAAAAATCACCAATCGTCTGGAATCATCCAAAAAAACGTTATAAGGCGTATTAACAAAATTAACCCTTCGGCCATATTTACATGCATACATACCACATGGTCATTTGGAACTCAAATAAACTTCGTAATCTAAAAAGTATTGATGTAAAGTATTGAAAAAAGTATTGAAAGGCTCGAGTTGGGCTGTAGCGCCATCGAAGAAGTAAGTAGAAAATGTCGTGAGAAAAAATGTCTATAAACAGCCGATTTCGGTAATCTTTTTATATGTCATAGTGTATTAGGTGAGAAATATTTCAGTGCAAAAATAAAGTCGATAACTTAAATGACGACTTGACTAGAGCAGTTTTAATAAAATTGATGTTTTTGTATTTAATTAAATTTGATTGGATATGAGTGAATGCGATCAAGCTGATTATTTTTTTGGAAGTTGCACAAAACATTGCGTAAAAAGTAAAAATTTGCTTCACATTTTCAAGTGAAAAATTAAATGGTGATTTTGCCAAAACACTTGATAAAAACAAAATGGCGACCCAAAGTTTGGTAAACTTTCGTTTCTGAGTTATGTGGGTTGACCTCAATAATATTGTCAAAAAACATTTTTAGAAATAATTAGTTTGGGGTCAAATCATAAAGTAACTGGAGTACAACCGTCTAGAACAACACCAATAAGACGTTAAAAAGCGGTTACACAAAAATAAGCCTTCGTCCATAATGACATGTATACATACCGCATGGTCTTTTGGAATTCAAATAAACTTCGTGATCGAAAAAGCATGCAACGACTGGAAACACATCAATAAGAAGTTATTAAGCGTAAAAACAATAATAACCCTTCGGTAATACCACATGGTCATATGGACCTCAAATCAACTGAGAGATCGAAAAAGCACCAATCGTCTGGAAACACCTCAAAAAGACGTTATAAAGCGTTGTGGCGATTCAAATCCCCCGCCATCGACAATAAGACGCGGCGCTAGCGCCGGAAACCGCTAGCGGCAAAAGATGGCAACATGGAGAACGATGACGCTGATTGGCTGATGAGAGACCATAGTTGTTCTTTTCCAATTCCATTGTTGGACATTCAATCCTTTTGACGCAACACAACACATTGTATTATAATTAGCAAATAAACTTATTATTATTAGTAGTTACTTCAATCAAGTGTTTTTATATTCAATTATCTCGTGTCGTGTATACTCCACAGTGGTGACCCCGTGCATAATTACACGTAAAACATCAAAATTAAACAAACTCTTTTCGGACCTACCTACGACAGGGGATAAAAAGCCTTCAAGTCGGCCATTTTGCCGTCTTAGTGCAATTCAATCACCAAACGCGTGAGTAACTATCATTGTGCTCCTCAAACTGAACCATCGGAGCTGCGAATTTGTAGATAATTTCGGAACTAATTTTCGAACTCTATTTTCATAACGATGACTAACGAGGAAGACAATAAGGAAGTCCAAACTTCCCCTATTCTCCCGCCGCCTACAGCTGTTACAGAACCGACATCAGCTGGCGTTTTGACCTCACCTACCCCATCTACATCTGGCGACAAGAGTACAGCCGGTGTTCTCACGTCTCTGCCAATCGTCCAACCTCCCAGCGACATGATGACAACGGCGTTCGTGGGTCGCGTC
The DNA here is from genome assembly GCA_934045905.1 of Leuctra nigra. Taxonomy (NCBI): domain Eukaryota; kingdom Metazoa; phylum Arthropoda; class Insecta; order Plecoptera; family Leuctridae; genus Leuctra; species Leuctra nigra. The sequence continues at coordinate 31,534,370 of OW203767.1, read as the reverse complement.
GCTATCAGAGCTCCGCCATTCTGGCCTGCCAAGCCGGCGTTGTGGTTCGCTCAAATAGAAGCGCAATTCATGCTCGCCGGGATCAGCCAAGACGCCACAAAGTACTTCCAGGTCCTCGCCCAACTGGAAAGCAAGTACATCGCGGAGGTTGAAGACATCGTCTCGGCACCCCCCGCCGTCGGCAAGTATGACCGTTTGAAGTCAGAGCTGATCGCTCGCCTGTCCGCGTCTCAGAGCTCCCGACTACGCCAGCTCCTCGACCGCGAGGACCAGGGAGACCGCACTCCGTCTCAATTTCTTAGACACCTCCGTTGCTTGGGAGGGGCGGCGGTCAGTGACGAACTCCTCCGCACTCTCTGGCTGGGACGACTGCAACCGCGCCTCCAAGAAGTCCTCGTCGCGTTTCCTCCCTCCACGTCGTTGGAGGAGTTGGCGAGCATGGCTGACCGCATAGCTGAGACAACTACAGTCCCCCGCGTGGCCGCCGCGGCACTCGACGGAGATCGTATCGCCACCACCGACGGCGACCGCCTCGCCGATCTCACGCAGCACGTCGCCGCCCTCGCGGAGAGTGTCGCACGGATCAACCGATCCGCACCGCCACTCGGGAAACCGGCAGATCGCCCTCGTCCACGAGATAACACTTCGCCGAACACAACGGTCAACATGCCCAACGTCTCCGGTCTGTGTTACTATCATGCGCGTTTCGGGGCAAAGGCCCGCAAGTGCAACTTGCAACTCCATGCAACTTTTCGGGAAACGCGGAGGGCGGTCGGTAGAGGCAGCCGGCCATGGCCCGTTATCAAGACGCCTTTTCCTCACGGATTTCATTTCGCGCACAAAATTCCTAGTAGACACAGGATCCGATGTCTGTGTCTACCCCAAGGAGTTCGTCGGCGGACGCTTATCCAGGACAGGGTTCAACCTGACAGCAGCAAACGGCTCCAGCATTCACACGTACGGCCCGACAACAATGGCACTGAACTTCGGCCTCCAACGCAACTTTACGTGGAGGTTTATCATTGCCGACGTCGACACACCCATAATTGGCGTGGATTTTCTTCTCCATTATGGGTTGATCGTGGACCACAAGAGACGCCGCCTCCTCGACGGCACTACTTCTCTGAACACCCCGGGAGAGCTTTCCACTGGGACAGCAGGCCTCGTCAAGGTCATTACATGTACTGACACGGCCTACCAGCACCTCCTCCAAAAGTTTCCGGACATCACCCGGCCTTTGGGGGCGGTAACGACACATAAACACAAAACTGTACATTTTATCCACACGACCGCGGGACCGCCCGCCTCCTGCCATCCTCGACGTCTGGCACCGGATCGCTCTGCACGGCAAAGCGCGAGTTTGCTTCCATGCTGCAGGCCGGTGTTGCGCGACGCTCGTCCAGCAGCTGGTCGGCACCTCTCCACCTGGTCCCCAAGGGCAACGATCAGTGGAGGCCGTGTGGAGATTACCGCGCCCTCAACGCCCGGACTGTACCCGACAGGTACCCCGTGCCACATATCCAGGATTTCGCCCAGCAACTCTCAGGCAAGTCCATTTTCACTACTGTCGACCTCGTTCGGGCGTACCATCAGATCCCTGTGGCCGCCGAGGACGTACACAAGACCGCCATTACGACGCCGTTCGGGCTCTTCGAGTTCCCCTACATGAGCTTCGGATTACGTAACGCTGCCCAAACATTCCAGCGTTTCATCGACGAGGTCCTACGAGATCTGGACTTCTGCTATGTGTACATCGACGACATCCTCGTCGCCTCCACCGACCGCGCGGAGCACGAGGAGCATCTCCGTCTCCTGTTCACTAGGCTGAGCGAGTACGGCGTTTTGATCAACCCGTCAAAGTGCGTTTTTGGAGCCGCCGAAGTTACCTTCCTGGGGTACACGGTCAACTCAACGGGTACTCGTCCACTCCAGGAGAAAGTGAACGCAGTCAAGGAGTACACAGCGCCGAGCAATGTCAAACAGCTGCGCCAGTTCCTGGGTTTGATAAATTTCTATCGCCGTTTTCTGCCCCATGCAGCACGGACGCAAGCTCCACTCCACGAGCTCCTCGCCGGCGCCAACACGACGGGGAAGACACCGATCGTCTGGACATCAGACCTGCAAGCCAGCTTCGAGAAGTGTAACAACGCAGCCCTCCTCGCGCACCCCGACGCCAACGCAGAGCTTGCCCTCATTACCGACGCTTCGGACACGAGCATCGGCACCGCCCTTCAGCAGCGCACGAGCCGTGGTTGGCAACCTCTCGCGTTCTTCTCAAGGAAGATGAATCCTGCTTAGCGCAATTACGGCGCCTACGACCGCGAACTCCTAGCAGTGTACGACGCCATACACTTCTTCCGTCACATGCTAGAGGCACGGACTTTCACAGTGTACACGGACCACAAGCCCTTGACGTTCGCGTTCCAGCAGCGACCAGACAAGTGCTCTCCACGGCAGTTTCGGCACCTGGACTTCATTGGGCAATTCACAACGGACATCCGCCATGTGCCCGGTAAGGACAATGTCGTCGCCGATGCCCTCTCCCGCGTCGAATCCGTCGCCACTGGAGACATCCCCGCCGCTGCTACCCGCGCCTCTCCTCAAACGCCGAGAGCGTCGGGCACCGGCACAGTCTCCGTCATCGTCCTCCCCGTAAACCTGGCGGACATCGCCAGGGCTCAGCAGAATGATGCTGAACTCCGCGCAGTCAAACACTCGGACTCAGCGTTGCAGATTCACAGACGACGTCTAGTCGCCGACGACCTCATCATCCATTGCGACACGTCGCAGGCGATCCCACGTCCATTCGTCCCGCAACCTCTGCGACGCCGAGTCTTTGACAACATGCACAGCATGTCTCATCCCGGCATCAGCGCCAGCCTGAAGCTAGTCTCGCAACGTTTCGTCTGGCCGTCTATGAAGAAGGATTGCCGCGAGTGGGCCCGCTCCTGCCTTACCTGCCAAAGGTCCAAGGTCACGCGCCACACGTCCGCTCCCATCTCACACTTCGCCGCCCCCGACAGCAGGTTTGAACACATACATATCGACCTGGTCGGACCGCTGCACATCTCCAACGGGCAACGGTACATCCTCACCTGCGTGGATCGCTTCACGAGGTGGGCTGAAGCCATTCCGTTGCCGGACATCACTGCCGAGACCGTCGCCAACGCACTCGTCTCCGGTTGGCTCACCCGTTTCGGCACGCCGCTGCGCATCACGACCGACCAAGGTCGCCAGTTTGAATCCAGCCTGTTCAACGCACTTAGCAACATCGCCGGCATGACTCACCTACGCACCACTGCTCACCACCCCCAAGCAAACGGAATGGTAGAGCGCCTTCACCGCCAACTGAAGGCTGCTCTCAAATGCCACGGCGACGAGCAGTGGACCGAGGTGTTACCTTGGGTTATGTTGGGCATCCGCGCAACGTGGAAGGAAGACGTGAAGGCCACGCCCGCCGAGTTGGTCTACGGGACAACCCTGCGACTCCCCGGCGAGTACCTGTCGCACCCTCCGGACCGACGGTCTCCTCCTCGGACTATGTCAACCGCCTTCGCCGTCGCCTAGCCGATCTCCGCCCCAGTCCTCCGGCACATCACGGAACACACTCAACCTTCATCTTTAAGGACCTTGCCACCTGCTCCCACGTTTTCGTGCGTCATGACGCCGTACGGACGCCGTTGCAGCAACCTTACGACGGACCCTTCAAAGTCTTAGTGCGTCAGGAGAAGTACTTTACAATCCAGAGGGACATCCGGCGCGTAGTCGTCTCGATCGATCGACTGAAACCAGCCTACATCGAGAACGTCTACCCAGATGACGACGTCGGACACAGCCGACCAGTTTCGCAAACAGCGTCCTCTCAGCAGTCTCCCAGCATGTCAGGCACACTCAGCACAGCGACGCCGGGTAGCAGCCGACAGGATAACGGCAACCCTGCGGACGCCGCGCCCCCACCTGCAACTACGCCTACGACCACCAGGGCAGGCAGGCAAGTGTGTCTTCCAGCACACTTGTCGGACTACATCGTGTCTTCCCTGCGGTCGAACACTGGAGGGGGAGTCATGTGGCGATTCAAATCTCCCGCCAACGACAATAAGACGCGGCGCAAGCGCCGGAAACCGCTAGCGGCAAAAGATGGCAACATGAAGAACGATCAGACATGGGCAGTATCTAGATACTTGTATCTTAAGATACGTATCTTAGATACATTTGTATCTTGTATCTAGTATTTTAAATACATAAGCCAAATGTATCTGTATCTTGTATTTTAAATACCCATTTCTTAAGTATTTTGTATCTTTTTGAAGATTTAAAATACAAGATACATTATATGCGACTAGAATTTCAAAGAGAGCAAACAAGCATCAAATAATACACGTTGCCGTATTGAATCGATCAAGAAAATGTTAAGTATGTTGACTTACAAATAGAACAAATTAAAATTTAATTTAAAAAGTAAGTCCCCAAATTTTTTACTGTTGGATGATATGCATGAGAATATAAAAAGTATCTTTAAATGTATCTTTTTTGAAGTATCTAAAGATACTATCTTATATCTTGTATTTTAAATACATCTCTAAAATGTATCTTGTATCTTGTATTTTAGATACCCAAATTAAAAGTATCAGTATCTTGTATTCCAAATACATTGAAACAGAGTATTTTGCCCATGTCTGAGAACGATGACGCTGATTGGCTGATGAGAGACCATTGTTGTTATTTTCCAATTCCATTGTTGGACATTCAATCCTTTTGACGCAACACAACACATTGTATTATAATTAGCAAATAAACTTATTATTATTAGTAGTTACTTCAATCAAGTGTTTTTATATTCAATTATCTCGTGTCGTGTATACTCCACAGCGTATTAACAAAATTACCCCTTCGGCCATATTAACATGCATACATACGTCATGTTCATTTAAAACTCAAATAAACTTTGAGATCGTAAAAGCACCAAATGTTTGGGAACACCTCAGTAAGAACTTATCAAAATTAACGCTTGGACCATATTAACATGCATACATACCACATGGTCATTTTCACCACAAATCAAATTTGAGATCGAAAAAGAACTAAAAGTCTCGATACACTTTAAAATGACGTTTTAAGCGTATTAACAAAAATAACCCTTCGGTAATACTAACATGCATACATACCACATGGTCATGTGGACCTCAAATAAACTTCGAGATCGGAAAAGACCAAACGTATTGAAACATCTCAATAAAACGTTAAATAGCGTAATAACATTAACCCTTCGGCTTAATTAACATGCATAATAAGCACATGGTCATTTGGACTTAAAATAAACTTCGTGATTGAAAAAGCATCAAACGACTGGAAACACCTCAATAAGACGTTATAATGCATATTAACAAAAATAACCCTTCGGCCATATTAACATACATACATACCACATGGTCATTTGGAATTCAAATTAAATTCGAGAACGAAAAAGCACCAAACGTCTGGAGACATCACAAAAAGACGTTATAAGGCGTATTAACAAAATTTAACCTTCGGCCATATTAACATGCATACATACCACATGGTCATTTGGACCTTAAATCAAATTCGAGATATAAAAAAAGCTCAAAACGTTTAGTACACTTCAATATGACGTCATAAATCGTATTAACAAAAATAACCCTTCGGCCATACTAACATTCATAAATACCATATGGTCATTTGGAACTCAAATCAACTTCGAGATCGAAAAAGCACCAATCGTCTGGAAACACCACAAAAAGACGTTATAAAGCGTTTTAACAAAAATAGGCCTTCGTCCATAATAACATGCATACGTACCACATGGTCATTTGGAACTCAAATAAACTTCGTGATCAGAAAAGATTGAAACGACTGGAAACACCTCAATGAGACGTATAAAGCGTATTAACAAAATTAACCCTTCGGCCATATTAAGAGGAAAACGGAAGCGAACGGGAATCGCACGGTTCGTCAGAGCGTTTTTTGAAATTGTGTCTTCCCACTTAATTTTAAAAAATCAGATAGTAACGACCCATAACAGCTTAATAGACTAAATATTGCCGCACAATGGAGTGCATTATGACCTCTGGTGAGACCTTAAAATGTTAAATACGATTATTTTCGATTATTTTATAAAAATTATCGTATTTAACACTTTGAAAAAGTGTTCAAACCTCAATATGACGTTATTAATCGTATTAACAAAAATAACCCTTCGGCTACTCGAATCAATTCCGAGATCGAATAATCATCAATCGTCTGGAATCATCCAAAAAGACGTTATAAGGCGTATTAACAAAATTAACCCTTTGGCCATATTAACATGCATACACACCACATGGTCATTTGGAACTCAAATCAAATTCGAGATCGAAAAAACACCAAACGTTTAGGATCACCTCAATAAGACGTTATAAAGCGTATTAACAAAAATAACCCTTCGGCCATATTGAATTATGGTCATTTGGAACTCAAATAAACTTCGTAATCGAAAAAGTATCAAATGACTGGAAACACCTCAATAAGACGTTATTTAGCGTTTTTACAAAAAATTACCCTTTGGCCATACTAACATGCATACATACAACATGGTCATTTGGATTTCAAATCAACATCGAGATCGCAAAAACACCAAACGTTTAGGAACACCTCAATAAGACGTTATAAAGCGTATTAACAAAAACAACTATTCGGCCATATTAACATGCATACACATCACATGGTCATTTAGACCTTAAATCAAATTCGATATCGAAAAAACACCAAACTTTAGGAACACCTCAATTAGACGTTATAAAGCGTATTAACAAAAATAACCCATTGGCCATAATAACAGGCATACATACCACATCGTCAGTTAGAACTTAAATCAACTCATATATCGAAAAAGCACCAAACGTCTGGAAACACCTTAATAAGACGTTTAAAGCATATTAACAAAATTAACCCTTCGGCCATACTAACATGCATACATACCACATTGTCATTTGGACCTGAAATCAACTTCGTGATCAAAAAAGCAACTTACATCTGGAAACCCCTTAATAAGACGTTATATAGCGTATTAACAAAATTAACCCTTCGGCCATATTTACACGCATACATTCCACATGGTCATTTGGAAATCAAAAAAAATTCAAGATCGAAAAAGGACAAAACGTCTGGAAACACTTTAATAAGACATTTTAAAGCGTATTAACAAAATTAACCCTTCGGCCATATTTACACGCATACATACCACATGGTCATTTGGACCTCAAATCTACTTCGTGATCAAAAAACCAAGTAACGACTGGAAGCAATTCAATAAGACCTATTAAAGCGTATTATAAAAAATAACGTATCGCCCATACTAACATGCATTTATACCACATTATCATTTGAACCTCAAATCAACTTCGTGATCAAATAAGCACCAAACGTCTGGAAACCCCTTAATATGACATTATAAAGCGTATTAACAAAATTAACCCATCGGTCATATTAACATGCATACATACGACATGGTCATTTGGACCTCAATCTACTTCGGGATCAAAAAAGCAACTAACGTCTGGAAGCAATTCAATAAGACTTTATAAAGCGTATTAACAAAAATAATTCTTCGGCCATTTTAACATGCATACATACTATATGGTCATTAGGAACTCAAATCAACTTCGTGATCAAAAAACAACAAACGTCTGGAAACCCCTTAATAAAACGTTATAAAACGTATTACCAAAATTAACCCTACGGTTATATTACACGCATACAATCCACTTGTTCATATGGAAATTAAAAAAAACTTCGAGATCGAAAAAGCACCAAACGTCTGGAAACAGTTTAATAAGACGTTATAAAGCTTATTAACAAAAATAACCCTTCGGCAATATTGACATGCATACATACCTCATGGGCATTTGAACCTCAAATCAACTTCTTGATCAAAAAAGCTACAAACGTCTGGAAACATTTTAATAAGACATTATAAAGCGTATTAACAAAAATAAGCATTCGGCCATTATAACGGGCATGCATACTATACTACATGGTCATTTGGAACTCAAATAATTAATATTGGAAAAGTATCAAACGCCTGGAAACACCTAAATAAGACTTTAAAAAGCGTATGAACAAAATTAACTCTTCGGCCATACTAACATGCAAACATACCACATTGTCATTTGGACCTGAAATCAACTTCGTGATCAAAAAAGCAACTTACCCCTGGAAACCCCTTAATAAGACGTTATATAGCGTATTAACAAAATTAACCCTTCGGCCATATTTACACGCATACATTCCACATGGTCATTTGGAAATCAAAAAAACTTCAAGATCGAAAAAGCACCAAACGTCTGAAAACACTTTAATAAGACATTATAAAGCGTATTAACAAAATTAACCCTTCGGCCATATTTACACGCATACACACCACATGGTCATTTGGGCCTCAAATCTACTTCGTGATCAAAAAAGCAACTAACGTCTGGAAGCAATTCAATTAGACCAATTAAAGCGTATTAACAAAAATAACCCATCGGCCATACTAACATGTATACATACCACATTGTCATTTGGACCTCAAATCAACTTCGTGATCAAAAAAGCACCAAGCGTCTGGAAACCCCTTAATATGACGATATAAAGCGTATTAACAAAATTAACCCTTCGGCCATATTAAAATGCATACATCCCACATGGTCATTTGGACCTCAAATCTACTTCGTGATCAAAAAAGCAACTATCGTCTGGAAACAATTCAATAAGACCCTATAAAGCGTATTTACAAAAAAAAAAATCGGCTATATTACCAAGCATACTTACCACATTGCCATTTGGACCTCAAATCAACTTCGTGATCAAAAAAGCACCAAACGTCTGGAAACCTTATAATATGACATTATAAAGCGTATTAACAAAATTAACCCATCGGTCATATTAACACGCATACATACCACATGGTCATTTGGACCTCAAATCTACTTCGTGATCAAAAAACCAACTAACGACTGGAAGCAATTCAATAAGACCTATTTAAGCGTATTATAAAAAATAACCCAACGGCCATACTAACATGTATACATACCACATTGTCATTTGGACCTCAAATCAACTTCGTGATCAAAAAAGCACCAAGCGTCTGGACACCCCTTAATATGACGATATAAAGCGTATTAACAAAATTAACCCATCGGCCATACTAACATGCATTCATACCACAATTTCATTTGAACCTCAAATCAACTTCGTGATCAAAAAAGCACCAAACGTCTGGAAACATCTTAATATGACATTATAAAGCGTATTAACAAAATTTACCCATCGGTCATATTAACATGCATACATACGACATGGTCATTTGGACCTCAATCTACTTCGTGATCAAAAAAGCAACTAACGTCTGGAAGCAATTCAATAAGACTTTATAAAGCGTATTAACAAAAATAACCCTTCGGCCATTTTAACATTCATACATACTACATGGTCATTAGGAACTCAAATCAACTTCGTGATCAAAAAACAACAAACGTCTGGAAACCCCTTAATTAATAAGACGTTATAAAACGTATAACCAAAATTAACCCTACGGCTATATTAAACGCATACAATCCACTTGTTCATATGGAACTCAAAAAAACTTCGAGATCGAAAAAGCACCAAACGTCTGGAAACAGATTAATAAGACGTTATAAAGCTTATTAACAAAAATAACCCTTCGGCAATATTAACATGCAACCTCATGGGCATTTGAACCTCAAATCAACACTGTAAAAAAAAATCGCGATTTTATCAGTCCGTGGCCGAAAATTATTACAAATTTGTACCACTAACGTCAACTAAGGAAACTGTTCGTGAGATATATCGAATATGTACCACTTTTGCAGCATCCTCTAACACTGGACCCAAGTAAATACGAACTCGTACCTTTTTTTCTCGCTTCTTGACCCTACGGTTTGTCGCCTCCCCCAACGTTTAGAAACAGATGTACATTTTCGGGAAATCCCTCCCCCTGCTGTTTTTCTATACCTGACCTCTTCAGTTAATTTTACAAATATTACTTAAAATTATAGAAATGTCATTGATATATCATTTGACCATTGACACGAATATTTGTATATCTGGATTTCAAATATTACAAATGAAGTGTACAAATATATGTACCTGGTTGTATTAATTACCGAAAACGAATGATAAATTACAGAAAGACGTCTACATTTTACTTGCCAATTTTTCAAGGATTTTTAAATATTATAATTATAATAATATTATGATTATGATTATAATAATATTATTAGAAATAGGTTACAATTTCTTTTAAGAAAGTACTTCATTTTTATATCTAGGTATAATAAGCATACAATATTATAAATTTAATCAGAAAAATTATATTTCCGAATTTATTAGATTGATTACTAATAACATGCAGATTTGCTTTCCTGGCCAGCAGATAACTTTTCAGGTGTGACGAATGATGTAATATTGATCAGTTCATACACAATATTTAAACTTGCACTTCTGCAGGCCATTATGATGAAGCATTCGACACTGCATTCTTTTTTTCACGCAGTCATCCCCCTTGCATGTGAGCAAACTTTGACCTTGTAGGCCAAAGACCACCCACTAATTACTGTGGGGTGGCTCCAGTCCAGCATCCCCCTCGGTTTGAGAGAGAACCAGTCAGGGACGCCGACGGACAGGAAGTAACAACAAGACAGTGATCTTAAAACTTCAACCCAGAGCGGTTGACTTTTGGCATCAGAGGCCGCAGTTGCAAAATTATTAAAATAATTGCGTTCAATAATTAATTTGGCTTTTATCTTCACGTGGGTAGATAGTTTCCGTAAGTTGACGTTCTGAAACGAATCTGAATCGACATACGTGTCAGTGTGTGATAAACGATTGAAGTATTATCAGTGGACAAATGCGAACAGTATTGTGTCGCGTACGTTGCATTGCAATAGTTTTGTTTAAGTTAACTACTTTGTCGGGAACATAAACAATTTTTGAATATTGCTGTGAGTATGTCGAAGCCTCAATGCACGTTACACGGAAGATCGTTGATGCCGATGACGCCAGGATGACGCCAGGATGACGCCGCGACGTCGCTGACGCTTTGGTACGAGTGAAGACACAGCATTAACGCCCTTTGATGACTTCGCATCATTTGAAAACGCCGTGGATTCAACGTCCTGGGAGGCCGCGTTAATGACGCACGGTGTCGATGCTGTATAAAGACTCAGAATCACCGTTCTGTGGCCCCTCGCCTTGAGCATCATGCCTGGAGACGCCATCGCAGTCAGCACTCTGGATCGACGTCGCGACGCCCTGACAGGATGCCTTCGACAGTGACGACTGCATTTGGTACAATAACATGCAAATTCGCCTTCCTGTAATAACAGTCATCAACAATGCAGTCTCATCTCCTGCCCACTTGAAGATCGAGACGAGTTGGACCAAGCACGACGCTGAAGCGACGCCAGCAAGTGACGACGAAGCACCTGCCATTCCTGCAATTGTGACGACACTGACGGTCCAGGTGACAACGTGGAACAGTCAATTCAGCAGTGTTGAGTGAGGTGATCAATTGAGAGCCAATCACAGGCCAAAGTGACAAGTGCAGTGCTACTATGCCATTGCTTGCGAATAATGCATAATAAGGAACTTGGATTATTCATCTGAACTTTTGACAATTACTTCCGTTGTATTGTGATATTTTGTTGAGTGGAATTTTGTTTCAGTGTTCTATGACGAATTCATAACTTTTATTGATTTAATTTTTCATTGTTTCATTTTCATGTTTCAAAGTTTTTATTATTATTATTATTTGCATTTATTCTGGATAAATACGATTACTTTCTGTGTACGAAAATAATTAAGATGTGACATTATTAAATATTAATTATTATTTTGAGTTTTATGAAATTTAAATTTTTCAGTGTTTTAATTAGTTATTGAAAAATACACGCTCATAAATTAATTTATTTGTGTTTTGTATTTGTTTTTGTTTGATCCTATACTGTATATTTCCCCGACCATACCAGAAAATTTAATTTGATCCTTATGTATATTTCTCCGGCCTTACCAGAATATTTACCAGCTGGGAGTAGTGTTTATATACACGATTAGTTGCTGAATATTTGACATTCAATAAAGTAGAATTCCGAGTACGCTGGTAGACAAGTTTCTTGGTTTGGGAAGGATGTTTTTTCGGTACATATTCGATATTTCACATCTTCGTGGACCAGGAATAGCAACGCGCCGTCAATGCGTTAAAACCGGTGAGGGAGGGAGGTTCCCGCCCCCTGGTCGAGTAAAATCAACAGGCCGGAAAGGGACTTTTGCAGGGTCATTAGTGTAAAGACACAAGACGTGGGTCAAGAAACATTTTAGAGGTGTCCTTGAATATGGTGCTTCTGGGTACAATTTCGTAAAATCCCGAAGTTTTTTTTTAGAGTGAACTTCTTGATCAAAAAAGCTACAAACGCCTGGAAACACCTAAATAAGACTTTAAAAAGCGTATGAACCAAATAACCCTTCGGCCATACTAACATGCATACATACCACATTGTAATTTTTACCTGAAATCAACTTCGTGATCAAAAAAGCAACTTACATCTGGAAACCCCTTAATAAGACGTTATATAGCGTATTAACAAAATTAACCCTTCGGCCATATTTACACGCATACATTCCACATGGTCATTTGGAAATCAAAAAAACTTCAAGATAGAAAAAGCACCAAACGTCTGGAAACACTTTATTAAGACATTATAAAAAGTATTAACAAAATTAACCCTTAGGCCATATTTACACGCATACATACCACATGGTCATTTGGACCTCAAATCTACTTCGTGATCAAAAAAGCAACTAACGTCTGGAAGCAATTCAATAAGACCTATTAAAGCGTATTAACAAAAATAACCCATCGGCCATACTAACATGTATACATACCACATTGTCATTTGGACCTCAAATCAACTTCGTGATCAAAAAAGCACCAAGCGTCTGGAAACCCCTTAATATGACGATATAAAGCGTATTAACAAAATTAACCCTTCGGCCATATTAACATGCATACATCCCACATGGTCATTTGGACCTCAAATCTACTTCGTGATCAAAAAAGCAACTATCGTCTGGAAACAATTCAATAAGACCCAATAAAGCGTATTAACAAAAAAAATACTCGGCCATATTACCATGCATACATACCACATTGACATTTGGACCTCAAATCAACTTCGTGATCAAAAAAGCACCAAACGTCTGGAAACCTTATAATATGACATTATAAAGCGTATTAACAAAATTAACCCATCGGTCATATTAACACGCATACATCCCACATGGTCATTTGGACCTCAAATCTACTTCGTGATCAAAAAACCAACTAACGACTGGAAGCAATTCAATAAGACCTATTTAAGCGTATTATAAAAAATAACCCACCGGCCATACTAACATGTATACATACCACATTGTCATTTGGACCTCAAATCAACTTCGTGATCAAAAAAGCACCAAGCGTCTGGAAACCCCTTAATATGACGATATAAAGCGTATTACATAATTAACCCATCGGCCATACTAACATGCATTCATACCACAATTTCATTTGAACCTCAAATCAACTTCGTGATCAAAAAAGCACCAAACGTCTGGAAACCCCTTAATATGACATTATAAAGCGTATTAACAAAATTAACCCATCGGTGCATACATACGACATGGTCATTTGGACCTCAATCTACTTCGTGATCAAAAAAGCAACTAACGTCTTGAAGCAATTCAATAAGACTTTATAAAGCGTATTAACAAAAATAACCCTTCGGCCATTTTAACATGCATACATACTACATGGTCATTAGGAACTCAAATCAACTTCGTGATCAAAAAAACAACAAACGTCTGGAAACCCCTTAAAGTAATAATTCGGGTTACTCAAATTTTTCTGTGGTGGGTTCTTCATATAGTTTCTGATATAGACATATGTTTTGAAAAATGTTGGATGTCACGTATACCCAGCTAACTCACTTTTACTGCGAGAAAACCATCCCTTTCGTGACGTCTTATGAGGGTGAGCAGTCAACCGCACTTGTTCACCGGCTAGGGGAACTCGCGCTACCTGTTAGTCGTTTTGCGCCGAATTTATACTTCTCAGAAATCTGTAAATATCTTTGCTTTTTGTCAACGCACATGTACAAAATGTTCAGTTCTCATCTTCCATGGTTAGAAGAAGGGTTATCTGTCTTGTGTTCAGTGATTCTTAGCACATTTTGTATAGCTTTATTGAATACCTAGTGATATTCGTGATTACCAGTTTCTTTTCGGATTTTAACGTGAGTGTATTTGTAATTATTTGTTTTTATTCGTTATTCTTGTGACAATGGTGAATTCGTGTTGAGTGATTAATTGCAACAATAGTCTAAAAACAATTACTGCCGACGGTAAAAAGATATCGCTCCATAGGTTTCCTAATAAAGACAAATCTCCCCAGCTTTACAAGAAATGGCTGCACAATTTAAAACGAGACAAATTTGTGCCGACCGCTTATTCATTCGTGTGTTCTATTCATTTTTCTGAAGATGACTTTCAAGTATCGTATAAATATAAAACTGATCTGCTACCATCTACTTCTAAGCACAGAAAACTGTTAAAGCTATCATCGGTCCCGTCTCTTCAAATGACCGGCATCATTGAGCAACAACCTCCGTCAAAACGACGTACATCAGCGTACATCGCACAGAGAGAGCGAGAGGTTCTTTTAGAAGCAGAGATTCCTGCTACTCTTGTCAGTGGATCGAGTATGATGAGTAAACCGAAAGCGCGTCTGATTGACCTGCCAGACGATTCATTGACCGCCGAACATCATGAAGACGTCGCTTCCGGTCCGTCAGTCTATCGAGAAGAATCGTCTCATTCCACCGACGTTGAATGTGATCGGCAGAGTCAGGATTCCTCATACGAACCAAGTGATGACGATGACGCGAATGACAGCGGAGGTGTCGACAGTGATACAGATAGTGAATCCGATGATAAGCCGAACGACGCAAACAAAGCATTCCCCAATATTTTTTTTGTGTACTGGCATTGTTTAGCGGTATTATTCCGGTATTGCCAACTCTGTGGGTCGCCAGTGACGGACTGTCAGAAGAAGACAATTGGATCATTGCTGGTGGTTACGACATCTTGTCTTGCTGGCCACACCCATGAATGGGTATCACAGCCGCGAATCAAACATACGTATGTCGGAAACATCAATATTGTAGCAGCAATCTATACATGCGGCGTGAGTTTTACTCAATTTAATTCATTTGCACGTGCTCTAAAACTGAACTTCATATCCAAGACGACTTTTTACGCGATTGTTAAAAAATATATAAGACCAGCAATCTTATCAACGTGGAACAATGAAAGAGAGATCGGCATGTACAATCTTGCATTAGCGGAGCAAATTTGGTTGTGTGGGGACGGACAGTTCGACAGCCCAGGACATTGCGCAAAATTCGTAACATACACAATTATGCATGTATTGACAGGTCACATAATAGATTTTGTTGTGATCCAGAAAAAGCAGTTAATTGGAGATTTAGAAAAATCAGCATGTAGAGTCGTTATGGAAAAACTGTCGAGTTTCTTGGAAATCGAGTTATTTTTATCAGATAGACATCGCGGCATTGGGTGTTTAATGAGAGAAGAACGGTACTCTACAATTGAACATGAATACGATGTATGGCACATGGCCAGAAGTCTGACAAAACAGTTGAAGATTATTGAAAAGGGACCGCCGAAGATAAGCGACTGGAAGAAGAGCATCGTGAATCATCTGTGGTGGGCGTCAGAGACATGCGGTGGCAATGCCGATCTTCTCATAGAAAAATTCACCAGTGTTTTGAAACATGTAGGGAATATCCACGAATGGAGCGACAAGAACATATTCCACAAATGCGAACACGACGAGCTGCCAGAAGACACTGATGAAAACATTAAATGGATTTACCCAGGATCAAAGGAGCATTTAGCACTTAGCAAAGTCATCCTGAACGCCACATTCTTGAAGGATTTGCGGCACACCAAACACTACTGCCACACAGGTAATTATAACGTGTATCCATACATTCTGATCAATTCAGGAGATGATAAGAAGGGATTTGCTTATAATGAAAACTGTCCGACCGAACCGGGACTCGGACCTACCAACTGAGCTACCCGGATGGACGGATGGATAATATACATTCCCGGGCGAGTGCTCTACCTACCAACTAAGCTATCTTCTAATATGCCGGATAGCTCATTTGGTAGAGCTCTCCGGGTTCGAGCCCCGGTTCGGCCGAACATTTTTCTCTTCGCATTGCTATCAGTCAAATAAATAAACTGTGAAACGAGTTTGATGTGCCCCACCACTGGGGGAGGGGGGGGGGGAGGGATAATCGAGTAGATGTTGATGTGTCCTATGCAAATAATAACAGTGCAATGCAAATTATTTTTGTATTACGGAATGTGTTTTTTATTATATTATCTTCTACACGTATTTTATATATAAAATTGAACAATATCTGTAATGCTTCTCTTTGAATTGCAATAGTTGAAATTATATTGAATGATACTTTCAGGTGCTCTTGAGTCCTACCATAACGAGAGACTCAAGTACCTGCCACGTAAACGCTCAAGTAAACGATTACACTTTTCTTATGATGGAATGATGCTGAGAGGAATCTTGGCAATCCTGGACCACAATGCGAACATTGGCAGGTCATGCGTGGGACAAGGATTAAAGTATTCTAAATCTCAAAAAGATTGGATTTTGTATAAAAAGTATGCAACAAAAGAGCATGCATGGAGAGATGATCTAATTGACAAAATAATGAAGTTCGAAGAATATGACATCGAAGAGCCCGTCAAGATGCCGGATAACATTGCACCAGTGCCGCGACCAACAATGGAAGAAGTGCAAGAGAGAGCAAGATACTGGCGTTTTTCCCCTCTGTGAACAAACAATATCCGTGTGTAAAACCGCAACCCTAGTTATTATATGACTTTAAATTTATTATGTATTTCATAAATCTTCGATTTGATACATTATTTAGTTACATTATACTCGTGTGTTACAAAACAATCAACTTTACCTGAAGATTAATCGAAGTAGTTGGGTTCGAAGTCATCAGCTGCTTTGAAACCAACGTAGAGACCGTTTGCCTCTGGAAACTCCTCTCTGATCGCCTTCACCACACACGAAGGTAAAACAAGTCTATTTCCTTTACCAATTGTGCTCCAAGAATGGATCCACGAGACGAACTGTTTGTATGCAATATATCTCCACATTTTATTTGATTTTTCTTTCAGCTTCTTTCTAGTTTCTTGACACTTGGTATTTAAAAGTATATTGTAACGTGCGGTATTCAAACAGTCTACGTTCAATGCAATGGCCGAAAAAGATTCGTGTAATGTAATGCACGACACGTTTTTACCCGTTTCCATTATGATTTCGGATTCCCGGCAACAGAATGAATCTGAATCTCTAGCCATAACATCACATTCTTCACAAACACACCAATCGACATTACCCGCCCTTCCCTTCATATCATCTAATCTATTTTCACGTTCCTTTCTTTTCTCGTTCATTTCCTGCTTTTCTTCACTCGTGTACTTAGGTTCATATTTATACGGGTGATTTCCAGACATTTAATAATAACACTGTAAGTAACAAAACACAATATGTAACACTATTTATATCGCACGTCAACACGCTGCGCTAACTTACCGCGAACTAAAGGGAAAGATTGAAGTTACAATATTGAACGATAGACAATATAAACCAGAGCGTCTTTGACTTTCCTTCCTGCTAATGGGAAATACCAAATCATAACAAATACCCCCCCCCCCCCCCCGGCCGTACGGCCCGTTGAAAGCCGCCGCCTACTAGACAGCTTGTCGCGTGTACCTGTGCAGGCGAGCTACCCTCATAGCACGTCACAGCTAGGACTAGTAGCCTGTCAGGAAAACGCTCAGTGCTCGTGATCCACGGGAGATGGATTTTTTTATCTTTTTTCTATGAATTAGAATTGAATGTGGTTATGTATTAAGGCTTGCTAGAAGGTAAACTGAACTATTCCTTTAATAAGACGTTATAAAACGTATTACCAAAATTAACCCTACGGCTATATTAAACGAATACAATCCACTTGTTCATATGGAACTCAAAAAAACTTCGAGATCGAAAAAGCACCAAACGTCTGGAAACAGTTTAATAAGACGTTATAAAGCTTATTAACAAAAATAACCCTTCGGCAATATTAACATGCATACATACCTCATGGGCATTTGAACCTCAAATCAACTTCTTGATCAAAAAAGCTACAAACTTCTGGAAACATTTTAATAAGACATTATAAAGCGTATTAACAAATATAACCATTCGGCCATTATAACGGGCATACATACTATACTACATGGTCATTTGGAACCCAAATAAATGTTAATATTGGAAAAGTATCAAACGCCTGGAAACACCTAAATAAGACTTTAAAAAGCGTATGAACAAAATTAACCCATCGGCCATATTAACATGCATACATACCACATTGTCATTTGGACCTGATATCAACTTCGTGATAAAAAAGCAACTTACATCTGGAAACCCCTTAAAAAGACGTTATATAGCGTATTAACAAAATTAACCCTTCGGCCATATTTACACGCATACATTACACATGGTTATTTGGAAATCAAAAAAACTTCAAGATCGAAAAAGCACCAAACGTCTGGAAACACTTTAATAAGACATTATAAAGCGTATTAACAAAATTAACCCTTCGGCCATATTTACATGCATTCATACCACATGGTCATTTGGACCTCAAATCTACTTCGTGATCAAAAAAGCAACTAACGTCTGGAAGCAATTCAATAAGACCTATTAAAGCGTATTAACAAAAATAACCCTTCGGCCACTTTAACATGCATACATACTACATGGTTATAAGGAACTCAAATCAACTTCGTGATCAAAAAAACAACAAACGTCTGGAAACTTCTCAATAAGACGTTATAAAACGTATTACCAAAATTAACCCTTCGGCTATATTTACACGCATACAATTCACTTGTTCATTTGGAACTCAAAAAAACTTCGAGATCGAAAAAGCACCAAACGTCTGGAAACACCTAAATAAGAATTTTTAAAGCGTTATAACAAATTAACCCATCGGCCATACTAACATGCATTCATACCACATTTTCATTTGAACCTCAAATCAACTTTGTGATCAAAAAAGCACCAAACGTCTGGAAACCCCTTAATGAGACGTTAAATAGCGTATTAACAAAATTTACCCTGCGGCCATATTTACACGCATACATTCCACATAGTCATTTGGAACTCAAAAAAACTTCAAGATCGAAAAAACACCAAACGTCTGGAAACAGTTTAATAAGACGTTATAAAGCTTATTAACAAAAATAACCCTTCCACAATATGAACATGCATACATACCTCATGGGCATTAGAACCTCAAATCAACTTCTTGATCAAAAAAGCTACAAACGTCTGAAAACATTTTAATAAGACGTTATAAAGCGTATTAACAAAAATAACCCTTCGGCCATTATAACAAGCATACATACTATATTAGGAAAACGCTCTGAGTAACGCGTTGATGAGCGAGCACGGATACACGCAACACCTCGAACCGAAATTATGTCTATCGAAAATGTCATTAAAAGCCAATAATTCTTGAATTTCGTCACAGACTTGTATAAATATCTCCAAAATTTCCAAAAATATTGGTCCCAATAACCTTGCTAAGTTTTAAGTTTTTCGATTAAACCTTTGATTGAACGGTTCCTTGTTAAGTTTCAAAAATCACATGATATCCTTCAAACAATATACCTGGGACCACTCATATGATATGATATTACTGTGTACACAATATCAGATCAATCTGTTAAACGGTCATTATTAGTTTCATTTCGTTTGAAACTTTCTGCTCTAACTACCCTGCCTTGAACTGAAGATTCGAAGTCGCCGTGAATTTGACAGCCAACACACAAAATGACGCTAGAATTACAAAAAACTTTTGAAAATAACGACAGATAAGACTGAAAATTGGCAAAAATACCTTAAATGTTGCTACCAATTACCATGCGAAGTTTTTAGTTGGTCGGTCAATCGGCAATACCCGCTGCACGAGAGCGGGCATTGCGTTGATTGTTTGAGTATCTCCTTGCAGCAGTCTGGTCGGGGGTCTCTTTGCTCCTTGATGCTATATTATAAACGACATTTTGTTTCAACCTTTTAGATTTAGCTTCGTCAGTTTCTTGATCTTCAATTTCACGCAGACGCTTTTTCGCCTTTATGGCTTTCATTCTAGCAGAAGTCTTTCCATTTTTCGACATGTTTAAATAGGGATAAGATAGGTAATGAAAAAGTAAGAAGTAGAGTACCTACCTAATTAAAGTACAATAATATTTGTGTGATCAATGTTTGAAATGCACGAAATGTGTGCTCAAAGACGTAATGTATTCAATGTCGTAATGTTACGAAATGAATCTTGAACAAAACTTCGCAAATATGAAAATAAAGTAAACACCTTTCAACTAATAAGCGAAAGGAATCAAAGTTCCACACAAAAAAACGGATCAGGTAAAATAGTAACTACCTAGTTTAGAAACGGAATGAATCCAACGTTCCACAATTTAAATAAGACAACGTAATGTTTTGAACTGAATGAATCAAAACTTTCAAAAAAAAATAGCAACCTTCAAGGAAATGTCAGGCTAGACAGAAGCTCAGAAACGGAATAAATCCAACGTTTCCAAGAAGAAAATAATTTGAAATAATCAATCCCCTGGACAAAAACTGTAGATACCTAATATCTATGCTTTAAAAGCGATTCAATTTTACTAATACCTTCACAAAGTACACCAAATTGCCAAAATTATCAACGAAAAGAAGCAAAATGCAGGAGAGATTTGGAATGACGTGTAAACGCTAGAAGAGAACAAACGCCACTCAATGATATTATTGAAATGTGAGCTTATGTTTCTAATCCCTCCTGGATGCAAAATCAGCCAAGTAGAAACACGGGAGACACGGCCATCAGAACTACGAATTGAAGAAAAGACAATCAAGGTCCTTAAAAACTCGAAATGATTTGTTGGAAACTATGATCCAAATTGAATTATTCAAATTTGATCAACTCAATAAACATAAAAATATCTGCTTTTCACTAAAAAAGTGTACTTACCATCAAAACACTCTTGTACCTAAAGCAAATCGGATTCAGTTGCATTGGAAAGACATTCATTTTCAATGTTTCATTTCTGACAACTATTAAAAATGTCAATAAGTGCATACTTTCTTGACAGATTCGGCTGAAAATTTGTAAAATAAGTGACTTTGTTGGTCTTACTGACCATGCTAAATATGAGTTTGATCACATTTCTCAAAGACCATTTTCATTTTTTAGGCTATCAGGAGATAGGAGATCAGGAGGTTGTCTTTACATGTGTGCAAAATTTCAGGTCGATCGGTGAAACGGTGCGACTTCTATTGCTTCCTTTAGCATACAAAAAAAAAAAAAAAAACAGAGGTCCGTGCTAAAAGAGCCAAATGGAGTCGCTCGCTTCGCTCGCTCAACTACATGGTCATTTGGAACTCAAATCAATGTTAAGATTGGAAAAGTATCAAACGCCTGGAAACACCTAAATAAGACGTTATAAAGCTTATTAACAAAAATAACCCTTCCGCAATATGAACATGCATACATTGTCATTGTCATTTGGACCTGAAATTAACTTCGTGATTAAAAAAGCAACTAACATCTGGAAACCCCTTAATAAGAAGTTATATAGCGTATTAACAAAATAACCCTTCGGCCATATTTACACGCATCCATTCCACATGGTCATTTGGAACTCAAAAAAACTTAAAGATCGAAAAAACACCAAACGTCTAAAAACACCTTAATAAGACTTTTTAAAGCGTATTAACAAAATTAACCCATCGGCCATACTAACATGTATAAATACCACATTGTCATTTGGACCTCAAATCAACTTCGTGATCAAAAAAGCACCAAGCGTCTGGAAACCCCTTAATATGACGATATAAAGCGTATTAACAAAATTAACCCATCGGCCATACTAACATGCATACATACGACAAGGTCATATGAACCTCAATCTACTTCGTGATCAAAAAAGCAACTAACGTCTGGAAGCAATTCAATAATACCTTATAAAGCGTATGAACAAAATTAACCCTTCGGCCATACTAACATGCATACATACCACATTGTCATTTGGACCTGAAATCAACTTCGTGATCAAAAAAGCAACTTACATCTGGAAACCCCTTAATAAGACGTTATATATAGCGTATTAACAAAATTAACCCTTCGGCCATATTTACACGCATACATTCCACATGGTCATTTGGAAATCAAAAAAACTTCAAGATCGAAAAAGCACCAAACGTCTGAAAACACTTTAATAAGACATTATAAAGCGTATTAACAAAATTAACCCATTGGCCATATTTACACGCATACATACCACATGGTCATTTGGACCTCAAATCTACTTCGTGATCAAAAAAGCAACTAACGTCTGGTAGCAATTCAATAAGACCTATTAAAGCGTATTAACAAAAATAACCCTTCGGCCACTTTAACATGCATACATACTACATGGTCATTAGGAACTCAAATCAACTTCGTGATAAAAAAAACAACAAACGTCTGGAAACCCCTCAATAAGACGTTATAAAACGTATTACTAAAATTAACCCTTCGGCTATATTTACACGCATACAATCCACTTGTTCATTTGGAACTCAAAAAAACTTCGAGATCGAAAAAGCACCAAACGTCTGGAAACACCTAAATAAGAATTTTTAAAACGTTATAACAAAATTAATCCATCGGCCATACTAACATGCATTCATACCACATTTTCATTTGAACCTCAAATCAACTTCGTGATCAAAAAAGCACCAAACGACTGGAAACCCCTAAATTTGACATTATAAAGCGTATTAACAAAATTAACCCATCGGTCATATTAACATGCATACATACGACATGGTCATTTGGACCTCAATCTACTTCGTGATCAAAAAAGCAACTAACGTCTGGAAGCAATTCAATAAGACTTTATAAAGCGTATTAACAAAAATAATCCTTTGGCCATTTTAACATGCATACATACTACATGGTCATTAGGAACTCAAATCAAATTCGTGATCAAAAAAGCACCAAATGTCTGGAAACACCTAAATAAGAATTTTTAAAGCGTTATAACAAAATTAACCCATCGG
Organism: Leuctra nigra; assembly: GCA_934045905.1. Lineage (NCBI taxonomy): Eukaryota > Metazoa > Arthropoda > Insecta > Plecoptera > Leuctridae > Leuctra > Leuctra nigra. Next base: position 31,511,065 of record OW203767.1, on the reverse strand, counting down.
TCAACCTAACATGCATTTATACCACATTTTCATTTGAACCTCAAATCTACTTCGTGATCAAAAAAGCACCAAACGACTGGAAACCCCTTAATATGACATTATAAAGCGTATTAACAAAATTAACCTATCGGTCATATTAACATGCATACATACGACATGGTCATTTGGACCTCAATCTACTTCGTGATCAAAAAAGCAACTAACGTCTGGAAGCAATTCAATAAGACTTTATAAAGCGTTTTAACAAAAACAATCCTTTGGCCATTTTAACATGCATACATACTACATGGTCATTAGGAACTCAAATCAACTTCGTTATCAAAAAAACAACAAACGTCTGGAAACATTTTAATAAGACTTTATAAAGCGTATTAACCAAAATAACCGTTCGGCCATTATAACGGGCATACATACTATACTACATGGTCATTTGGAACTCAAATAAATGTTAATATTGGAAAAGTATCAAACGCCTGGAAACACCTAAATAAGACTTTAAAAAGCGTATGAACAAAATTAACCTTTCGGCCATACTAACATGCATACATACCACATTGTCATTTGGACCTGAAATCAACTTCGTGATCAAAAAAGCAACTAACATCTGGATACCCCTTAATAAGACGTTATATAGCGTATTAACAAAATTAACCCTTCGGCCATATTTACACGCATACATACGACATGGTCATTTGGACCTCAATCTACTTCGTGATCAAAAAAGCAACTAACGTGTTTCCAGGCAACTAACGCCTGGAAACACCTAAATAAGACTTTAAAAAGCGTATGAACAAAATTAACCCTTCGGCCATACTAACATGCATACATACACATTGTCATTTTTACCTGAAATCAACTTCGTGATCAAAAAGCAACTTACATCTGGAAACCCCTTAATAAGACGTTATATAGCGTATTAACAAAATTAACCCTTCGGCCGTATTTACACGCATACATTCCACATGGTCATTTGGAAATCAAAAAAACTTCAAGATCGAAAAAGCACCAAACGTCTGGAAACACTTTATTAAGACATTATAAAGCGTATTAACAAAATTAACCCTTCGGCCATATTTACACGCATACATACCACATGGTCATTTGGACCTCAAATCTACTTCGTGAGCAAAAAAGCAACTAACGTCTGGAAGCAATTCAATAAGACCTATTAAAGCGTATTAACAAAATTAACCCTTCGGCCATATTTACACGCATACATACCACATGGTCATTTGGACCTCAAATCTACTTCGTGATCAAAAAAGCAACTAACGTCTGGAAACAATTCAATAAGACCCTATAAAGCGTATTAACAAAAGAAAAACTCGGCCATATTACCATGCATACATACCACATCGAAATTTGGACCTCAAACCAACTTCGTGATCAAAAAAGCACCAAACTTCTGGAAACCTTATAATATGACATTATAAAGCGTATTAACAAAATTAACTCATCGGTCATAATAACATGCATACATACCACATAGTCATTTGGACCTCAAATCTACTTAGTGATCAAAAAAGCAACCTACGTCTGGAAGCAATTAAATAAGACCTTAAAAAGCGTATTAACAAAAATAACCCTTCGGCCATATTAACATGCATACATACCACATTGACATTTGGACCTCAAATCAACTTCGTGATCAAAAAAGCACCAAACGTCTGGAAACCCTTTAATAAGACGTTAAATAGCGTATTAACAAAATTAACCCTTCAGCCATATTTACACGCATACATTCCACATTGTCAATTGGAACTCAAAAAAACTTCAAGATCGAAAAAACACCAAACGTCTGTAAACAGTTTAATTAGACGTGATAAAGCTTATTAACAAAAATAACCCTTCCGCAATATGAACATGAACAGTATGAACATACCTCATGGGCATTTGAACCTCAAATCAACTTCTTGATCAAAAAAGCTACAAACGTCTGGAAACATTTTAATAAGACCTTATAAAGCGTATTAACAAAAATTACCCTTCGGCCATTATAGCAAGCATACATACTATACTACATGGTCATTTGGAACTCAAATCAATGTTAAGATTGGAAAAGTATCAAACGCCTGGAAACACCTAAATCAGACGTTATAAAGCTTATTAACAAAAATAACCCTTCCGCAATATGAACATGCATACATTGTCATTGTCTTTTGGACCTGAAAAAAACTTCTTGATCAAAAAAGCCACTAACATCTGGAAACCCCTTAATAAGACGTTATATAGCGTATTCACAAAATATCCCTTCGGCCATATTTACACGCATCTATTCCACATGGTCATTTGGAACTCCAAAAAACTTCGAGATCGAAAAAGCACCAAACGTCTGGAAACACATATATAAGACTTTTTATAGCAAATTATCAAAATTAACCCATCGGCAATATTAACATGCATACATACCACATGGTCATTTGGACCTCAAATCTACTTCTTGATCAAAAAAGGAACTAACGTCTGGAAACAATTCAATAAGACCTTATAAAGCGTATTAACAAAAGAAAAACTCGGCCATATTAACATGCATACATACCACATTGACATTTGGACCTCAAATCAACTTCGTAATTAAAAAAGCACCAAACGTCTGGAAACCCTTTAATATGACATTATAAAGCGTATTAACAAAATTAACCCATCGGTCATATTAACATGCATACATACCACATGGTCATTTGGATCTCAAATCTACTTTGTGATCAAAAAAGCAACCAACGTCTGGAAGCAACTCAATAAGACCCTATAAAGCGTATTAACAAAAATAAACCTTCGGCCATTTTAACATGCATACATACTACATGGTCATTAGGAACTCTAATCAACTTCGTGATCAAAAACGCAACAAACATCTGGAAACCCCTCAATAAGACGTTATAAAACGTATTACCAAAATTAACCCTTATGCTATATTTACACGCATATAATCCATTTGTTCATTTGGAACTCAAAAAAACTTCGAGATCGAAAAAGCACCAAACGTCTGGAAACACCTAAATATAACTTTTTTAAGCGTATTAACAAAATTTACCCATCGGCCATACTAACATGCATTCATACCACATTTTCATTTGGACCTCAAATCAACTTCGTGATCAAAAAATAACCAAACGTCTGGAAACCCCTAATATGACGTTATAAAGCGTATGAACAAAATAAACCCATCGGCCATACTAACATGCATACATACCACATTGTGATTTGGACCTCAAATCAACTTCGTGATCAAAAAAGCAACAAACGTCTGGAAACCCCTCAATAAGACCTTATAAAGCGTATTACTAAAATGAACCCTTCGGCTATATTTACACGCATACAATCCATTTGTTCATTTGGAACTTAAAAAAACTACGAGACCTTATAAAGCGTGTTAACAAAAAAAACCTCGGCCATATTAACATGCATTCATACTACATGGTCATTAGGAACTCAAATCAACTTCGTGATCAAAAAAGCAACAAACGTCTGGAAACCCCTCAATAAGACGTTATAAAACGTATTACCAAAATTAACCCTTCGGCTATATTTACACTCATACAATCCACTTGTTCATTTGGAACTCAAAAAAACTTCGAGATCGAAAAAGCACCAAACGTCTAGAAACACCTAAATAAGACTTTTTAAAGCGTATTTACTAAATTAACCCATCGGCCATACTAACATGTATTCATACCACATTTTCAATTGGACCTCAAATCAACTTCGTGATCAAAAAAGCACCAAACATCTGGAAACCCCTTAATATAAAGTTATAATGCATATGAACAAAATTAACCCTTCGGCCATACTAACATGCATACATACCACATTGTCATTTGGACCTGAAATCAACTTCGTGATCAAAAAAGCAACTAACATCTGGAAACCCGTTAAAGGGCTTATGTCATCTTGAATAAAGCTTTGACTTTGTGTTCTTACCATGTATTTAGGCAATATAAGGAATAAATCATCTAAAATAATTGTACCCTGAATGAATTATTAATTATTTTCTGTGCGCAATTTGAACCTGGCGGGCGTGATTGCCTACGTCACTCTATGCGCAGCGCTGATTGGTTAGCGTGAACACAGGGGGGATAGATCACGCCCGCTATTGCCGATCAACCCTTCTTTCGCACCACTGCCGGTGCACAATACACCGGACAATTAGTAAACAATCGAAAGTGGAGAATGCAGTGAAAGATTCCGTTAGCTGCACACATTTCGAAACATATTTTTAAACCGACAGAATCTGCACAGAAATATTGAAGTTTTATTTACCGTGCTAGATATGCATTGTAGAGTAATTGTTGTTTAATTGTTTCTCCATGAACAATGAAGTGGAATATTATTTCTAGATTCAAAAATTATTGCCGTTTGCCGGACTCATCAAGACTGATAGCGAATACAATCACACAAAATCCAAATTTTATATTGTGTGATAGTAAAAAGAGTAACACGACACGGTACATCAATTGTCTATTGCAGAGATATAATTTAATTGTACATACTGCCTAGGTAGAACGGAACAAAAACGAAACTGAAATTTCTTGTCCAATAAAGTCTGGCGATTTGTTGCATATAAATCCTTTGTTTATTGGGTGACTTTTTGGGTGGTGTAACGAAGAATTGAAGAAATATTATTACAGTCTAACCTTCAAATCCATCTTCTACGAATGTGCAGAGCAATCATAATGGACTCGGAACAAAGTAATGCGGTGCATTTTGTGAAGCCCAACTCCGTGTACAATTCGGAGTACCTACTTTACTTTGTACAAAATCTTATAAAGAGTTGAATTTTTTCCTTGATAGATGGAATTGCTTTTTATTGCTTTTGTTATACACGTAGTAAGGGCCTTAAACGTTTCGGAAAAATCGAAATTTTGAAACAAATTATCAAACAAGTTGATTGGGCGTGAGCGACGCTATTTGCAAGGAGCTGGTAACACTATCATAATTATTATTATTTCGTATGGTTTATTACAATTACAATAAAGTTACAAAAATTGGTAATATAAAACACAAATTAAAGGACATAATTATCATAATAAGAAATCAATGTAAAACATAAAAAATATTGCTGTTCTGGCAGAAGCTTCTACAGCCGCACATCTAGATCTTCAAGCCACCTGAGGGCCTCCGGAGTGAGATCGCAGATGTCTCGAAGAGATCCTGTGAATTTGCGTAGTGGACACTCAGTGGCGATGTGGAACGCAGATTGCACAGGGTGTCCACAGTCACACTCCGGAGACTCTCTTAGGCCCCACTTGTGCATCATCTGCCCGCATCGTCCGTGCCCAGTCCTCAGCCTATTCAATGTGGCCCATTAACTCCGAGGAAGCTCAAATCCAGGCTGCTCGATGATGGGATCTTGAACCAATGCGTGGACGTCAGGATTATCTGAAGACCACTCTTCTGTCCACGCAGCGTCAACGTCAAATCCCCTCTCTGACAGAGCATTGGCCAATTTCCAGGGAGGATGCCTCGATTTGAGTCTTTGCCTCTCTGTTGCGGTGGTAAATTTGTGAACAGGAAGTTCTGGATTTGTCAGGCACTTCTCCCATTGTTTAACCAAGGCCCCTTGTCGTCGCAGATGAGGTGGCGGAATATTGCTGAGAACTGGGAGCCATTGAAGGGGAGTCGATCTCGTAGTGCCTTATATTATGCGCATGGTGATGTTCAGTTTTGAGTCCAGAGTTTTTGTATGATGACTGTTGACCCAAACAGGCGCACAATACTCCGCCGCAGAATAAACCAGTGCAAGTGCCGATATCCTCAATGTAGAGGTACTGGCTCCCCAACTCGTGCCAGCAAGTTTCTGAATGATGTTGTTTCTTGTATTTATCTTAGCAGCAATGTTGTTGATATGGTGTTTAAATGTGAGTGAACGATCAAGTGTAACCCCGAGATACTTTGGATGACTATTGTTTTTCACGAAATGCCCATTAAACTTGACTTTAATATCGTGGTTTGCTTGATAGTTGGAAAGGTGAAATGTTGTTACTTCAGTTTTCGACGGGTTTGGACAAAGTCTCCAATTTGAAAAGTATTCCCCCAGGATGGATAGATCTTTCGTCAGTTCATCTTCGCATTCTTCAAAGGTTGTATTCTGTGACGCCACTGCAATATCGTCTGCATAGATAAACTTGCTTGAGTTGGTGGCGGGAATGTCGCTTGTATAGAGGTTGAAAAGCAACGGCGCAAGTACAGATCCCTGTGGCAGACCGTTGTTTAGTAATTGAGACTTACTTTTGTTGTTGTTGATATGCACTTCAAAACTTCTGTTGCTCAGCATGTTATTGAGCAATATGTACAAAGTTCTACAAGGAATAGCTTTGATAAACTTATACAGTAAGCCATGCCTCCAAACAGTATCGTATGCAGCAGTTAGATCAATAAATGCTACAGCAGTTTTTAAGTGTTTCTCAAAGCCGTCCTCTATGTGCGTTGTTAGGGCCAAGACTTGATCACAGCAGTTGCGGTTCGGTCTGAATCCAGCTTGTTCGACCGGCACTTGTCCGTTGATAACATGCGATATACGGTTGTATAGAAGTCTTTCAAAAAGTTTATATGTTACACTCAACAAAGCTATTGGACGATAACTTTCCTCCTTGTCCGGCTGTTTGCCTGGCTTAAGGATAGCCACAACTTTAGTTTTCTTGAATAATGGAGGAAGGTATCCAGTAAGCAAAATATTGGTATAAAACTCAGATAGCCATTTGATTGTCTTTGGTCCACAAAACTTTAAAAACTCCGGAAATATACCGTCGACACCAGCCGCTTTACCATTTTTTACAGATCGCAAAGCATTTTCAACCTCGATAGTACTGAATGCACAAGCAAAGGTAGAAGTATCTTCTGCATCAAGCTGTGCTAACTTGAGTTTTGATTTAACACTTCTGCTGATATCCTTGTCAATGTTTACTCTAGACATCTTCACTATACGATTTGCAATCAGGTTTGGGTTTATATCAGTCTTTGGTTTGTTACTGTCTGTACTGGCCCCTAGACGGCGTAAAACAGACCATGCCTTTCTACTAGAATGTTGGAAATTCATGCTTTCAACAGTCTCAGACCATCGTTCCATTCTTGTCTTGTCCAATGCATGAAGCAAGTCATCTGCAACTTCATGATCACCACTCTCGCTGAACTCATTATACAGTCGTGTAAACTCATCAGTCCAACATGGAATATACTCTCTCCTATATCCTCTTGGTATACAGTTCTTAGCTATTTTTATTACCAGTCCGACAAAGCGTCCGTAGTTTTGAGGCAAAGGGCTTATCCAACGTAGACTATTATCCAATTGGCGAGCAAAGTTTTTCCATAGTTTTTACATAGTTTTTACATAATGAAAATGTATTTTAGAAAAGTTTTTGTTATGTACTATTTAAAAAACAAATTCCCAGTATTTACACTTGAACTCTCTAACATCCAACGTCATCTAGAACGTAGTCCAAACAAATAACAATCACTCGATTAACGTTGAATGTCTCAATGAAAACCAATTAAATCAACTATTAAGTCTATCCATAAATTCAATGTTCCCTGGAAGACGTCTTCTCAGACAATGATAAACGCATACAAACTTTTAACTCTTCTAAAACATTAAAATATTGCAAAAATAAGCTGTAGCAATGGGCTAACGCGTGGTCTGCGGGCAGGTAGTCTGCACAGAGTGATGTATGTATTCATTTCGGTCGAACCGATCCCGAGCCCAGGAGACAGGATGGCGGGCGAAACAAAACACCGTCCAGTGTTGAGAGAAGGAAGACTGACCGATTAAAGATCACTTGCCACAAGATGACATAGGCCCTTTAATAAGACGTAATATAAAGTATTAACAAAATTAACCCTTCGGCCATATTTACACGCATACATTCCACGTGGTCATTTGGAACTCAAAAAAACTTCAAGATCGTAAAGCACCAAACGTCTGGAAATACTTTAATAAAACGTTATAAAGCGTATTAACAAAATTAACCCATCGGCCATACTAACATGCATACATACCACATTGACATTTGGACCTCAAATCAACTTCGTGATCAAAAAAGCAACTAACGTCTGAAAACAATTCAATAAGGCCTTATAAAGCGTATTAACAAAAATAACCCTTCGGCCATTTTAACATGCATACATACTACATGGTCATTAGGAACTCTAATCAACTTCGTGATCAGAAAAAGGAACAAACGTCTGGAAACCCCTCAATAAGACGTTATAAAACGTATTACCAAAATTAACCCTTCGGCTATATTTACACGCATACAATACATTTGTTCATTTGGAACTCAAATAAACTTCGAGATCGAAAAAGCACCAAACGTCTGGAAACACCTATATAAGACTTTTTAAAGCGTATTAACAAAATAAACCCATCGGCCATACTAATATGCATACATACCACATTGACATTTGGACCTCAAATCAACTTCGTGATAAAAAAAAAGCACCAAACGTCTGGAAACCCCTTAATATGACATTATAAAGCGTATTAACAAAATGAATCCATCGGTCATATTAACATGCATACATACCACATGGTCATTTGGAACTCAAATCTTCTTCGTGATCAAAAAAGCAACTAACGTCTGGAAGCAATTCAATAAGACCATATAAAGCGTATTAACAAAAATAACCCTTCGACCATTTTAACATGCATACATACTACATGGTCATTAGGAACTCAAATCAACTTCGTGATAAAAAAAACAACAAATGTCTGGAAACCCCTCAATAAGTTGTTATAAAACGTATTACCAAAATTAACCCTTCGGCTATATTAAACGCATACAATCCACTTGTTCATTTGCAACTCAAAAAAACTTCGAGATTGAAAAAGCACCAAACGGCTGAAAACACATAAATAAGACATAATAAAGCGTATTAACAAACTTAACCCATCGGCCATACTAACATGCATACATACCACATTGTCATTTGGACCTCAAATCAACTTCGTGATAAAAAAAAGCACCAAACGTCTGGAAACCCCTTAATATGACATTATAAAGCTTATTACCAAAATGAACCCATCGGTCATATTAACATGCATACATACCACATGGTCATTTGGACCTCAAATCTACTTCGTGATCAAAAAAGCAACTAGCGTCTGGAAGCAATTCAATAACACCTTATAAAGCGTATTAACAAAAATAACCCTTCGGCCATATTAACATGCATACATAGCACATGGTCATTTGGACCTCAAATTAACTTCGTGATCAAAAAAGCAACAAACGTCTGATAACCCCTCAATAAGACGTTATAAATCGTATTACCAAAATTAACCCATCGGCCATATTTACACGGATACAATCCACTTGTTCATATGGAACTCAAAACAACTTCGAGATCGAAAAAGCACCAAACGTCTGGAAAAAGTTTAATAAGACGTTTTAAAACGTATTTCCAAAATTAACCCTTAGGCAATATTAACATGCATACATACCTCATGGGCATTTGAACCTCAAATCAACTTCTTGATCAAAAAAGCTACAAACGTCTGGAAACATTTTAATAAGTCGTTATAAAACGAATTATCAAAATTAACCCTACGGCTATATTTACACGCATACAATCCACTTGTTCATTTGGAACTCAAAAAAACTTCGAGATCGAAAAAGCACCAAACCTCTGGAAACACCTAAATAAGACTTTTTAAAACGTATTAACAAAATATACCCATCGGCCATACTAACATGCATTCATTCCACATTTTCATTTGAACCTCAAAACAACTTCGTAATTAAAAAAGCACCAAACGTCTGGAAACAGTTTAATAAGACGTTATAAAGCATATGAACAAAATTAACCCATCGGCCAAACTAACATGCATACATACCACATTGTCATTTGGTCCTGAAATCTAGTTCGTGATTAAAAAAGCAACTAACGTCTGGAAGCAATTCAATAAGACGTTATAAAACGTATTACCAAAATTAACCCTTCGGCTATATTTACAGCATACAATCCACTTGTTCATTTGGAACTCAATAAAACTTCGAGATCGAAAAAGCACCAAACGTCTGGAAACACATAAATAAGACATTATAATGCGTATTAACAAAATTAGCCCATCGGCCATACTAACATGCATACATACCACATTGTCATTTGGAACTCAAAAAAACTTCGAGATCGAAAAAGCACCAAACGTCTGGAAAAAGTTTAATAAGACGTTTTAAAACGTATTTCCAAAATTAACCCTGAGGCAATATTAACATGCATACATACCTCATGAGCATTTGAACCTCAAATCAACTTCTTGATCAAAAAAGCTACAAACGTCTGGAAACAATTTAATAAGACGTTATAAAACGAATTATCAAAATTAACCTTTCGGCTATATTTACACGCATACAATCCACTTGTTCATTTGGAACTCAAAAAAACTTCGAGATCGAAAAAGCACCAAACGTCTGGAAACACATAAATAAGACATATTTAAACGTATTAACAAAATTTACCCATCGGCCATACTAACATGCATTCATACCACATTTTCATTTGAACCTCAAATTAACTTCGTGATCAAAATAGCACCAAACGTCTGGAAACCCTTTAATATGACCTTATAAAGCTAATTAACAAAATTAACCCATCGGTCATATAACAATGCATACATACCACATGGTCATTTGGACCTCAAATCTACTTCGTGATCAAAAAAGCAACTAACGTCTGGATGCAATTCAATAACACCTTATAAAGCTTATTAACAAAATTAACCCATCGGTCATATAACAATGCATACATACCACATGGTCATTTGGACCTCAAATCTACTTCGTGATCAAAAAAGCAACTAACGTCTGGATGCAATTCAATAACAACTTATTAAGCTTATTAACAAAATTAACCCATCGGTCATATTAACATGCATACATACCACATGGTCATTTGGACCTCAAATAAACTTCGTGATCAAAAAAGCACCAAACGTCTGGAAACAGTTTAATAAGACGTTATAAAGTGTATGAACAAAATTAACCCTTCGGCCAAACTAACATGCATACATACCACATTGTCATTTGGACCTGAAATCTACTTCGTGATCAAGAAAGCACCAATCGTCTGGAAACCTCTTAATATGACATTATAAAGCGTATTAACAAAATTAACCCATCGGACATACAAACATGCATACATACCACATGGTCATTTGGACCTCAAATCTACTTCGTGATCAAAAAAGCACCAAACGTCTGGAAGCAATTCAATAACACCTTATAAAGCGTATTAACAAAAATAACCCTTCGGTTATATTAACATGCATACATAGCACATGGTCATTTGGACCTCAAATTAACTTCGTGATCAAAAAAGCAACAAACGTCTGAAAACCCCTCAATAAGACGTTATAAAACGTATAACCAAAATTAACCCTTCGGCCATATTTACACGGATACAATCCACTTGTTCATATGGAACTCAAAACAACTTCGAGATCGAAAAAGCACCAAACGTCTGTAAAAAGTTTAATAAGACGTTTTAAAACGTATTTTCAAAATTAACCCTTCGGCCATATTTACAGCATACAATCCACTTGTTCATTTGGACTCAAAAAAATTTCGAGATCGAAAAAGCACCAAACGTCTGGAAACAAATAAATAAGACATTATAAAGCGTATTAACAAAATTAACCCATCGGCCATACTTACATGCATACATACCACATTGTCATTTGGAACTCAAAAAAACTTCGAGATCGAAAAAGCACCAAACGTCTGGAAAAAGATTATTAAGACGTTTTAAAACGTATTTCCAAAATTAACCCTTAGGCAATATTAACATGCATACATACCTCATGAGCATTTGAACCTCAAATCAACTTCTTGATCAAAAAAGCTACAAACGTCTGGAAACATTTTAATAAGACGTTATAAAACGAATTATCAAAATTAACCTTTCGGCTATATTTACACGCATACAATCCACTTGTTCATTTGGAACTCAAAAAAACTTCGAGATCGAAAAAGCACCAAACGTCTGGAAACACATAAATAAGACATTTTAAAACGTATTAACAAAATTTACCCATCGGCCATACTAACATGCATTCATACCACATATTCATTTGAACCTCAAATTAACTTCGTGATCAAAATAGCACCAAACGTCTGGAAACCCTTTAATATAATATTATAAAGCTTATTAACAAAATTAACCCATCGGTCATATAACAATGCATACATACCACATGGTCATTTGGACCTCAAATCTACTTCGTGATCAAAAAAGCAACTAACGTCTGGATGCAATTCAATAACAACTTATAAAGCTTATTAACAAAATTAACCCATCGGTCATATTAACATGCATACATACCACATGGTCATTTGGACCTCAAATCTACTTCGTGATCAAAAAAGCAACTAACGTCTGGATGCAATTCAATAAAACCTTATAAAGCGTATTTACAAAAATAACCCTTCGGCCATATTAACATGCATACATAGCACATGGTCATTTGGACCTCAAATTAACTTCGTGATCAAAAAAGCACCAAACGTCTGGAAACAGTTTAATAAGACGTTATAAAGCGTATGAACAAAATTAACCCTTCGGCCAAACTAACATGCATACATACCACATTGTCATTTGGACCTGAAATCTACTTCGTGATCAAGAAAGCACCAATCGTCTGGAAACCCCTTAATATGACATTATAAAGCGTATTAACAAAATTAACCCATCGGACATACTAACATGCATACATACCACATGGTCATTTGGACCTCAAATCTACTTCGTGATCAAAAAAGCACCAAACGTCTGGAAACAGTTTAATAAGACGTTATAAAGCGTATGAACAAAATTAACCCTTCGGCCAAACTTACATGCATACATACCACATTGTCATTTGGACCTGAAATCTACTTCGTGATCAAAAAAGCAACTAACGTCTGGAAGCAATTCAATAAGACGTTATAAAACGTATTACCAAAATTAACCTTTCGGCTATATTTACACGCATACAATCCACTTGTTCATTTGGAACTCAAAAAACGTCGAGATCGAAAAAGCACCAAACGTCTGGAAACACCTATATAAGACTTTTTAAAGCGTATTTACAAAATTAACCCATCGGTCATATTAAGGCGGTCATATTACGGATGTATTGCTTTTATAAGCAAACCTATTTCTCCGGTTGTAACATTCTTTGTGTGAGTGCGAGAGAGAGAGAGAGAGATGTATCTATCTCTGTCTCTCTGTCTCACAAACTCATAAACAGTCACGGCTGGTCTGGCAGGTCGTAAACAGGCAGGTAGTTGACAGTAAACCCAAACATGCAGCTGTGATCTCACATTTCAAGAATTTCGGAAGAAAGAGCCCGGACAATGATTCAACTCTGGATGCAGAGGCACATTAGAATACATATTTGTTCATATTTCTGTAACTCAGAGGTAGAAGGCCGGAAGTCAATTTTCTCAATTGTCTCGTCCTTGCACACTTCTGGAATGATGTAATCAAGATCTAACCATTGCCTTTTGTTTGACAAATTTAGTTTTATTGAGGTACATACGTATTCAACACCATTACAAATATTATTCATTGAATGAGGGAGTAATGGCTTATGAGCTGAAAAATTGTTTTAGCCCTAATTGACTTCCGGCATTCTACTTCTCATTTACCGAATTCTACATTCAGTTGAATATTTCATCTTGCAATAATTACACCAAAGGTGCTAAATTAATTGCAATTCATATAATTCATGTACTATAATCGTCGGTTCTTCAGGACAAAATTGGCATAGATACCTACATGTATCAATAATTATTGACACAATTAGTTCAGTTACCAAACTCATTGATTCTACCGAGCTTTATCGAATATGAGGAGAGAAAGTTTGTAAGTAATCTGGCCACATATGAAAGAAGAAATGAATACAATGTTTCCAATAAAAGAAATACGCTTTTATTCGAAAATTTATTATCAACACGACAAAATGTTACATTTTCAGCTATGCGGTGACTCAATAATTCGATGTTTTTATTTGCATGCGACCCTTTATAGGGCAAAGTAAATTACATAACGGTACAAACATTGTTACGACTGGCTTATCAATAATCGTTGTAAATTACAAACGACTACAGTTCGTTCACAATTACAAATAACAATATATTATATAATTATACATAAAATATACTACGCATTATAAGCCTATAATATTGATAATATCATTGCAATTTAACTGTCGCAATGCCGAAATTTTTTACAATGTTTTCCACGATTCCAAATAATATGAAATGTCAGGCAAAATACTGATTTGGTAAAACGAATCTCCAACATTCTAGCCAAAAAAGTGAACTCGCGAAACAGTGATGACACTTTTAGATGCCTATACCTCCAAGTTTCATATTTTTCAAAAGTAATTTCTCTTCAACATAAATTGAAACTAAAAAAATGTCATATGAATCATTAATAAATCGTAATAAATAACAAAATATCACAAACATATAAGCTTATAGGTAAAATGCCCAGTAATCTAATTTGTTCCCGCCTAGTGCAAGTTGATAATATTTCGATGGTATATAAGAAAGTGAATAATTTTACATTCAAATGCCCAGTTCTCTCAAATGCCCCTGACAAGTAGTTTTTGACTATGAGTGTCAATGCAATCGAAAGTTATAACAGGAAATTTTCATTTGATTTTCAATTAATGGCATCATCCAATGAAGTCTGTGCTAACTCGTCATAACTCTATAGTAGGATAGGTGAGCTCTGATTTCATTGATACTAACAAGGACTGATTGTCAAAGAAACTGCCAGCCAATCCGTTTCCTTCAGATTAGAGGTGAGCGCGTGAGTGATTTTTGACTCACGCGCGGTTACGTCACGCGGGCACGTATTCCACTCACGCACACTCACGCACGCGGGTTCGTCATTTAGCTCACGATCACGCACACTCACGCAGCAAATCTTATGGACTCATGCACTCTCACGCACACTCACGAACTACAACTCACGCACAGTCACTCACGTTGATAAGTATACAACATGCTTTGTTTATGTCAGGTCTCTGTAGGTCAGTCCTCATATTTTTGATAAACAACACTGCTCTTTTTTTTTACAAATAACTGTCGAGTCAAATGTAGCATGAGAAATGCAACTTGGCTACGGACCACCTTTACTCTATTTTCTTATAGGTATACCCAGTAATAACAACTTAGGTAGTATGCATAAAATATTTAAATTTGCTTATCAAGGGTCCATAATTTGAAATAACAATCGCAACTTTCCTGAACACTAAGACCTGGCCAAAATGCACAGAAATCTGTTGTTCACTATGTTTTGTTTTTTTAATTAAAATATCATGCCCCGCAGGGCATTTTTTTGTTTTTCACGAAATAAAAACCTTTTTGGGAAGCTGAAATGGCAAAGTTACTGGTCACGCGTGACACGCGTGTCACGATTCACGCGTGATCAGTAACTTTGCAAACTCACGCACGACTTTTAGCAGTGGTGTGCACACTCACGCACAGTCACGCTAAAAGTCGTGAGTCACGCGTGAGTCACGCGTGACTCGCGTCACGCGCTCACCTCTGCTTCAGATGCCGTTTATACTTTTGGCTAAAAGGTATTTCTTTACTAAGTGTACCTTTGAACTCAGCGATGGTATTAGCTGGCAACAATGTCTTCGCAATGGTAACAGATTGAAATTGTATTATTGGTACATGGGTACACATCTGCACTTCAGAGGTCGAAGGCCGTAAGTCAATTTTCTCGTCATTGCGTTGAACATTTTTGGAATTATGTAATCAAACTCTATCAATTGCAATTTGACTGATGATACCAAATCAATCCCACTTTATTCCCTGGTAGGGGACGCGGGGGGCGTGGGTGGGGGACGTAATATCGAATCCGCGTGAACATCAAATCAAACCCAATGAACAATGATCAAACCGTGCCGCGTGTTCAGTCTCTCATACATTATGTCTTACTCTTGTACAGTATAAAACGGTAATCTTGATTTCTTTCAAAAGAAGAATAAAAATAATTATGTCCACAAAAGTTTGTAGACTCACAAAACATGTGTCCTTATACTTTAATCTTTATATTATTATTATTATCGACATTCCTTGTCTACTAATTAGAAAATTAGTTTTGCACAACACAGTCCAATCACACTTTGCCGCGTGAGCAAAGTCAGTCATTCATCAGATTCAGCTACCGCGAAATGTAAACCAATACATCCCCCCAGCCATAAACTGTTTATGCTCGCTACCTGACCAGACAAAGGCCGACCAAGACCGACCAAGACCCTCGCAAAGACCTAACAGACTTCCCCCCTCCCCCGCGCAGACATGCGGGTGTCAGCACTTGAGATACACACCGCTAGTGGCGCGACTAGCCGGCCCAAGACATCGCACAACTTTTCCAGAGAAACAACAAAATAAGTAGCATCACATAAACACACAGAGTGACGTTAATATAAGTCCAATCAATGTCAAACTTTCGGCATTGGATTCAAGATGGTCTGACGCGTGTAATGAACTAGTTTGCAATCAGTGTTGTGACTTATCTAGATAAAATTATCTAGATAATTATCTAGATAATTATTTTTTATCTTTATCTTTATCTAGATAAATACTTTTCTTGTTATCTTTATCTTTATCTAGATAAAAAAATCGTTATCTTTTGTCTTTTCTCTAGATAAAAAATATTTATCTATTTTAATTTTAAAATACCATAATGTAAATTAGAATTCATAATACCGGGTGGCGCAAAAAAATCACCCTGATTGAGAAGTCACTATATCGCAACTATTATAGATAGGATTCTGAAATGTGTACACATATTAGAAAACATACACAAATTTAATATTTGCAAGTTTCAAAAACATTTCTATAGTAGGAAAAAAGTTACAGCTGTTCAAATTTGGTTGTCAAAAAATTGATTATACGGAGCTCAATTAGCGCACGTCCAGAAAACTTTCAAAGGCCGGGACGCTGTTTCTTCAAAACTACGTACGATATCAAGCTGAAAATTTCAAATTATATTCAAAATAGATTCGATTCGATTGTGTAAAAATTTAAATCAATAACAATTTATGTAACGACAGTTATTGAATCTTGAAGTTGAGCTGGAAAACAGAATAGTGGGGAAAATATTCATTTTTTTAACTTAATCTACATATTCTGATTTTACGTTAAACTTCAAGATTTCATTCCATTCATTCAAATTGATTGACATTTTTACACACTTGATCTTATTTCAATATAATTTGAAATTTTCAGCTTTATATCGTACTACGCAGTTTTGAAGAAACATTGGAAGTTTTCTGGACGCGCGCTATTTGAGATCCGTATAATCCATTTTTTGACAACCAAATTTGAACAGCTGTAACTTTTTTCCTACAATTCGCGAAAACAAGGAACATCACTGACCTCTGGTGGATCCTTTGGTACTTGAGATAGGGTGCATAATGGAGGTTAAAAGGGGGTTATTTATATAAATAAATTATATTATATTTGCTTTAAGTTGTTTGTTATGGCTGAAAAAGTAAAATTGTAACTTATTGTACATTTCAATTGTTTCTCCTTTTCCACTGCCCTGTGAAAGCAAGAACTTCTAAATAAAAAAGTGCATCTAAAAAGTTTCCTGTCAGAAGTGGCTCCATCACTTATGCGAATAGGAATGTTTTTGAAACCTGCACATATTAAATTTTGGTATGTTTTCTAATAAGTATGTGTACCAATTTCAGAATCCTACATAATAGTTTCGATATAGTGACTTCTCAATCAGGATGATTTTTTTTTTTGCGAAACCCGATATATTAAGGATAGAAGCTATTATGTCTTACAATTTTATACTGACTTACATCATCGTTCCTACAAAAATTCAGTATCCTATCCCCCAATACTTTTCAAAACATTTGTTAGAAAATAATGTTATATATAATGAAATCGGTGATTGACCTGTGACGTTTCCAAATTTACGCATTAGAAAATTAAAATTATAATCCCCCATAATAATAATAGTCCCTTCCCTTTCAGTAAATTTTAATCACAAGCAGTAGGAACATCAATAATCTGGTTAGATATGCCTATAAAGTAACTGTTTGTAGATATACCTAATAATAATATCTGTAAAATTAAATTAGACAAGATTTTAGAAAATTATCTTTTATCTTTTAATATTTATCTAGATAATTTTTTTTTATCTTTATCTATTATCTAGATAATTTTTCAAAATATTATCTATTATCTTATCTAGATAAATTTTTGGCAGTTATCTATTATCTTTATCTAGATAAAAATAAAATTATCTAGTCACAACACTGTTTGCAATATATTTGAAATACCCTTCTTTAATATGTAGGCAACAGAAAATGACATTCATGTATGTGTGATTTAGGGGGACAAAAAACATTTATTTTTTATTTTTTGGGAACATAAAAGAGTGTTAAAAACCAACCCTCAACAAAGTAGACAGTATAAAGATACTTACAACAAAATCGTAGCGAATTCTATAATATAGTTAAAAAGTTGCATGTGTATTACTATCTGTATTTTAATAATCGATTTTCCAAAGATTTCCCGGAAAATTATCAAACTAGATTTTTTTCATTAATTTTATTTTTCAGTTTAAGTGCATATAAACTGATATCAATACTAATTTCAACTCATATTGAACGGTAAGATCCACCTTAACATGCATACATACCACATAGTCCTTTGGACCTCAAATCTACTTCGTGATCAAAAAAGCAACTAACGTCTGGATGCAATTCCATAACACCTCAAAGCTTATTAACAAAATTAACCCATCGGTCATATAACAATGCATACATACCACATGGTCATTTGGACCTCAAATCTACTTCGTGATCAAAAAAGCAAATAACGTCTGGATGCAATTCAATAACACCTTATAAAGCTTATTAACAAAATTAACCCATCGGTCATATTAACATGCATATATACCACATGGTCATTTGGACCTCAAATCTACTTCGTGATCAAAAAAGCAACTAACGTCTGGATGCAATTCAATAAGACCTTATAAAGCGTATTAACAAAAATAACCCTTCGGCCATATTAACATGCATACATACCACATTGACATTTGGACCTCAAATCAACTTCGTGATCAAAAAAGCACCAAACGTCTGGAAACAGTTTAATAAGACGTTATAAAGCGTATGAACAAAATTAACCCTTCGGCCAAACTAACATGCATACATACCACATGGTCATTTGGACCTCAAATCTACTTCGTGATCAAAAAAGCAACTAACGTCTGGAAGCAATTCAATAACACCTTATAAAGCGTATTAACAAAAATAACCATCGGCCATATTAACATGCATACATAGCACGTGGTCATTTGGACCTCAAATTAACATCCTGAACAAAAAAGCAACAAACGTCTGTAAACCCCTCAATAAGACGTTATAAAACGTATTACCAAAATTAACCCTTCGGCCATATTTAAACGGATACAATCCACTTGGTTATTTGGATCTCAAAACAACTTCGAGATCGAAAAAGCACCAAACGTCTGGAAAAAGTTTAATAAGACGTTTTAAAACGTATTTCCAAAATTAACACTTAGGCAATATTAAATTGCACACATACCTCATGGGCATTTGAACCTCAAATCAACTTCTTGATCAAAAAAATTACAAACGTCTGGAAACATTTTAATGAGACGTTATAAAACGAATTATCAAAATTAACCCTTCGGCTATATTTACACGCATACAATCCACTTGTTCATTTGGAACTCAAAAAAACTTCGAGATCGAAAAAGCACCAAACGTCTGGAAACACCTATATAAGACTTTTTAAAGCGTATTTACAAAATTAACCCATTGGCCATACTAACATGCATACATACCACATTGACATTTGGACCTCAAATTAACTTTGTGATAAAAAAAAGAGCACCAAACGTCTGGAAACCCCTTAATATGACATTATAAAGCGTATTAACAAAATTAATCCATCGGTCATATTAACATGCATACATATCACATTGACATTTGGACCTCAAATCAACTTCGTGATCAAGAAAGCACCAAACGTCTGGAAACCCCTTAATATGACATTATAAAGCGTATTAACAAAATTAACCCATCGGACTTACTAACATGCATACATACCACATGGTCATTTGGACCTCAAATCAACTTCGTGATCAAAAAAGCACCAAACGTCTGAAAACAGTTTAATAAGACGTTATAAAGCGTATGAACAAAATTAACCCTTCGGCCAAACTAACATGCATACATACCACATTGTCATTTGGACCTGAAATCTACTTCGTGATCAAGAAAGCACCAATCGTCTGGAAACCCCTTAATATGACATTATAAAGCGTATTAACAAAATTAACCCATCGGACATACTAACATGCATACATACCACATGGTCATTTGGACCTCAAATCTACTTCTGATCAAAAAAGCACCAAACGTCTGGAAGCAATTCAATAACACCTTATAAAGCGTATTAACAAAAATAACCCTTCGGCCATATTAACATGCATACATAGCACATGGTCATTTGGACCTCAAATTAACTTTGTGATCAAAAAAGCAACAAACGTCTGAAAACCCCTCAATAAGACGTTATAAAACGTATAACCAAAATTAACCCTTCGGCCATATTTACACGGATACAATCCACTTGTTCATATGGAACTCAAAACAACTTCGAGATCGAAAAAGCACCAAACGTCTGTAAAAAGTTTAATAAGACGTTTTAAAACGTATTTCCAAAATTAACCCTTCTGCCATATTTACAGCATACAATCCACTTGTTCATTTGGACTCACAAATATTTCGAGATCGAAAAAGCACCAAACGTCTGGAAACAAATAAATAAGTCATTATAAAGCTTATTAACAAAATTAACCCATCGGTCATATAACAATGCATACATACCACATGGTCATTTGGACCTCAAATCTACTTCGTGATCAAAAAAGCAACTAACGTCTGGATGCAATTCAATAACACCTTATAAAGCTTATTAACAAAATTAAGCCATCGGTCATATTAACATGCATACATACCACATGGTCATTTGGACCTCAAATCTACTTCGTGATCAAAAAAGCAACTAACGTCTGGATGCAATTCAATAAGACCTTATAAAGAGTATTAACAAAAATAACCCTTCGGCCATATTAACATGCATACATACCACATTGACATTTGGACCTCAAATCAACTTCGTGATCAAAAAAGCACCAAACGTCTGGAAACAGTTTAATAAGACGTTATAAAGCGTATGAACAAAATTAACCCTTCGGCCAAACTAACATGCATACATACCACATGGTCATTTGGACCTCAAATCTACTTCGTGATCAAAAAAAGCAACTAACGTCTGGAAGCAATTCAATAACACCTTATAAAGCGTATTAACAAAAATAACCATCGGCCATATTAACATGCATACATAGCACGTGGTCATTTGGACCTCAAATTAACATCCTGAACAAAAAAGCAACAAACGTCTGTAAACCCCTCAATAAGACGTTATAAAACGTATTTCCAAAATTAACCCTTCTGCCATATTTACAGCATACAATCCACTTGTTCATTTGGACTCACAAATATTTCGAGATCGAAAAAGCACCAAACGTCTGGAAACAAATAAATAAGACATTATAAAGCGTATTAACAAAATTAACCCATCGGCCATACTAACATGCATACATACCACATTGTCATTTGAAACTCAAAAAAACTTCGAGATCGAAAAAGCACCAAACGTCTGGAAAAAGTTTAATAAGACGTATTTCCAAAATTAACCCTGAGGCAATATTAACATGCATACATACCTCATGAGCATTTGAACCTCAAATCAACTTCTTGATCAAAAAAGCTACAAACGTCTGGAAACATTTTAATAAGACGTTATAAAACGAATTATCAAAATTAACCTTTCGGCTATATTTACACGCATACAATCCACTTGTTCATTTGGAACTCAAAAAAACTTCGAGATCGAAAAAGCACCAAACGTCTGGAAACACATAAATAAGACATATTTAAACGTATTAACAAAATTTACCCATCGGCCATACTAACATGCATTCATACCACATTTTCATTTGAACCTCAAATTAACTTCGTGATCAAAATAGCACCAAACGTCTGGAAACCCTTAAATATGACATTATAAAGCTTATTAACAAAATTAACCCATCGGTCATATAACAATGCATACATACCACATGGTCATTTGGACCTCAAATCTACTTCGTGATCAAAAAAGCAACTAACGTCTGGATGCAATTCAATAACACCTTATAAAGCTTATTAACAAAATTAACCCATCGGTCATATTAACATGCATACATACCACATGGTCATTTGGACCTCAAATCTACTTCTTGATCAAAAAAGCAACTAACGTCTGGATGCAATTCAATAAGACCTTATAAAGCGTATTAACAAAAATAACCCTTCGGCCATATTAACATGCATACATACCACATTGACATTTGGACCTCAAATCAACTTCGTGATCAAAAAAGCACCAAACGTCTGGAAACAGTTTAATAAGACGTTATAAAGCGTATGAACAAAATTAACCCTTCGGCCAAACTAACATGCATACATACCACATGGTCATTTGGACCTCAAATCTACTTCGTGATCAAAAAAGCAACTAACGTTTGGAAGCAATTCAATAACACCTTATAAAGCGTATTAACAAAAATAACCATCGGCCATATTAACATGCATACATAGCACGTGGTCATTTGGACCTCAAATTAACATCCTGAACAAAAAAGCAACAAACGTCTGTAAACCCCTCAATAAGACGTTATAAAACGTATTTCCAAAATTAACCCTTCTGCCATATTTACAGCATACAATCCACTTGTTCATTTGGACTCACAAATATTTCGAGATCGAAAAAGCACCAAACGTCTGGAAACAAATAAATAAGACATTATAAAGCGTATTAACAAAATTAACCCATCGGCCATACTAACATGCATACATACCACATTGTCATTTGAAACTCAAATCTACTTCGTGATCAAAAAAGCAACTAACGTCTGGATGCAATTCAATAACACCTTATAAAGCTTATTAACAAAATTAACCCATCGGTCATATTAACATGCATACATACCACATGGTCATTTGGACCTCAAATCTACTTCTTGATCAAAAAAGCAACTAACGTCTGGATGCAATTCAATAAAACCTTATAAAGCGTATTAACAAAAATAACCCTTCGGCCATATTAACATGCATACATAGCACATGGTCATTTGGACCTCAAATTAACTTCGTGATCAAAAAAGCAACAAACGTCTGAAAACCCCTCAATAAGACGTTATAAAACGTATAACCAAAATTAACCCTTCGGCCATATTTACACGGATACAATCCACTTGTTCATATGGAACACAAAACAACTTCGAGATCGAAAAAGCACCAAACGTCTGTAAAAAGTTTAATAAGACATTTTAAAACGTATTTCCAAGATTAACCCTTCGGCCATATTCACAGCATACAATCCACTTGTTCATTTGGACTCAAAAAAATTTCGAGATCGAAAAAGCACCAAACGTCTGGAAACAAATAAATAAGACATTATAAAGCGTATTAACAAAATTAACCCATCGGCCATACTAACATGCATACATACCACATTGTCATTTGGAACTCAAAAAAACTTCGAGATCGAAAAAGCTACAAACGAAAAAGCTACAAGCTACAAACATTTTAATAAGACGTTATAAAACGAATTATCAAATTTAACCATTCGGATATATTTACACGCATACAATCCACTTGTTCATTTGGCACTCAAAAAAACGTCGAGATCAAAAAAGCACCAAACGTCTGGAAACACCTATATAAGACTTTTTAAAGCGTATTTACAAAATAAACCCATCGGCCATACTAAAATGCATACATACCACATTGACATTTGGACCTCAAATTAACTTCGTGATAAAAAAAAACACCAAACGTATGGAAACCCCTTAATATGACATTATAAAGCGTATTAACAAAATTAACCCATCGGTCATATTAACATGCATACATATCACATTGACATTTGGACCTCAAATCAACTACGTGATCAAGAAAGCACCAAACGTCTGGAAGCAATTCAATAACACCTTATAAAGCGTATTAACAAAAATAACCCTTCGGCCATATTAACATGCATACATAGCACATGGTCATTTGGACCTCAATTAACTTCGTGATCAAAAAAGCAACAAACGTCTGGAAACATTTTAATGAGACGTTATAAAACGTATTACAAAAATTAACCCTTCGGCCATATTTACACGGATACAATCCACTTGTTCATATGGAACTCAAAAAAACTTCGAGATCGAAAAAGCACCAAACGTCTGGAAAAAGTTTAATAAGACGTTTTAAAAACTATTTCCAAAATTAACCCTTAGGCAATATTAAATTGCACACATACCTCATGGGCATTTGAACCTCAAATCAACTTCTTGATCAAAAAAGCTACAAACGTCTGGAAACATTTTAATGAGACGTTATAAAACGTCGGCCATACTAACATGCATACATACCACATTTTCATTTGAACCCCAAATTAACTTCGTGATCAAAATATCACCAAACGTCTGGATACCCTTTAATATGACATTATAAAGCTTATTAACAAAATTAACCCATCGGTCATATAACAATGCATACATACCACATAGTCATTTGGACCTCAAATCTACTTCGTGATCAAAAAAGCAACTAACGTCTGGATGCAATTCAATAACACCTTATAAAGCTTATTAACAAAATTAACCCATTGGCCATACTAACATGCATACATACCACATTGTCATTTGGACCTCAAATCTACTTCGTGATCAAAAAAGCACCAAACGTCTGGAAGCAATTCAATAACACCTTATAAAGCGAATTAAAAAAAATAACCCTTCGGCCATATTAACATGCATACATAGCACATGGTCATTTGGACCTCAAATTAACTTCGTGAACAAAAAAGCAACAAACGTCTGAAAACCCCTCAATAAGACGTTATAAAACGTATAACCAAAATTAACCCTTCGGCCATATTTACACGGATACAATCCACTTGTTCATATGGAACTCAAAACAACTTCGAGATCGAAAAAGGACCAAACGTCTGGAAAAAGTTTAATAAGACGTTTTAAAACGTATTTCCAAAATTAACCCTTCGGCCATATTTACAGCATACAATCCACTTGTTCATTTGGACTCAAAAAAATTTCGAGATCGAAAAAGCACCAAACGTCTGGAAACACATAAATAAGACATTATAAAGCGTATTAACAAAATTAACCCATCGGCCATACTAACATGCATACATACCACATTGTCATTTGGAACTCAAAAAAACTTCTAGATCGAAAAAGCACCAAACGTCTGGAAAAAGTGAAATAAGACGTTTTAAAACGTATTTCCAAAATTAACCCTTAGGCAATATTAACATGCATACATACCTCATGGGCATTTGAACCTCAAATCAACTTCTTGATCAAAAAAGCTACAAACGTCTGGAAACATTTTAATAAGACGTTATAAAACGAATTATTAAAATTAACCTTTCGGCTATATTTACACGCATACAATCCACTTGTTTATTTGGAACTCAAAAAAACTTCGAGATCGAAAAAGCACCAAACGTCTGGAAACACATAAATAAGACATTTTAAAACGTATTAACAAAATTTACCCATCGTCCATACTAACATGCATTCATACCACATTTTCATTTGAACCTCAAATCAACTTCGTGATCAAAATAGCACCAAACGTCTGGAAACCCTTTAACTTCGAGATCACATTATAAAGCTTATTAACAAAATTAACCCATCGGTCATATTAACATGCATACATACCACATAGTCATTTGGACCTCAAATCTACTTCGTGATCAAAAAAGCAACTAACGTCTGGATGCAATTCAATAACACCTTAAAGCTTATTAACAAAATTAACCCATCGGTCATATAACAATGCATACATACCACATGGTCATTTGGACCTCACATCTACTTCGTGATCAAAAAAGCAACTAACGTCTGGATGCAATTCAATAACACCTTATAAAGCTTATTAACAATATTAACCCATCGGTCATATTAACATGCATACATACCACATGGTCATTTGGACCTCAAATCTACTTCGTGATTAAAAAAGCAACTAACGTCTGGATGCAATTCAATAAGACCTTATAAAGCGTATGAACAAAATTAACCCTTCGGCCAAACTAACATGCATACATACCACATTGTCATTTGGACCTGAAATCTACTTCGTGAAAAAAAGCAACTAACGTCTGGAAGCAATTCAATAAGACGTTATAAAACTTATTACCAAAATTAACCTTTCGGCTATATTTACACGCAAACAATCCACTTGTTCATTTGGATCTCAAAAAAACGTCGAGATCGAAATAGCACCAAACGTCTGGAAACACCTATATAAGACTTTTTAAAGCGTATTTACAAAATTAACCCATCGGCCATACTAAAATGCATTAATACCACATTGACATTTGGACCTCAAATTAAATTCGTGATAAAAAAAAAGCACCAAACGTCTGGAAAACCCGTAATATGACATTATAAAGCGTATTAACAAAATTAACCCATCGGTCATATTAACATGCATACATATCACATTGACATTTGGACCTCAACTTCGTGATCAAGAAAGCACTAAACATCTGGAAACCCCTTAATATGACATTATAAAGCGTATTAACAAAATTAACCCATCGGACATATTAACATGCATACATACCACATGGTCATTTGGACCTCAAATCTACTTCGTGATCAAAAAAGCAACTAACGTCTGGAAGCAATTCAATAATACCTTATAAAGAGTATTAACAAAAATAACCATCGGCCATATTAACATGCATACAGCACATGGTCATTTGGACCTCAAATTAACTTCGTGATCAAAAAATCAACAAACGTCTGTAAACCCCTCAATAAGACGTTATAAAACGTATTACCAAAATTAACCCTTCGGCCATATTTACACGGATACAATCCACTTGGTTATTTGGATCTCAAAACAACTTCGAGATCGAAAAAGCACCAAACGTCTGGAAACACCTATATAAGACTTTTTAAAGCGTATTTACAAAATTAACCCATTGGCCATACTAACATGCATACATACCACATTGACATTTGGACCTCAAATTAACTTTGTGATAAAAAAAAAGCACCAAACGTCTGGAAACCCCTTAATATGACATTATAAAGCGTATTGACATAATGAACCCATCGGCCATACTAACATGCATACATACCACATTGTCATTTGGACCTCAAATCTACTTCGTGATCAAAAAAGCACCAAACGTCTGGAAGCAATTCAATAACACCTTATAAAGCGTATTAACAAAAATAACCCTTCGGCCATATTAACATGCATACATAGCACATGGTCATTTGGACCTCAAATTAACTTCGTGATTAAAAAAGCAACAAACGTCTGAAAACCCCTCAATAAGACGTTATAAAACGTATAACCAAAATTAACCCTTCGGCCATATTTACACGGATACAATCCACTTGTTCATATGGAACTCAAAACAACTTCGAGATCGAAAAAGCACCAAACGTCTGTAAAAAGTTTTATAAGACGTTTTAAAACGTATTTCCAAAATTAACCCTTCGGCCATATTTACAGCATACAATCCACTTGTTCATTTGGACTCAAAAAAATTTCGAGATCGAAAGAGCACCAAAATGTCTGGAAACAAATAAATAAGACATTATAAAGCGTATTAACAAAATTAACCCATCGGCCATACTAACATGCATACATACCACATTGTCATTTGGACCTCAAATCTACTTCGTGATCAAAAAAGCACCAAACGTCTGGAAGCAATTCAATAACACCTTATAAAGCGTATTAACAAAAATAACCCTTCGGCCATATTAACATGCATACATTGCACATGGTCATTTGGACCTCAAATTAACTTCGTGATCAAAAAAGCAACAAACGTCTGAAAACCCCTCAATAAGACGTTATAAAACGTATAACCAAAATTAACCCTTCGGCCATATTTACACGGATACAATCCACTTGTTCATATGGAACTCAAAACAACTTCGAGATCGAAAAAGGACCAAACGTCTGGAAAAAGTTTAATAAGACGTTTTAAAACGTATTTCCAAAATTAACTCTTCGGCCATATTTACAGCATACAATCCACTTGTTCATTTGGATTTAAAAAAATTTCGAGATCGAAAAAGCACCAAACGTCTGGAAACAAATAAATAAGACATTATAAAGCGTATTAACAAAATTAACCCATCGGCCATATTAACATGCATACCTCATGAGCATTTGAACCTCAAATCAACTTCTTGATCAAAAAAGCTACAAACGTCTGGAAACATTTTAATAAGACGTTATAAAACGAATTATCAAAATTAACCTTTCGGCTATATTTACACGCATACAATCCCTTGTTCATTTGGAACTCAAAAAAACTTTGAGATCGAAAAAGCACCAAACGTCTGGAAACACATAAATAAGACATTTTAAAACGTATTAACAAAATTTACCCATCGGCCATACTAACATGCATTCATACCACATTTTCATTTGAACCTCAAATTAACTTCGTGATCAAAATAGCACCAAACGTCTGGAAACCCTTTAATATGACATTATAAAGCTTATTAACAAAATTAACCCATCGGTCATATAACAATGCATACATACCACATGGTCATTTGGACCTCAAATCTACTTCGTGATCAAAAAAGCAACTAACGTCTGGATGCAATTCAATAACACCTTATAAAGCTTATTAACAAAATTAACCCATCGGTCATATTAACATGCATACATACCACATGGTCATTTGGACATCAAATCTACTTCGTGATCAAAAAAGCAACTAACGTCTGGATGCAAATAAATAAAACCTTATAAGGCGTATTAACAAAAATAACCCTTCGGCCATATTAACATGCATATATACCACATTGACATTTGGACCTCAAATCAACTTCGTGATCAAAAAACCAACAAACATCTGGAAACAGTTTTATAAGACGTTATAAAGCGTATGAACAAAATTAACCCTTCGGCCAAACTTACATGCATATATACCACATTGACAGTTGGACCTCAAATCAACTTCGTGATCAAAAAAGCACTAAACATCTGGAAACAGTTTAATAAGACGTTATTAAACGTATAACCAAAATTAACCCTTCGGCCATATTTACACGGATACAATCCACTTGTTCATATGGAACTCAAAACAACTTCGAGATCGAAAAAGCACCAAACGTCTGTAAAAAGTTTAATAAGACGTTTTAAAACGTATTTCCATAATTAACCCTTCGGCCATATTTACAGCATACAATCCACTTGTTCATTTGGACTCAAAAAAATTTCGAGATCGAAAAAGCACCAAACGTCTGGAAACCCCTTAATAAGACATTATAAAGCGTATTAACAAAATTAACCCATCGGTCATATTAACATGCATACATATCACATTGACATTTGGACCTCAAATCAACTTCGTGATCAAGAAAGCCAAAACGTCTGGAAACCCCTTAATATGACATTATAAAGCGTATTAACAAAATTAACCCATCGGACATATTAACATGCATACATACCACATGGTCATTTGGACCTCAAATCTACTTCGTGATCAAAAAAGCAACTAACGTCTGTAAACCCCTCAATAAAACGTTATAAAACGTATTACCAAAATTAACCCTTCGGCCATATTTACACGGATACAATCCACTTGTTCATATGGAACTCAAAACAACTTCGAGATCGAAAAAGGACCAAACGTCTGGAAAAAGTTTTATAAGACGTTTTAAAACGTATTTCCAAAATTAAAAAAATACTATTATGCATACATACCACATTTTCATTTGGAACTCAAGAAAACTTCGAGATCAAAAAAGCACCAAACGTCTGTAAAAAGTTTAATAAGACGTTTTAAAACGTATTTCCAAAATTAACCTTTCGGCTATATTTACAGCATACAATCCACTTGTTCATTTGGACTCAAAAAAATTTCGAGATGGAAAAAGCACCAAACGTCTGGAAACACAAAAATAAGACATTATAAAGCGTATTAACAAAATTAACCCATCGGTCATACTAACATGTATACATACCACATTGTCATTTGGACCTCAAATCAACTTCGGGATCAAAAAAGCACCAAACGTCTGGAAACCCTTTAATATGACATTATAAAGCTTATTAACAAAAATAACCTATCGGCCATATTAACATGCATACATACCACATTGTCATTTGGACCTGAAATCTACTTCGTGATCAAAAAAGCAACTAACGTCTGGAAGCAATTCAATAAGACGTTATAAAACGTATTACCAAAATTAACCTTTCGGCTATATTTACACGCATACAATCCACTTGTTCATTTGGAACTCAAAAAAACGTCGAGATCGAAAAAGCACCAACGTCTGGAAACACCTATATAAGACTTTTTAAAGCGTATTTACAAAATTAACCTATTGGCCATACTAACATGCAAACATACCACTTGGTCATTTGGACCTCAATTCTACTTCGTGATCAAAAAAGCAACTAACGTCTGGATGCAATCCCCGTCTGAAACCCCTTAATAAGACGTTATAAAACGTATAACCAAAATTAACCCTTCGGCCATATTTACACGGATACAACCCACTTGTTCATATGGAATCAAAACAACTTCGAGATCGAAAAAGCACCAAACGTCTGTAAAAAGTTTAATAAGACGTTTTAAAACGTATTTCCAAAATTAACCCTTCGGCTATATTTACGGCATACAATCCACTTGTTCATTTGGACTCAAAAAAATGTCGAGATCGAAAAAGCACCAAACGTCTGGAAACACATAAATAAGACATTATAAAGCGTATTAACAAAATTAACCCATCGGCCATACTAACATGCATACATACCACATTGTCATTTGGACCTCAAATCAACTTCTTGATCAAAAAAGCTACAAACGTCTGGAAACATTTTAATGAGACGTTATAAAACGAATTATCAAAATTAACCCTTCGGCTATATTTACACGCATACAATCCACTTGTTCATTTGAAACTCAAAAAAACTACGAGATCGAAAAAGCACCAAACGTCTGGAAACACCTATATAAGACTTTTTAAAGCGTATTTACAAAATTAACCCATTGGCCATTCTAACATGCATACATACCACATTGACATATGGACCTCAAATTAACTTCGTGATAAAAAAAAAGCACCAAACGTCTGGAAACCCCTTAATATGATATTATAAAGCGTATTAACAAAATTAACCCATCGGTCATATTAACATGCATACATATCACATTGACATTTGGACCTCAAATCAACTTCGTGATCAAGAAAGCACCAAACGTCTGGAAACCCCTTAATATGACATTAAAAAGCGTATTAACAAAATTAACCCATCGGCCATACTAACATGCATACATACCACATTGTCATTTGGACCTCAAATCTACTTCGTGATCAAAAAAGCACCAAACGTCTGGAAGCAATTCTATAACACCTTATAAAGCGTATTAACAAAAATAACCCTTCGGCCATATTAACATGCATACATAGCACATGGTCATTTGGACCTCAAATTAACTTCCTGATCAAAAAGCAACAAACGTCTGAAAACCCCTCAATAAGACGTTATTAAACGTATAACCAAAATTAACCCTTCGGCCATATTTACACGGATACAATCCACTTGTTCATATGGAACTCAAAACAACTTCGAGATCGAAAAAGCACCAAACGTCTGTAAAAAGTTTAATAAGAAGTTTTAAAACGTATTTCCAAAATTAACCCTTCGGCCATATTTACAGCATACAATCCACTTGTCCATTTGGACTCAAAAAAATTTCGAGATCGAAAAAGCACCAACGTCTGGAAACACCTATATAAGACTTTTTAAAGCGTATTTACAAAATTAACCTATTGGCCATACTAACATGCAAACATACCACATGGTCATTGGACCTCAAATCTACTTCGTGATCAAAAAAGCAACTAACGTCTGGATGCAATCCCCGTCTGAAACCCCTCAATAAGACGTTATAAAACGTATAACCAAAATTAACCCTTCGGCCATATTTACACGGATACAACCCACTTGTTCATATGGAACCAAAACAACTTCGAGATCGAAAAAGCACCAAACGTCTGTAAAAGTTTTATAGGACGTTTTAAAACGTATTTCCAATATTAACCCTTCGGCTATATTTACAGCATACAATCCACTTGTTCATTTGGACTCAAAAAAATTTCGAGATCGAAAAAGCACCAAACGTCTGGAAACACATAAATAAGACATTATAAAGCGTATTAATATGACATTAAAAAGCGTATTAACAAAATTAACCCATCGGCCATACTAACATGCATACATACCACATTGTCATTTGGACCTCAAATCTACTTCGTGATCAAAAAAGCACCAAAGGTCTGGAAGCAATTCTATAACACCTTATAAAGCGTATTAACAAAAATTACCCTTCGGCCATATTAACATGCATACATAGCACATGGTCATTTGGACCTCAAATTAACTTCCTGATCAAAAAAGCAACAAACGTCTGAAAACCCCTCAATAAGACGTTATTAAACGTATAACCAAAATTAACCCTTCGGCCATATTTACACGGATACAATCCACTTGTTCATATGGAACTCAAAACAACTTCGAGATCGAAAAAGCACCAAACGTCTGTAAAAAGTTTAATAAGACGTTTTAAAACGATTTCCAAAATTAACCCTTCGGCCATATTTACAGCATACAATCCACTTGTCCATTTGGACTCAAAAAAATTTCGAGATCGAAAAAGTACCATACGTCTGGAAACACCTATATAAGACTTTTTAAAGCGTATTTACAAAATTAACCCATCGGCCATACTAAAATGCATACATACCACATTTACATTTGGACCTCAAATTAACTTCGTGATAAAAAATAGCACCAAACGTCTGGAAACCCCTTAAAAAGACATTATAAAGCGTATTAATAAAATTAACCCATTGGCCATACTAAAATGCATACATACCACATTTACATTTGGACCTCAAATTAACTTCGTGATAAAAAATAGCACCAAACGTCTGGAAACCCCTTAAAAAGACATTATAAAGCGTATTAATAAAATTAACCCATCGGTCATATTAACATGCATACATACCACATGGTCATTTGGACCTCAAATCTACTTCGTGATCAAAAAACAACTAACGTCTGGATACAATTCAATAAGACCTTATAAAGCGTATGAACAAAATTAACCCTTCGGCCCAACTTACATGCATACATACCACATTGTCATTTGGACCTGAAATCTACTTCGTGATCAAAAAAGCAACTAACGTCTGGAAGCAATTCAATAAGACGTTATAAAACGTATTACCAAAATTAACCTTTCGGCTATATTTACACGAATACAATCCACTTTTTCATTTGGAACTCAAAAAAACGTCGATATCGAAAAAGCATCAAACGTCTGAAAACACCTATATAAGACTTTTTAAAGCGTATTTACAAAATTAACCCATCGGCCATACTAAAATGCATACATACCACATTGACATTTGGACCTCAAATTAACTTCGTGATAAAAAAAAACACCAAACGTCTGGAATCCCCTTAATATGACATTATAAAGAGTATTAACAACATTAACCCATCGGACATACTAACATGCATACATACCACATGGTCATTTGGACCTCAAATCTACTTCGTGATCAAAAAAGCAACTAACGTCTGGATGCAATTCAATAACATCTTATAAAGCTTATTAACAAAATTAACCCATCGGTCATATTAACATGCATACATACCACATGGTCATTTGGACATCAAATCTACTTCGTGATCAAAAAAACAACTAACGTCTGGATGCAATTCAATAAAACCTTATAAAGCGTATTAACAAAAATAACCCTTCGGCCATACTAAAATGCATACATACCACATTGACATTTGGACCTCAAATTAACTTCGTAATAAAAAAAAGCACCAAACGTCTGGAAACCCCTTAATAAGACATTATAAAGCGTATTAACAAAATTAACCCATCGGTCATATTAACATGCATACATATCACATTGACATTTGGACCTCAAATCAACTTCGTGATCAAGAAAGCCAAAACATCTGGAAACCCCTTAATATGACATTATAAAGCGTATTAACAAAAATAACCCTTCGGCCATATTAACATGCATACATACCACATTGTCATTTGGACCTGAAATCTACTTCGTGATCAAAAAAGCAACTAACGTCTGGAAGCAATTCAATAAGACGTTATAAAACGTATTGTAAAAATTAACCCTTCGGCTATATTTCCAGCATACAATCCACTTGTTCATTTGGAACTCAATAAAACTTCGAGATCGAAAAAGCACCAAACGTCTGGAAACACATAAATAAGACATTATAATGCGCATTAACAAAATTAACCCATCGGTTATACTAACACGCATACATACCACATTGTCATTTGGAACTCAAAAAAACTTCGAGATCGAAAAAGCACAAAACGTCTGGAAACACATAAATAAGACATTATTAAGCGTATTAACAAAATTAACCCATCGGCCATACTAACATGCATACATACCACATTGTCATTTGGACCTCAAATCAACTTCGTGATCAAAAAAGCACCAAACGTCTGGAAACCCTTTAATATCACATTATAAAGCTTATGAACAAAATTAACCCATCGGTCATAAAACATGCATACATACCACATAGTCATTTGGACCTCAAATCTACTTCGTGATCAAAAAAGGAACTAACGTCTGGATGCAATTCAATAAGACCTTATTAAGCATATTAACAAAAATAACCCTTCGGCCATATTAACATGCATACATACCACATTGACATTTGGACCTCAAATCAACTTCGTGATCAAAAAAGCACCAAACGTCTGGAAACAATTTAATAGGACGTTATAAAGCGTAAGAACAAAATTAACTCTTCGGCCAAACTAACATTCATACATACCACATTGTCATTTGGACCTGAAATCTACTTCGTGATCAAAAAAGCTACAAACGTCTGGAAACATTTTAATGAGACGTTATAAAACGAATTATCAAAATTAACCCTTCGGCTATATTTACACGCATACAATCCACTTGTTCATTTGAAACTCAAAAAAACTTCGAGATCGAAAAAGCACCAAACGTCTGGTCACACCTATATAAGACTTTTTAAAGCGTATTTACAAAATTAACCTATTGGCCATTCTAACATGCATACATACCACATTGACATTTGGACCTCAAATTAACTTCGTGATAAAAAAAAAAGCACCAAACGTCTGGAAACCCCTTAATATGACATTATAAAGCGTATTAACAAAATTAACCCATCGGTCATATTAACATGCACACATATCACATTGACATTTGGACCTCAAATCAACTTCGTGATCAAGAAAGCACCAAACGTCTGGAAGCAATTCAATAACACCTTATAAAGCTTATTTACAAAAATAACCCTTCGGCCATATTAACATGCATACATAGCACAATGTCATTTGGACCTCAAATTAACTTCGTGATCAAAAAAGCACCAAACGTCTGGAAACACATAAATAAGACATTTTAAAACGTATTAACAAAATTTACCCATCGGCCATACTAACATGCATTCATACCACATTTTCATTTGAACCTCAAATTAACTACGTGATCAAAATAGCACCAAACGTCTGGAAACCCTTTAATATGACATTATAAAGCTTTTTAACAAAATTAACCCATCGGTCATATAACAATGCATACATACCACATGGTCATTTGGACCTCAAATCTATTTCGTGATCAAAAAAGCACCCAACGTCTGGAAGCAATTCAATAACACCTTATAAAGCGTATTAAAAAAATAACCCTTCGGCCATATTAACATGCATACATAACACATGGTCATTTGGACCTCAAATTAACTTCGTTATCAAAAATGCAACAAACTTCGAGATCGAAAAAGCACCAAACGTCTGTAAAAAGTTTAATAAGACGTTTTAAAACGTATTTCCAAAATTAACCCTTAGGCCATATTTACAGCATACAATCCACTTGTTCATTTGGACTCAAAAAAATTTCGAGATCGAAAAAGCACCAAACGTCTGGAAACAAATAAATAAGACATTATAAAGCGTATTAACAAAATTAACCCATCGGCCATACTAACATGCATACATACCACATTGTCATTTGTACCTCAAATCTACTTCGTGATCAAAAAAGAACCAAACGTCTGGAAGCAATTCATTAACACCTTATAAAGCGTATTTACAAAAATATCCATTCGGCCATATTAACATGGTCATTTGGACCTCAAATTAACTTCGTGATCAAAAAAGCAACAAACGTCTGAAAACCCCTCAATAAGACGTTATAAAACGTATAACCAAAGTTAACCCTTCGGCCATATTTACACGGATACAATCCACTTGTTCATATGTAACTCAAAACAACTTCGAGATCGAAAAAGCACCAAACGTCTGTAAAAAGTTTAATAAGACGTTTTAAAACGTATTTCCAAAATTAACCCTTCGGCCATATTTACAGCATACAATCCACTTGTTCAT
This sequence comes from Leuctra nigra, assembly GCA_934045905.1. Taxonomy (NCBI): domain Eukaryota; kingdom Metazoa; phylum Arthropoda; class Insecta; order Plecoptera; family Leuctridae; genus Leuctra; species Leuctra nigra. Next base: position 31,474,451 of record OW203767.1, on the reverse strand, counting down.
TTGGATTTAAAAAAATTTCGAGATCGAAAAAGCACCAAACGTCTGAAAACAAATAAATATGACATTATAAAGAGTATTAACAAAATTAACCCATCGGCCATACTAACATGCATACATACCACATTGTCATTTGGAACTCAAAAAAACTTCGAGATCGAAAAAGCACCAAACGTCTGGAAAAAGTTTAATAAGACGTTTTAAAACGTATTTCCAAAATTAACCCTTAGGCAATATTAACATGCATACATACCTCATGAGCATTTGAACCTCAAATCAACTTCTTGATCAAAAAAGCTACAAACGTCTGGAAACATTTTAATAAGACGTTATAAAACGAATTATCAAAATTAACCTTTCGGCTATATTTACACGCATACAATCCACTTGTTCATTTGGAATTCAAAAAAACTACGAGATCGAAAAAGCACCAAACGTCTGGAAACACATAAATAAGACATTTTAAAACGTATTAACAAAATTTACCCATCGGCCATACTAACATGCATTCATACCACATTTTCATTTGAACCTCAAATTAACTTCGTGATCAAAATAGCACCAAACGTCTGGAAACCCTTTAATATGACATTATAAAGCTTATTAACAAAATTAACCCATCGGTCATATAACAATGCACACATACCACATGGTCATTTGGACCTCCAATCTACTTCGTGATCAAAAAAGCAACTAACGTCTGGATGCAATCCCCGTCTGAAACCCCTCAATAAGACGTTATAAAACGTATAACCAAAATTAACCCTTCGGCCATATTTACACGGATACAACCCACTTGTTCATATGGAACCAAAACAACTTCGAGATCGAAAAAGCACCAAACGTCTGTAAAAAGTTTTATAGGACGTTTTAAAACGTATTTCCAATATTAACCCTTCGGCTATATTTACAGCATACAATCCACTTGTTCATTTGGACTCAAAAAAATTTCGAGATCGAAAAAGCACCAAACGTCTGGAAACACATAAATAAGACATTATAAAGCGTATTAATATGACATTAAAAAGCGTATTAACAAAATTAACCCATCGGCCATACTAACATGCATACATACCACATTGTCATTTGGACCTCAAATCTACTTCGTGATCAAAAAAGCACCAAAGGTCTGGAAGCAATTCTATAACACCTTATAAAGCGTATTAACAAAAATTACCCTTCGGCCATATTAACATGCATACATAGCACATGGTCATTTGGACCTCAAATTAACTTCCTGATCAAAAAAGCAACAAACGTCTGAAAACCCCTCAATAAGACGTTATTAAACGTATAACCAAAATTAACCCTTCGGCCATATTTACACGGATACAATCCACTTGTTCATATGGAACTCAAAACAACTTCGAGATCGAAAAAGCACCAAACGTCTGTAAAAAGTTTAATAAGACGTTTTAAAACGATTTCCAAAATTAACCCTTCGGCCATATTTACAGCATACAATCCACTTGTCCATTTGGACTCAAAAAAATTTCGAGATCGAAAAAGTACCATACGTCTGGAAACACCTATATAAGACTTTTTAAAGCGTATTTACAAAATTAACCCATCGGCCATACTAAAATGCATACATACCACATTTACATTTGGACCTCAAATTAACTTCGTGATAAAAAATAGCACCAAACGTCTGGAAACCCCTTAAAAAGACATTATAAAGCGTATTAATAAAATTAACCCATTGGCCATACTAAAATGCATACATACCACATTTACATTTGGACCTCAAATTAACTTCGTGATAAAAAATAGCACCAAACGTCTGGAAACCCCTTAAAAAGACATTATAAAGCGTATTAATAAAATTAACCCATCGGTCATATTAACATGCATACATACCACATGGTCATTTGGACCTCAAATCTACTTCGTGATCAAAAAACAACTAACGTCTGGATACAATTCAATAAGACCTTATAAAGCGTATGAACAAAATTAACCCTTCGGCCAAACTTACATGCATACATACCACATTGTCATTTGGACCTGAAATCTACTTCGTGATCAAAAAAGCAACTAACGTCTGGAAGCAATTCAATAAGACGTTATAAAACGTATTACCAAAATTAACCTTTCGGCTATATTTACACGAATACAATCCACTTTTTCATTTGGAACTCAAAAAAACGTCGATATCGAAAAAGCATCAAACGTCTGAAAACACCTATATAAGACTTTTTAAAGCGTATTTACAAAATTAACCCATCGGCCATACTAAAATGCATACATACCACATTGACATTTGGACCTCAAATTAACTTCGTGATAAAAAAAAACACCAAACGTCTGGAATCCCCTTAATATGACATTATAAAGAGTATTAACAACATTAACCCATCGGACATACTAACATGCATACATACCACATGGTCATTTGGACCTCAAATCTACTTCGTGATCAAAAAAGCAACTAACGTCTGGATGCAATTCAATAACATCTTATAAAGCTTATTAACAAAATTAACCCATCGGTCATATTAACATGCATACATACCACATGGTCATTTGGACATCAAATCTACTTCGTGATCAAAAAAACAACTAACGTCTGGATGCAATTCAATAAAACCTTATAAAGCGTATTAACAAAAATAACCCTTCGGCCATACTAAAATGCATACATACCACATTGACATTTGGACCTCAAATTAACTTCGTAATAAAAAAAAGCACCAAACGTCTGGAAACCCCTTAATAAGACATTATAAAGCGTATTAACAAAATTAACCCATCGGTCATATTAACATGCATACATATCACATTGACATTTGGACCTCAAATCAACTTCGTGATCAAGAAAGCCAAAACATCTGGAAACCCCTTAATATGACATTATAAAGCGTATTAACAAAAATAACCCTTCGGCCATATTAACATGCATACATACCACATTGTCATTTGGACCTGAAATCTACTTCGTGATCAAAAAAGCAACTAACGTCTGGAAGCAATTCAATAAGACGTTATAAAACGTATTGTAAAAATTAACCCTTCGGCTATATTTCCAGCATACAATCCACTTGTTCATTTGGAACTCAATAAAACTTCGAGATCGAAAAAGCACCAAACGTCTGGAAACACATAAATAAGACATTATAATGCGCATTAACAAAATTAACCCATCGGTTATACTAACACGCATACATACCACATTGTCATTTGGAACTCAAAAAAACTTCGAGATCGAAAAAGCACAAAACGTCTGGAAACACATAAATAAGACATTATTAAGCGTATTAACAAAATTAACCCATCGGCCATACTAACATGCATACATACCACATTGTCATTTGGACCTCAAATCAACTTCGTGATCAAAAAAGCACCAAACGTCTGGAAACCCTTTAATATCACATTATAAAGCTTATGAACAAAATTAACCCATCGGTCATAAAACATGCATACATACCACATAGTCATTTGGACCTCAAATCTACTTCGTGATCAAAAAAGGAACTAACGTCTGGATGCAATTCAATAAGACCTTATTAAGCATATTAACAAAAATAACCCTTCGGCCATATTAACATGCATACATACCACATTGACATTTGGACCTCAAATCAACTTCGTGATCAAAAAAGCACCAAACGTCTGGAAACAATTTAATAAGACGTTATAAAGCGTAAGAACAAAATTAACTCTTCGGCCAAACTAACATTCATACATACCACATTGTCATTTGGACCTGAAATCTACTTCGTGATCAAAAAAGCTACAAACGTCTGGAAACATTTTAATGAGACGTTATAAAACGAATTATCAAAATTAACCCTTCGGCTATATTTACACGCATACAATCCACTTGTTCATTTGAAACTCAAAAAAACTTCGAGATCGAAAAAGCACCAAACGTCTGGTCACACCTATATAAGACTTTTTAAAGCGTATTTACAAAATTAACCTATTGGCCATTCTAACATGCATACATACCACATTGACATTTGGACCTCAAATTAACTTCGTGATAAAAAAAAAAGCACCAAACGTCTGGAAACCCCTTAATATGACATTATAAAGCGTATTAACAAAATTAACCCATCGGTCATATTAACATGCACACATATCACATTGACATTTGGACCTCAAATCAACTTCGTGATCAAGAAAGCACCAAACGTCTGGAAGCAATTCAATAACACCTTATAAAGCTTATTTACAAAAATAACCCTTCGGCCATATTAACATGCATACATAGCACAATGTCATTTGGACCTCAAATTAACTTCGTGATCAAAAAAGCACCAAACGTCTGGAAACACATAAATAAGACATTTTAAAACGTATTAACAAAATTTACCCATCGGCCATACTAACATGCATTCATACCACATTTTCATTTGAACCTCAAATTAACTACGTGATCAAAATAGCACCAAACGTCTGGAAACCCTTTAATATGACATTATAAAGCTTTTTAACAAAATTAACCCATCGGTCATATAACAATGCATACATACCACATGGTCATTTGGACCTCAAATCTATTTCGTGATCAAAAAAGCACCCAACGTCTGGAAGCAATTCAATAACACCTTATAAAGCGTATTAAAAAAATAACCCTTCGGCCATATTAACATGCATACATAACACATGGTCATTTGGACCTCAAATTAACTTCGTTATCAAAAATGCAACAAACTTCGAGATCGAAAAAGCACCAAACGTCTGTAAAAAGTTTAATAAGACGTTTTAAAACGTATTTCCAAAATTAACCCTTAGGCCATATTTACAGCATACAATCCACTTGTTCATTTGGACTCAAAAAAATTTCGAGATCGAAAAAGCACCAAACGTCTGGAAACAAATAAATAAGACATTATAAAGCGTATTAACAAAATTAACCCATCGGCCATACTAACATGCATACATACCACATTGTCATTTGTACCTCAAATCTACTTCGTGATCAAAAAAGAACCAAACGTCTGGAAGCAATTCATTAACACCTTATAAAGCGTATTTACAAAAATATCCATTCGGCCATATTAACATGGTCATTTGGACCTCAAATTAACTTCGTGATCAAAAAAGCAACAAACGTCTGAAAACCCCTCAATAAGACGTTATAAAACGTATAACCAAAGTTAACCCTTCGGCCATATTTACACGGATACAATCCACTTGTTCATATGTAACTCAAAACAACTTCGAGATCGAAAAAGCACCAAACGTCTGTAAAAAGTTTAATAAGACGTTTTAAAACGTATTTCCAAAATTAACCCTTCGGCCATATTTACAGCATACAATCCACTTGTTCATTTGGATTTAAAAAAATTTCGAGATCGAAAAAGCACCAAACGTCTGAAAACAAATAAATATGACATTATAAAGAGTATTAACAAAATTAACCCATCGGCCATACTAACATGCATACATACCACATTGTCATTTGGAACTCAAAAAAACTTCGAGATCGAAAAAGCACCAAACGTCTGGAAAAAGTTTAATAAGACGTTTTAAAACGTATTTCCAAAATTAACCCTTAGGCAATATTAACATGCATACATACCTCATGAGCATTTGAACCTCAAATCAACTTCTTGATCAAAAAAGCTACAAACGTCTGGAAACATTTTAATAAGACGTTATAAAACGAATTATCAAAATTAACCTTTCGGCTATATTTACACGCATACAATCCACTTGTTCATTTGGAATTCAAAAAAACTACGAGATCGAAAAAGCACCAAACGTCTGGAAACACATAAATAAGACATTTTAAAACGTATTAACAAAATTTACCCATCGGCCATACTAACATGCATTCATACCACATTTTCATTTGAACCTCAAATTAACTTCGTGATCAAAATAGCACCAAACGTCTGGAAACCCTTTAATATGACATTATAAAGCTTATTAACAAAATTAACCCATCGGTCATATAACAATGCACACATACCACATGGTCATTTGGACCTCCAATCTACTTCGTGATCAAAAAAGCCCCAAACGTCTGGAAGCAATTCAATAACACCTTAAAAAGCGTATTAACAAAAATAAACCTTCGGCCATATTAACATGCATACATAGCACATGGTCATTTGGACCTCAAAATAACTTCGTGATCAAAAAAGCAACAAACGTCTGGATGCAATTCAATAACACCTTTTAAAGCTTATTAACAAAATTAACCCATCGGTCATATTAACAAGCATACATACCACATGGTCATTGTGACCTCAAATCTACTTCGTGATCAAAAAAGCAACAAACGTCTGGATACAATTCAATAAGACGTTATAAAACGTATTACCAAAATTAACCTTTCGGCTATATTTACACGCATACAATCCACTTGTTCATTTGGAACTCAAAAAAACGTCGAGATCGAAAAAGCACCAACGTCTGGAAACACCTATATAAGACTTTTTAAAGCGTATTTACAAAATTAACCTATTGGCCATACTAACATGCAAACATACCACATGGTCATTTGGACCTCAAATCTACTTCGTGATCAAAAAAGCAACTAACGTCTGGATGCAATCCTCGTCTGAAACCCCTCAATAAGACGTTATAAAACGTATAACCAAAATTAACCCTTCGGCCATATTTACACGGATACAACCCACTTGTTCATATGGAACCAAAACAACTTCGAGATCGAAAAAGCACCAAACGTCTGTAAAAAGTTTAATAAGACGTTTTAAAACGTATTTCCAAAATTAACCCTTCGGCTATATTTACAGCATACAATCCACTTGTTCATTTGGACTCAAAAAAATTTCGAGATCGAAAAAGCACCAAACGTCTGGCAACACATAAATAAGACATTATAAAGCGTATTAACAAAATTAACCCATCGGCCATACTAACATGCATACATACCACATTGTCATTTGGACCTCAAATCAACTTCGTGATCAAAAAAGCACCAAACGTCTGGAAACCCTTTAATATCACATTATAAAGCTTATGAACAAAATTAACCCATCGGTCATATTAACATGCATACATACCACATAGTCATTTGGACCTCAAATCAACTTCTTGATCTAAAAAGCTACAAACGTCTGGAAACATTTTAATGAGACGTTATAAAACGAATTATCAAAATTAACCCTTCGGCTATATTTACACGCATACAATCCACTTGTTCATTTGAAACTCAAAAAAACTTCGAGATCGAAAAAGCACCAAACGTCTGGAAACACCTATATAAGACTTTTTAAAGCGTATTTACAAAATTAACCCATTGGCCATTCTAACATGTATACATACCACATTGACATTTGCACCTCAAATTAACTTCGTGATAAAAAAAAGCACCAAACGTCTGAAAACCCCTCAATAAGACGTTATTAAACGTATAACCAAAATTAACCCTTCGGCCATATTTACACGGATACAATCCACTTGTTCATATGGAACTCAAAACAACTTCGAGATCGAAAATGTACCAAACGTCTGGAAACACCTATATAAGACTTTTTAAAGCGTATTTACAAAATTAACCCATCGGCCATACTAAAATGCATACATACCACATTGACATTTGGACCTCAAATAAACTTCGAGATCGAAAAAGCACCAAACGTCTGGAAAAAGTTTAATAAGACGTTTTAAAACGTATTTCCAAAATTAACCCTTAGGCAATATTAACTTGCATACATACCTCATGAGCATTTGAACCTCAAATCAACTTCTTGATCAAAAAAGCTACAAACGTCTGGAAACATTTTAATAAGACGTTATAAAACGAATTATCAAAATTAACCTTTCGGCTATATTTACACGCATACAATCCACTTGTTCATTTGGAACTCAAAAAAACTTCGCGATCGAAAAAGCACCAAACGTCTGGAAACTAAATAAGACATTTTAAAACGTATTAACAAAATTTACCCATCGGCCATACTAACATGCATTCATACCACATTTTCATTTAAACCTCAAATTAACTTCGTGATCAAAATAGCACCAAACGTCTGGAAACCCCTTAATATGACATTATAAAGCTTATTAACAAAATTAACCCATCGGTTATACTAACACGCATACATACCACATTGTCATTTGGAACTCAAAAAAACTTCGAGATCGAAAAAGCACAAAACGTCTGGAAACACATAAATAAGACATTATTAAGCGTATTAACAAAATTAACCCATCGGCCATACTAACATGCATACATACCACATTGTCATTTGGACCTCAAATCAACTTCGTGATCAAAAAAGCACCAAACGTCTGGAAACCCTTTAATATCACATTATAAAGCTTATGAACAAAATTAACCCATCGGTCATAAAACATGCATACATACCACATAGTCATTTGGACCTCAAATCTACTTCGTGATCAAAAAAGGAACTAACGTCTGGATGCAATTCAATAAAACCTTATAAAGCGTATTAACAAAAATAACCCTTCGGCCATATTAATATGCATATATACCACATTGACATTTGGACCTCAAACAACTTCGTGATCAAAAAAGCACCAAACGTCTGGAAACAGTTTAATAAGACGTTATAAAACGTATTACCAAAATTAACCTTTCGGCTATATTTACATGCATACAATCCACTTGTTCATTTGGAACTCAAAAAAACGTCGAGATCGAAAAAGCACCAAACGTCTGAAAACACCTATATAAGACTTTTTAAAACGTATTTACAAAATTAACCCATCGGCCATACTAAAATGCATACATACCACTTTTACATTTGAACCTCAAATTAACTTCGTGATAAAAAATAGCACCAAACGTCTGGAAATCCCTTAAAAAGACATTATAAAGCGTATTAATAAAATTAACCCATCGGTCATATTAACATGCATACATATCACATTGACATTTGGACCTCAAATCAACTTCGTGATCAAGAAAGCACCAAACGTCTGGAAACCCCTTAATATGACATTATGAAGCGTATTAACAAAATTAACCCATCGGACATATTAACATGCATACATACCACATGGTCATTTGGACCCCAAATCTACTTCGTGATCAAAAAAGCAACTATCGTCTGGAAGCAATTCAATAACACCTTTTAAAGCGTATTAACAAAAATAATCATTGGCCATATTAACATGCATACATATAGCACATGGTCATTTGGACCTCAAATCTACATCGTGATCAAAAAAGCAACTGACGTCTGAATGCAATTCAATAACACCTTATAAAGCTTATAACCAAAATTAACCCATCGGTCATATTAACAAGCAAACATACCACATGGTTATTTGGATCTCAAAACAACTTCGAGATCGAAAAAGCACCAAACGTCTGGAAAAAGTTTAATAAGACGTTTTAAAACGTATTTCCAAAATTAACACTTAGGCAATATTAAATTGCACACATACCTTATGGGCATTTGAACCTCAAATCAACTACTTGATCAAAAAAGCTACAAACGTCTGGAAACATTTTAATGAGACGTTATAAAACGAATTATCAAAATTAACCTTTCGGCTATATTTACACGCATACAATCCACTTGTTCATTTGGAACTCAAAAAAACTTCGAGATCGAAAAAGCACCAAACGTCTGGAAACACATAAATAAGACATTTTAAAACGTATTAACAAAATTTACCCATCGGCCATACTAACATGCATTTATACCACATTTTCATTTGAACCTCAAATTAACTTCGTGATCAAAATAGCACCAAACGTCTGGAAACCGTTTAATATGACATTATAAAGCTTATTAACAAAATTAACCCATCGGTCATATAACAATGCACAAACAATGAACAATGATTTTGGACCTCAAATCTACTTCGTGATCAAAAAAGCACCAAACGTCTGGAAGCAATTCAATAACACCTTATAAAGCGTATTAACAAAAATAACCCTTCGGCCATATTAACATGCATACATGGCACATGGTCATTTGGACCTCAAATTAACTTCGTGATCAAAAAAGCAACAAACGTCTGGATGCAATTCAATAACACCTTATAAAGCTTATTAACAAAATTAACCCATCGGTCATATTAACAAGCATACATACCACATTGTCATTTGGACCTGAAATCTACTTCGTGATCAAAAAAGCAACTAACGTCTGGAAGCAATTCAATAAGACGTTTTAAAACGTATTTCCAAAATTAACCCTTAGGCAATATTAACTTGCATACATACCTCATGAGCATTTGAACCTCAAACCAACTTCTTGATCAAAAAAACTACAAACGTCTGGAAACATTTTAATAAGACGTTATAAAACGAATTATCAAAATTAACCTTTCACTTGTTCATTTGGAACTCAAAAAAACTTCGCGATCGAAAAAGCACCAAACGTCTGGAAACAAATAAGACATTTTAAAACGTATTAACAAAATTTACCCATCGGCCATACTAACATGCATTCATACCACATTTTCATTTGAACCTCAAATTTACTTCGTGATCAAAATAGCACCAAACGTCTGGAAACCCTTTAATATGACATTATAAAGCTTATTAACAAAATTAACCCATCGGTCATATAACAATGCATACATACCACATGGTCATTTGGACCTCAAATCTACTTCGTGATCAAAAAAGCACCAAACGTCTGGAAGCAATTCAATAACACCTTATAAAGCGTATTAACAAAAATAACCCTTCGGCCATATTAACATGCATACATACCACATGGTCATTTGGACCTCAAATCTACATCGTGATCAAAAAAGCACCAAACGTCTGGAAGCAATTCAATAACACCTTATAAAGCGTATTAACAAAAATAACCCTTCGGCCATATAAAATGCATACATACCACATTGTCATTTGGACCTGAAATCTACTTCGTGATCAAAAAAGCAACTAACGTCTGGAAGCAATTCAATAAGACGTTATAAAACGTATTACCAAAATTAACCTTTCGGCTATATTTACACGAATACAATCCACTTTTTCATTTGGAACTCAAAAAAACGTCGATATCGAAAAAGCACCAAACGTCTGGAAACACCTATATAAGACTTTTTAAAGCGTATTTACAAATTTAACCCATCGGCCATACTAAAATGCATACATACCACATTGACATTTGGACCTCAAATTAACTTCGTGATAAAAAAAAACACCAAAAGTCTGGAAACCCCTTAATATGACATTATAAAGCGTATTAACAAAAATAACCCATCGGACATACTAACATGCATGGTCATTTGGACCTCAAATCTACTTCGTGATCAAAAAAGCAACTAACGTCTGGATGCAATTCAATAACACCTTATAAAGCTTATTAACAAAATTAACCCATCGGTCATATAAACATGCATACATACCACATGGTCATTTGGACATCAAATCTACTTCGTGATCAAAAAAACAACTAACGTCTGGATGCAATTCAATAAAACCTTATAAAGCGTATTAACAAAAATAACCCTTCGGCCATATTAACATGCAAATATACCACATTGACATTTGGACCTCAAATCAACTTCGTGATTAAAAAAGTACCAAACATCTGAAAACAGTTTAATAAGACGTTATAAAGCGTATGAACAAAATTAACCCTTCGGCCAAACTTACATGCATACATACCACATTGTCATTTGGACCTGAAATCTACTTCGTGATCAAAAAAGCAACTAACGTCTGGAAGCAATTCAATAAGACGTTATAAAACGTATTACCAAAATTAACCTTTCGGCTATATTTACACGCATACAATCCACTTGTTCATTTGGAACTCAAAAAAACGTCGAGATCGAAAAAGCACCAAACGTCTAGAAACACCTATATAAGACTTTTTAAAGCATATTTACAAAATTAACCCATCGGCCATACTAAAATGCATACATACCACATTGACATTTGGACCTCAAATTAACTTCGTGATAAAAAAAAGCACCAAACGTCTGGAAACCCTAAAAATATGACATTATAAAGCGTATTAACAAAATTAACCCATCAGACATACTAACATGCATACATACCACATGGTCATTTGGACGTCAAATCTACTTCGTGACCAAAAAAGCACCAAACGTCTGGAAACCCTTTAATATCACATTATAAAGCTTATGAACAAAATTAACCCATCGGTCATATTAACATGCATACATACAACATAGTCATTTGGACCTCAAATCTACTTCGTGATCAAAAAAGCAACTAACGTCTGGATGCAATTCAATAAGACCTTATTAAGCGTATTAACAAAAATAACCCTTCGGCCATATTAACATGCATACATACCACATTGACATTTGGACCTCAAATCAACTTCGTGATCAAAAAAGAACCAAACGTCTGGAAACACATAAATAAGACATTTTAAAACGAATTAACAAAATTTACCCATCGGCCATACTAACATGCATTCATACCACAATTTCATTTGAACCTCAAATTAACTTCGTGATCAAAATAGCACCTAACGTCTGGAAACCCTTTAATATGACATTATAAAGCTTATTAACAAAATTAACCCATCGGTCATATAACAATGCATACATACCACATGGTCATTTGGACCTCAAATCTACTTCGTGATCAAAAAAGCACCAAACGCCTGGAAGCAATTCAATAACACCTTATAAAGCGTATTAACAAAAATAACCCTTCGGCCATATTAACATGCATACATAGCACATGGTCATTTGGACCTCAAATTAACTTCGTGATCAAAAAAGCACCAAACGTCTGGAAACACATAAATAAGACATTATAAAGCGTATTAACAAAATTAACCCATCGGCCATACTAACATGCATACATACCATATTGTCATTTGGACCTGAAATCTACTTCGTGCTCAAAAAAGCACCAAACGTCTGGAAGCAATTCAATAACACCTTATAAAGCGTATTAACAAAAATAACCCTTCGGTCATATTAACATGCATTCATAGCACATGGTCTTTTGGACCTCAAATTAACTTCGTGCTCAAAAAAGCAAACAACGTCTGAAACCCCTCAATAAGACGTTATAAAACGTATTACCAAAATTAACCTTTCAGCTATATTTACACGCATACAATCCACTTGTTCATTTGGAACTCAAAAAAACGTCGAGATCGAAAAAGCACCAACGTCTGGAAACACCTATATAAGACTTTTTAAAGCGTATTTACAAAATTAACCCATTGGCCATACTAACATGCGAACATACCACATGGTCATTTGGACCTCAAATCTACTTCGTGATCAAAAAAGCACCAAACGTCTGGAAGCAATTTAATAACACCTTATAAAGCGTATTAACAAAAATAACCCTTCGGCCATATAAACATGCATACATAACATGGTTATTTGGACCTCAAATTAACTTCGTGATCAAAAAAGCAACAAACGTCTCAATAAGACGTTATAAAACGTATTACAAAAATTAACCCTTCGGCCATATTTACACGGATACAATCCACTCAAAACAAATTCGAGATCGAAAAAGCACCAAATGTCTGGAAAAAGTTTAATAAGACGTTTTAAATCGTATTTCCAAAATTAACCCTTATGCAATATTAAATTGCACACATACCTCATGGGCATTTGAACCTCAAATCAACTTCCAGATCAAAAAAGCTACAAACGTCTGGAAACATTTTAATGAGACGTTATAAAACGAATTATCATAATTAACCCTTCGGCTATATTTACACGCATACAATCCACTTGTTCATTTGGAACTCAAAAAACTTCGAGATCGAAAAAGCACCAAACGTCTGGAAACACATAAATAAGACATTATAATGCGTATTAACAAAATTAACCCATCGGCTATACTAACACGCATACATACCACATTGTCATTTGGAACTCAAAAAAACTTCGAGATCGAAAAAGCACAAAACGTCTGGAAACTCTTTAATATGACATTATAAAGCGTATTAACAAAAATAACCCTTCGGCCATATTAACATGCATACATACCACATTGACATTTGGACCTCAAATCAACTTCGTGATCAAAAAAGCACCAAACGTCTGGAAACAGTTTAATAAGATGTTATAAAGTGTATAAACAAAATTAACCCTTCGGCCAAACTAACATGCATACATACCACATTGTCATTTGGACCTGAAATCTACTTCGTGAAAAAAAGCAACTAACGTCTGGAAGCAATTCAATCAGACGTTATAAAACGTTTTACCAAAATTAACCTTTCGGATATATTTACACGCATACAATCCACTTGTTCATTTGGAACTCAAAAAAACGTCGAGATCGAAAAAGAACCAAACGTCTGGAAACACCTATATAAGACTTTTTAAACGTATTTACAAAATTAACCCATAGGCCATACTAAAATGCATACATACCACATTGACATTTGAACCTCAAATTAACTGCGTGATAAAAAAAAAAGCACCAAACGTCTGGAAACCCCTTAATATGACATTATAAAGCGTATTAACAAAATTAACCCATCGGTCATATTAACATGCATACATATCACATTGACATTTGGACCTCAAATCAACTTCGTGATCAAGAAAGCACCAAACGTCTGAAAACCCCTTAATATGACATTATAAAGCGTATTAACAAAATTAACCCATCGGTCATATTAACACATTGACATTCACATTTACATTGACATTTGGACCTCAAATCTACTTCGTGATCAAAAAAGCACCAAACGTCTGGAAGCAATTCAATAACACCTCATAAAGCGTATTAACAAAAATAACCCTTTGGCCATATTAACATGCATACATATCACATTGACATTTGGACCTCAAATCAACTTCGTGATCAAGGAAGCACCAAACGACTGGAAACCCCTTAATATGACATTATAATGCGTCTTAACAAAATTAACCCTTCGGACATATTAACATGCATACATACCACATGGTCATTTGGACCTCAAATCTACTTCGTGATCGAAAAAGCAAATTACGTCTGGAAGCAATTCAATAACACCTTATAAAGCGTATTAACAAAAATAACCCATCGGTCATATTGTCATGCATACATACCACATTGGCATTTGGACCTCAAATCAACTTCGTGATCAAAAAAGCACCAAACGTCTGGAAACAGTTTAATAAGACGTTATAAAGCGTATGAACAATATTAACCCTTCGGCCAAACTAACATGCATACAAAAAACATTGTCATTTGGTCCTGAAATCTACTTCGTAATCAAAAAAGCACCAAACGTCTGGAAGCAATTCAATAACACCTTATAAAGCGTATTAACAAAAATAAACTTTCGGCCATATTAACATGCATACATAGCACATGGTCATTTGGACCTCAAATTAACTTCGAGATCGAAAAAGCACCAAACGTCTGGAAACACATAAATAAGACATTATAATGTGTATTAACAAAATTAACCCATCGGCCATAATAACACGCATACATACCACATGGTCATTTGGACCTCAAATCTACTTCGTGATCAAAAAAGCAACTAACGTCTGGTTGCAATTCAATAACACCTCAAAGCTTATTAACAGAATTAACCCATGGGTCATATAACATTGCATACATACCACATGGTCATTTGGACCTCAAATCTACTTCGTGATCAAAAAAGCAACTAACGTCTGGAAGCAATTCAATAAGACGTTATAAAGCTTATTAACAAAATTAACCCATCGGTCATATTAACATGCATACTTACCACATGGTCATTTGGACCTCAAATCTTTTTCGTGATCAAAAAAGCAACCAACGTCTGGATGCAATTCAATAAGACCTTATTAAGCGTATTAACAAAAATAACCCTTCGGCCATATTAACATGCATACCTACCACATTGACATTTGGACCTCAAATCAACTTCGTGATCAAAAAAGCACCAAACGTCTGGAAGCAATTCAATAAGACGTTATAAAACGAATTATCATAATTAACCTTTCGGCTATATTTACACGCATACAATCCACTTGATCATTTGGAACTCAAAAAAACTTCGAGATCGAAAAAGCACCAAACGTCTGGAAACACATAAATAAGACATTTTAAAACGTATTAACAAAATTTACCCATCGGCCATACTAACATGCATTCATATCACATTTCTATTTGAACCTCAAATCAACTTCGTGATAAAAAAAGCACCAAACGTCTGGAAACCCTTTAATATGACATTATAAAGCTTATTAACAAAATTAACACATCATCATATTAACATGCATACATACCACATAGCAGTGGCGGTTTGTGCATGAGGCAAGGGAGGCTGTGCCTCCCTAAATATTAGAGAAGAAGAAAGGGATTGCATCGTATTTCACAACTCTTAACTTCATATATAATTGTGTATATCATTTTAATTTTAAATTATATAAATATTAGTTTTTTACTTTGACTGATTTGTTGAATTCGCCACGCCAATCCCCGACAATGAGTGCGCGCGCTGCTGAATACACGTTAGCCGTATACGCGGACTGCAAGGGAGGCAGAGCTGCTTACAGCCTCGTGTAGCCTCTGATTCATACAGGCGAGGGGCAAGCGCGGGAGTGCGGGGTAGCGCAACGCATGCATAGCTATGATGACGTCAGTGAGGCGGCGGACGTGCCCGAGAGGCTCCGAGCAAGCGACGAAACTTTCTGCCCGCGCCGCTCTGCCCGCGCGTTTACTATAGTATTTTATAATTACGTTTAATATTATATTAAACGTAATTATAAAATATTTTTCTGCCTCCCCACATTTCAAACCCACAAACCGCCACTGCCACATAGTCATTTGGACCTCAAATCTACTTCGTGATCAAAAAAGCACCTAACGTCTGGATGCAATTCAATAACACCTCAAAGCTTATTAACAAAATTAACCCATGGGTCATATAACATTGCATACATACCACATGGTCATTTGGACCTCAAATCTACTTCGTGATCAAAAAAGCAACTAACGTCTGGATGCAATTCAATAAGACCTTATAAAGCGTATTAACAAAAATAACCCTTCGGCCATATTAACATGCATACATACCACATTGACATTTGGAACTCAAATCAACTTCGTGATCAAAAAAGCAACTAACGTCTGGAAGCAATTCAATAAGACGTTATAAAACGTATTACCAAAATTAACCTTTCGGCTATATTTACACGCATACAATCCATTGTTCATTTGGAACTCAAAAAAACGTCGAGATTGAAAAAGCACCAAACGTCTGGAAACACCTATATAAGACTTTTAAAGCGTATTTACAAAATTAACCCATCGGCCATACTAACATGCATACATACCACATTGACATTTGGACCACAAATTAACTTCGTGATAAAAAAAAAAACACCAAAGGTCTGGAAACCCCTTAATATGACATTATAAAGCGTATTAACAAAATTAACCCATCGGCCAAACTAACATGCATACATACCACATTGTCATTTGGACCTGAAATCTACTTCGTGATCAAAAAAGCAACTAACATCTGGAAGCAATTCTATAAGACGTTATAAAACGTATTACCAAAATTCACCTTTCGGCTATATTTACACGCATACAATCCACTTGTTCATTTGGAACTCAAAAAAACGTCGAGATCGAAAAAGCACCAAACGTCTGGAAACACCTATATAAGACGTTTAAAAACGTATTTCCAAAATTAACCCTTAGGCAATATTAAATTGCACACATACCTCATGGGCATTTGAACCTCAAATCAACTTCATGATCAAAAAAGCTACAAACGTCTGGAAGCAATTCAATAACACCTTATAAAGCGTATTAACAAAAATAACTATCGGCCATATTAACATGCATACCTAGCACATGGTCATTTGGACCTCAAATTAACTTCGTGATCAAAAAAGCACCAAACGTCTGGAAACAGTTTAATTAGACGTTAAAAAGCGTATTACCAAAATTAACCCTTCGGCTATATTTACAGCATACAATCCACTTATACATTTGGACATCAAAAAAATTTCGAGATCGAAAAAGCACCAAACGTCTGGAAACACATAAATAAGACATTATAATGCGTATTATTCAAATTAACCCATCGGCCATACTAACATGCATACATACCACATTGTCATTTGGAACTCAAAAAAACTTCGAGATCGAAAAAGCACCAAACGTCTGGAAACACATAAATAAGACATTATAAATCGTATAAACAAAATTAACCCATCGGCCATATTAACATTCATACATACCACATTGTCATTTGGACCTCAAATCAACTTCGTGATTAAAAAAGCACCAAATGTCTGGAAACCCTTTAATATGACATTATAAAGCTTATAAACAAAATTAATATATCGGTCATATTAACATGCATACATACCACATGGTCATTTGGACCACAAATCTACTTCGTGATCAAAAAAGCAACCAACGTCTGGAAGCAATTCAATAACACCTTATAAAGCGTATTAACAAAAATAACTATCGGCCATATTAACATGCATACATAGCACATGGTCATTTGAACCTCAAATTAACTTCGTGATCAAAAAAGCACCAAACGTCTGGAACCGGTTTAATTAGACGTTATAAAGCGTATGAACAAAATTAACAATGCGGCCAAACTAACATGCATACATACCACATTGTCATTTGGTCCTGAAATCTACTTCGTGATCAAAAAAGCAACTAACGTCTGGAAGCAATTCAATCAGACGTTATAAAACGTATTACCAAAATTAACCCTTCGGCTATATTTACAGCATACAATCCACTTATTCATTTGGAAATCAAAAAAATTTCGAGATCGAAATGCACCAAACGTCTGGAAACACATAAATAAGACATTATAATGCGTATTAACCAAATTAACCCATCGGCCATACTAACATGCATACATATCACATTGTCATTTGGAACTCAAAAAATCTTCGAGATCGAAAAAGCACCAAACGTCTGGAAACACATAAATAAGACATTTTAAAACGTATTAACAAAATTTACCCATCGGCCATACTAACATGCATTCATACCACATTTTCATTTGAACCTCAAATCAACTTCGTGATCAAAAAAGCACCAAACGTCTGGAAACAGTTTAATAAGACGTTATAAAGCGTATGAACAAAATTAACACATCGGTCATATTAACATGCATACATACCACATAGTCATTTGGACCTCAAATCTACTTCGTGATCAAAAAAGCAACTAACGTCTGGATGCAATTCAATAACACCTCAAAGCTTATTAACAAAATTACATACATAAAAATAAAATAAAATAAAATTAAATTAAAATTGCATACATACCCCATGGGCATTTGGACCTCAAATCTACTTCGTGATCAAAAAAGCAACTAACGTATGGATGCAATTCAATAACACCTTATAAAGCTTATTAACAAAATTAACCCATCGGTCATATTAACATTCATACATACCACATTGTCATTTGGACCTCAAATCAACTTCGTGATTAAAAAAGCACCAAATGTCTGGAAACCCTTTAATATGACATTATAAAGCTTATAAACAAAATTAATATATCGGTCATATTAACATGCATACATACCACATGGTCATTTGGACCTCAAATCTACTTCGTGATCAAAAAAGCAACCAACGTCTGGAAGCAATTCAATAACACCTTATAAAGCGTATTAACAAAAATAACTATCGGCCATATTAACATGCATACATAGCACATGGTCATTTGAACCTCAAATTAACTTCGTGATCAAAAAAGCACCAAACGTCTGGAACCGGTTTAATTAGACGTTATAAAGCGTATGAACAAAATTAACAATGCGGCCAAACTAACATGCATACATACCACATTGTCATTTGGTCCTGAAATCTACTTCGTGATCAAAAAAGCAACTAACGTCTGGAAGCAATTCAATCAGACGTTATAAAACGTATTACCAAAATTAACCCTTCGGCTATATTTACAGCATACAATCCACTTATTCATTTGGAAATCAAAAAAATTTCGAGATCGAAATGCACCAAACGTCTGGAAACACATAAATAAGACATTATAATGCGTATTAACCAAATTAACCCATCGGCCATACTATCATGCATACATATCACATTGTCATTTGGAACACAAAAAATCTTCGAGATCGAAAAAGCACCAAACGTCTGGAAACACATAAATAAGACATTTTAAAACGTATTAACAAAATTTACCCATCGGCCATACTAACATGCATTCATACCACATTTTCATTTGAACCTCAAATCAACTTCGTGATCAAAAAAGCACCAAACGTCTGGAAACAGTTTAATAAGACGTTATAAAGCGTATGAACAAAATTAACACATCGGTCATATTAACATGCATACATACCACATAGTCATTTGGACCTCAAATCTACTTCGTGATCAAAAAAGCAACTAACGTCTGGATGCAATTCAATAACACCTCAAAGCTTATTAACAAAATTAACCCATCGGTCATATAACAATGCATACATACCCCATGGGCATTTGGACCTCAAATCTACTTCGTGATCAAAAAAGCAACTAACTTATGGATGCAATTCAATAACACCTTATAAAGCTTATTAACAAAATTAACCCATCGGTCATATTAACATGCATACATACCACATGGTCATTTGGACTTCAAATCTACTTCGTGATCAAAAAAGCAACTAACGTCTGGATGCAATTCAATAAGACCTTATAAAGCGAATTAACAAAAATAACCCTTCGGCCATATTAACATGCATACATACCACATTGACATTTGGACCTCAAATCAACTTCGTGATCAAAAAAGCACCAAACGTCTGGAAACAGTTTAATAAGACGTTATAAAGCGTATGAACAAAATTAACCCTTCGGCCAAACTGACATGCATACATACCACATTGTCATTTGGACCTGAAATCTACTTCGTGATCAAAAAAGCAACTAACATCTGGAAGCAATTCAATAAGACGTTATAAAACGTATTACCAAAATTAACCTTTCGGCTATATTTACACGCATACAATCCATTGTTCATTTGGAACTCAAAAAAACGTCGAGATCGAAAAAGCACCAAACGTCTGGAAACACCTATATAAGACTTTTTAAAGCGTATTTACAAAATTAACCCATCGGCCATACGAACATGCATACATACCACATTGACATTTGGACCTCAAATTAACTTCGTGATAAAATAAAAGCACCAAACGTCTGGAAACCCCTTAATATGACATTATAAAGCGTATTAACAAAATTAACCCATCGGCCAAACTAACATGCATACATACCACATTGTCATTTGGACCTGAAATCTACTTCGTGATCAAAAAAGCAACTAACATCTGGAAGCAATTCTATAAGACGTTATTAAACGTATTACCAAAATTCACATTTCGGCTATATTTACACGCATACAATCCACTTGTTCATTTGGAACTCAAAAAAACGTCGAGATCGAAAAAGCACCAAACGTCTGGAAACACCTATATAAGACGTTTTAAAACGTATTTCCAAAATTAACCCTTAGGCAATATTAAATTGCACACATACCTCATGGGCATTTGAACCTCAAATCAACTTTTTGATCAAAAAAGCTACAAACGTCTGGAAACATTTTAATGAGACGCTATAAAACGAATTATCAAAATTAACCCTTCGGCTATATTTACACGCATACAATCCACATGGTCATTTGGACCTTAAACCTACTTCGTGATCAAAAAAGCAACTAACGTCTGGAAGTATTTCAATAACACCTTATAAAGCGTAATAACAAAAATAACTATCGGCCATATTAACATGCATACATAGCACATGGTCATTTGGACCTCAAATTAACTTTGTGATCCAAAAAGTACCAAACGTCTGGAAACAGTTTAATTAGACGTTATAAAGCGTATGAACAGATTTAACCCTTCGGTTAAACTAACATGCATACATACCACATTGTCATTTGGTCCTGAAATCTACTTCGTGATCAAAAAAGCAAATAACGTCTGGAAGCAATTCAATCAGACGTTATAAAACGTATTACCAAAATTAACCCTTCGGCTATATTTACAGCATACTATCCACTTGTTCATTTGAAAATCAAAAAAATTTCGAGATCGAAAATGCACCAAACGTCTGGAAACACATAAATAAGACATTATAATGCGTATTAACCAAATTACCCATCGGCCATACTAACATGCATACGTACCACATTGTAATTTGGAACTCAAAAAAACTTTGAGATCGAAAAAGCACCAAACGTCTGGAAACACATAAATAAGACATTATAAAGCGTAAAAACAAAATTAACCCATCGGCCATATTAACATTCATACATACCACATTGTCATTTGGACCTCAAATCAACTTCGTGATTAAAAAAGCACCAAATGTCTGGAAACCATTTTAAAGCTTATTAACAAAATTAACCCATCGGTCATATTAACATGCATACATACCACAACAAGGTCATTTGGACCTCAAATCTTCTTCGTGATCAAAAAAGCAACTAACGTCTGGATGCAATTCAATAACACCTAAAAGCTTATTAACAAAATTAACCCATCGGTCATATTAACATGCATACATACCACATGGTCATTTGGACCTCAAATCTACTTCGTGATCAAAAAAGCAACCAACGTCTGGATGCAATTCAATAACACCTTATAAAGCTTATTAACAAAATTAACCCATCGGTCATATTAACATGCATACATACCACATTGTCATTTGGACCTGAAATCTACTTCGTGATCAAAAAAGCAACTAACATCTGGAAGCAATTCTATAAGACGTTATAAAACGTATTACCAAAATTCACCTTTCGGCTATATTTACACGCAAACAATCCACTTGTTCATTTGGAACTCAAAAAAACGTCGAGATCGAAAAAGCACCAAACGTCTGGAAACACCTATATAAGACGTTTTAAAACGTATTTCCAAAATTAACCCTTAGGCAATATTAAATTGCACACATACCTCATGGGCATTTGAACTTCAAATCAACTTCTTGATCAAAAAAAATACAAACGTCTGGAAACATTTTAATGAGACGTTATAAAACGAATTATCAAAATTAACCCTTCGGCTATATTTACACGCATACAATCCACATGGTCATTTGGACCTCAAATCTACTAACATTCATACATACCACATTGTCATTTGGACCTCAAATCAACTTCGTGATTAAAAAAGCACCAAATGTCTGGAAACTCTTTAATATGACATTATAAAGCTTATTAACAAAATTAACCCATCGGTCATATTAACATGCATACATACCACATGGTCATTTGGACCTCAAATCTTCTTCGTGATCAAAAAAGCAACTAACGTCTGGATGCAATTCAATAACACCTAAAAGCTTATTAACAAAATTAACCCATCGGTCATATTAACATGCATACATACCACATGGTCATTTGGACCTCAAATCTACTTCGTGATCAAAAAAGCAACTCTCGTCTGTATGCAATTCAATAACACCTTATAACGCTTATTAACAAAATTAACCCATCGGTCATATTAACATGTGACCGATAACATGTGGTCATTTGGACCTCAAATCTACTTCGTGATCAAAAAAGCAACTAACGTCTGGATGCAATTCAATAAGACCTTATTAAGCGTATTAACAAAAATAACCCTTCGGCCATATTAACATGCATACATACCACATTGACATTTGGACCTCAAATCAACTTCGTGATCAAAAAAGCACCAAACGTCTGGAAACAGTTTAATAAGACGTTATAAAGCGTATGAACAAAATTAACCCTTCAGCCAAACTAACATGCATACATACCACATTGTTATTTGGACCTGAAATCTACTTCGTGATCAAAAAAGCAACTAACGTCTGGAAGCAATTTAATAAGACGTTATAAAACGTATTACCAAAATTAACCTTTCGGCTATATTAACACGCATACAATCCACTTGTTCATTTGGAACTCAAAAAAACTTCGAGATCGAAAAAGCACCAAACGTCTGGAAACACCTATATAAGACTTTTTAAAGCGTATTAACAAAATTAACCCATCGGCCATTCTAACATGCATTCATACCACATTGTCATTTGGACCTCAAATCAACTTCGTGATCAAAAAAGCACCAAACGTCTGGAAACCCCTTAATATGACATTATAAAGCGTTTTAACAAAATTAACCCATCGGTCATATTAACATGCATACATATCACATTGACATTTAGACCTCAAATCAACTTCGTGATCAAGAAAGCACCAAACGTCTGGAAACCCCTTAATATGACATTATAAAGCGTATTAACAAAATACGCTTTTGTCCCTCGCTCGAGGACCGAGGGAAGAAAGATTTTCACGGACGAAATATCCCACTTGAGCAATTCTTCCAACAGTGGAAAGAAACACTCTCGCATCTAAGGAAAAAATTACTACAAAGAGTTTAAACCTTGTCCATGAGGCTATTTATTTCGTCCCTCTAGGGTTGAAACACATCCGGTATGAGATAAGTACGTCACTTAAGGTATGGATTTATCGATATAAAGGAAGAAATATATAAATAGTTTAATCCTCTAGAAGAAGATTTCTCTTCCCTAAAGGGTTGAAAC
Source organism: Leuctra nigra (assembly GCA_934045905.1). Lineage (NCBI taxonomy): Eukaryota > Metazoa > Arthropoda > Insecta > Plecoptera > Leuctridae > Leuctra > Leuctra nigra. The sequence goes on along the minus strand of OW203767.1, from coordinate 31,450,070 downwards.
AATTTAGCTTTTGGAATTAAGTATCCCACTTTATGGGTGGATTGGCAACGGCAATGCATGCTATTTATCGGTACAAAGGAGGAATATACTATCATATTCCTTCTTGTGAAGACTTTATTTCAACCCTCTTGGGCAGAAAGTAGCCACAGGGTTGAAAAAAAAACCCAAACGGAAAATCACAAAAATTAACTTGATATATGATATTTCCACGAATGTGAATGCTGTAATTAGCTATAACTTCATAGGGTTTAATTATAATTACATTGCGAGGACATATTTACAGATATTTTAACAAGCGGACCGGACGACTATGTACGACTCGGACCGGATTCGAACCCGGTGCAGGTAGAAGTCTCGGCGTAAGAGGCAGGCGTCTAGACCAACTGGCTATGGTCTCAGCTGAGAGTTCTTGCATTAAAATGGAATCACATGCCAGGATGCCCAATTAATATAAACCAATTGATTAGTCATGTCGTAAATTTATCTCTATATAGTTTCATTTGAATTACATGCAATTGGTAGTTGGTACATTAATTTTGGTATAAATTTACTTGGATTTATTATCTATTTGAGAGGATTAATAATCTTCATATAGAGAAAAACCTATCCTCCTTTGGAGGTAGAAATCTCTACCAGCGTTCTGGCATTTTTATTACTTGTAAGGAAAAAATAACACATACTTAACAATACTCATCTTCAAGGATTATTTTCCTCTATTTGAGAGAATGTACATCACTTTATAGAGGAAGAAATATCTTACATTGGAGGTAGAAAACTCTCCAGCGTTCTGACATTTGAATTACTATGAAGGAAGAATAACTTACTTGACAATTCTCACCTCCGAGGATTATTTTCAAACTAAAGACGGGTGATTATGTGCGAATCAGCAGAGATAAAATTATTTTTGACAAGGGCTACGAGCAAAATTGGTCTGATGAAATATTTCGAGTGATTAATGTGATTGATCGGCATCAAGTGGTTTATAGAATTGAAGATTTAGCAGGCGATGAAATTTCTGGGACATTCTATGAAAAAGAGTTGCAAAAAGTTGGGAAACCCGATGAGGATTCCGTTTACAGAATTTATAAAACGATTAGGAAAAAGGGAAACGGTGCCAGTCAGAAAATATTGGTTCAGTGGCAAGGTCTGCCCGCTAAATTCAACTCTTGGTACTAGCATCTGACATACAGGAAATATGAGCGGTTCCGGTTCTCTGTATATGACGTTGCCTAGCAACGCATCAATGACAATTTTTAAAGGCAATACAACGGCAAATTTCATTACACAATTACATGAACCGGTTAAATTGTCAGGAGGTCCCTGGGAGGTGGCTTTAGTCGAACTTCATTACCCGCGCAAACGCTGTTCAATGTGACTAAAGGTCAAAATTACGTGGGTGTTTCACGAAAAACTAATCTCGGGAAGAAAAAATTATTGACCCGCGTATACGAAAGAGTGGATATAAAGCCGGGTTACTATGAAACCGGTGACATGTTGTTGAAAACCATCAACGATGCAATAAAACACCTCGATGTTAGCCTTGCACCGCTCAGCGATTTGAATGCAAGCGGCTGTATTTCTGTGAAGAATAGCAAAGATGAAGAACACGAGATAAATTTTGCACCTAAACTCGCCGCTCAACTGGGTTATGAACATAATATCACAAATGGTATTTGTCCGTTAGTCGGCCGAGCAATTGATGTTGATGCTGGAACCCCAAAATCCATCTTTGTGTATTGCAGTGTAATCGAACCCCAAATTGTGGGGGATGATATCGTGCCTCTTTTACGCATGGTTAATACCTAAGTTAATACACAATATAAAGCACACAAATACGGTTAGCAAGTGACTCAGAGATTTTTGAATTTACTCTACGTACCGGTGGCAATTCACGAAATTAGAAGCATTGAAATCGATTTAAGAGGTGACACCGGAGATTCACTTCCATTCGAAGCTGGAACTTCTGCCGTTGTGCTTCATTTTCGGCGCAGGTCATGATGGATGTCGATGATTACACGAGATATTTCCTCAGTCAGGCTCAGTCTGGGGGGAGATTGCATGTCTATCGTGGTGCAAGTTATCAACGCGGTCATGGGATTGCAAGCTTCTTCAGAGGCTTGTTTAAATCTGCTATGCCTCTGATAAGAAGCGGTGTTCGCGGTGTTGCTAATTAGACGGCCAGAACAGGAGCAAATTTTCTGGGTGATTTAGTTGAGAATAAACCTGTGAAAGAATCTTTTCAGAGGCGTGTTGGTGAGGCGGGTTCGAATCTTAAACGCAAATTGGATGATAAATTGCATCACATGACTGGCGATGGGTTATAAAGGGTGAAGAGATTGCGCATTCTTCAGTGTCATAGCAAACGTAAGAGGAGTAAGATCTCTCCAAAGAAGAAAAAAACTTTGGTTTTCAAACCGAAAAAGAAGAAGCTGGTTGGTAATAAGAAGAAGAATAAGAAGAAAACACCAAAGAAGAAAAAATCAACAGATTGTTTTGGAGATATTTTCTCATAATCATGTCTTTCATACACGCCGATTCAAAAGAGGCGATGAAATAAGAGATGAATTTCTTTGACGTCCCCTCGACTCAAATTTGTCTTGAAAGAGGTGATTGGATACCATTGAAACCTGTTGCTGCCGTAACCGAGTACGGTTCTCTCGAATTTGTTGATTCTGGGGTGAGCGAGGAATATACAGATATAAGTCAGTCTCTACTCGCAATAAAAGCAAAAATTGTCAATGCAGACGGCTCACCGCTGACAACTCTTGTCAAAAAACCTGATGGTACTGTGCAAACCTCTGCAGCTAAGGTGGCTCCTATCAATTATTTCTTACACACTATATTTGCTCAGATGGAGATGTATTTAGGTGGGAGACAAGTCTCGTCCTCGACTTACAACTACGCCTATCGATCATTCATTGAGGGTTTAATTAACTTTGGTCCCTCTGCTAAAAAATCACACAGAACATGTGCTCTTTGGTATAAAGATCAAGCAGGAGCTATGGAGGACTTTGAAAAAAATTCGGGGCTTCAAGAACGAAAAAAGTATTCGGACGGCAGTCAAATTATAGACATGATTGGAAATCTTCATGGTGATTTGTTCAGCCAAGAACGTCTAATACCTAATGGTGTGGAAATACGTATGAAGTTTGTCAAGAGCAAAGATGCGTTTCATCTCATGGCTGATACCAATGCAGGGTTCAAAACAGTCATTGTCGACGCTACTCTTTTTCTGCGTAAAATTCGTGTGAATCGCACGATAATGATTGCACAAAACGAAGCTTTAGAACAAGCAAATGCAATAAGCAAAGCAAGCAAGCAAGGAAAGGAAAGCAAGGAATTGCTATTGTTCAAAGCAAGGAATTGAATAATATTTTTATGAAACGTCAACCGAAGAGAATCATCGCTGGATTTGTTGCTAACGCAGCTGTTAACGGGAGCTACACGAGGAATCCTCTCAATTTCCAACATTTTGGGTTAAACCACTTCTCCATGTACTTGGATGGTCAGCAAATTCCCGCGAAACCATTGCAACCCGACTTTGATTCTAACCAATATGTCGCCTGTTATCACACTCTGTTTTCTGGAAACGGCATTCATTTTCAAGATAAAGGTATTGATATCACACGTGAAGAATACCCAAATGGTTTCTGCATTTTGAGTTTTGACTTGAGTCCTGACCTCTCGTGTAATGATGATCATTTCTGTCTGCAAAACAACGGGAATCTACGTATCGATATTCGTTTTAAAAATGCGCTAAAAGAAGCCATCGACGTGGTTTTGTATGCAGAGTTTGAAAATATTATGATGATTGATCGCGATCGAAATGTGATTGTCGATTATAATACTTAGCACACTGTCAAATGTGAAGCAATGAAATAAACAAAAATTTTATAAATACCAGTGACTTTATGATTTTTATTCAGTCTTAACCCAACCCTCATCATGAGTTGTACTATTGATTTCGAGACGGTGGCTGTTGGCTACGATACTCATGTTGTGAAAGAAATTGCTGTTGTTGACAACATAACCAAAAAAACAAAACAGTGGATTTTAGAAAATGGATCGTACGGTGAAAGAAGTCCGTCGATTCTAGTATTTGATGACTCTAGTGAAACTAATTTTACTGGTTTCACGTACGCAAACAGCAGAGCTAGAGATGAAGCATTAAAAATCATGTTTTTCACTCACTGTCTGGGTTATAAACTAAAATATACCAGAGGCAGAGCAAATGTGAAATATTTAGACAACATCTTCTGAAGAAATGTCATTGATTTGAATGATTTCGAGTATGACTCATCACCATCATTTCCATACGAGGAGATAAAATGCTTTGTTCACGGAGCCCATATTGGTTTTGCGGGTGAAATGTGCTCTCTGAAAAGTGCAATGAAGCTGTCACAGTGGTGTGTTGCAAACAGTGAAAAAACCGACATGTTTCAACTGGAGCCAAGATTGAAATCATTTGCATCATTCCCGAATGACAATGTCACCGCACGCGACTTGGCCGAGGCCGGGTTTTATTACACGTTTCATGGAGACAAAACTGCCTGCCCTTCATGCGGTGTTGTGATACATAAATGGTTGCCTCAAGACATCCCGTTTTATGAACATAAACACTGGAGTCCTGATTGCATGTTCATTCGAGGTCTACCTATGGATGCGAAGAGTACTGTTGTTAAGGATTAATTTAAAATGTATGCAAATGTATTAAAAAACGCACTCTCTCAAGATAAATATTCTAAAGATTTATTTATCGGTGTTTTTGCTGCTGATACCTTACCCAAAAATGTGTGTCGTCCGATTCAATTGATTGCTAATACAGATGTTGCAAGGTGCAAGGGTCAACATTGGGTCGCGTGTCACATTGATACTAGTGGAAATGGGGAATTTTTTTGTAGTTTTGGATTTCCCCCACTCATTCGACAACACCGTCAATTTCTAAATCGACATTGTAAAAGCTGGACTTATAATCGTATCCCCCTGCAAAGCGTAACATCAAATGTTTGCGGTGAATATTGCGCTATTTTCTTAGCTCACAAAGCTAGAGGCGGGTCCCTGAAATCGTTTCTCAAACATTAAAAAAAAGACCCCCGAAAAAAATGATCGATTGGTGAGATCAACCTATTTTAAAATTTTTGGTCATTGCATGAAACATGACACCGGATATGGCGGACAGTGCTGTTGCGCACGTGCAGTTAAAAAACAATACGCGTCTCATAGGAGAGTTCAACGACCTATATGATTCCTGTTGAAACACGTTTTTTGACTCGAAATAAAAATGCTGACGATTACACAAATTTTTGTGTTCAATCACGTTGAATCCAAATCGAAAGAGGTCAGTTGCCTCGACACCTTTGAAGAAGACAGTTGAAATTCTGTGTTTGTGTCTTTTTATAAAAATGGAAATTACTCCGGCAAGCGACGAAAAACCATTTCTCGGTGTTGTGCAATCGCTTTTCTATGTGAATCCATATCGATCAAAACTGATTATCGTTGGGCTGAATGCTGAAGATGAATTTACACCGTTTGTTAAATTAATTTCATCGGTAAATGGTTCTGGTGTGATTTTATCATTTTTGGAATGGACAGAATTTTTGGAAGAACTCAAGATGTGGACTACGTATGCGTTTATCATCGATGTTCGAGATTCACCTCAAAAAGATTTTGATAATCACACGATGTTTGTTGAAGAAAACGTCCACGGGAAATATATTGGTTTAAAAAGTATAAGTAATTTGAATTTCGGCGTGCTTTTGAGTGAAACAACATGTGGAGAAATTCTGAAGCAATCGGAGGCAATCACATTTACTCTTACACAAGTCAAAGATAGAAGCAGTGGTGTTAAGAATACGTATTGTAGATTTGTGAAAACAACTTTAAATAATTATCTAAAAACACGATTAATAAAAAAATCAGATGTTGATATGGATGATCTGACTCAGTTTGTTAAAACTATTGTGAAAATGGATAATCAACGTGATAAAATTATTCAGAGAGTTGTGTTTGAATTAGGAATGGATTTTTTTTTGAAATATTTGAATCTTGAAATTCTCAATTAGCGTCGACTGTGGTTTCATTTTCGTGTTTCCGTTCTCATCGCGCACGTCTCCGAGACCTTGAACATTGGCGGAAATCTCGCAACGTTAACACTATTCCACCTGTGGAAACGTGTGATTTGACGTGTTGACAATATTTTAAGCCGCATGTAATGGCGGTGAATGATGAGTTTGCGTAAAACCCCTCTTCAAATCGACGAATCGCGAGCAATATTTGAAGATTAACGTCACTCTGTTCCTGAGGATTCTCATCTCCAGCTCGTCGAAACACTACGCATTGCGGGCATTAACAATGGTGAGTTGACATTTACATAATATATTTTTAAATAGTAAAATGTCTGTATCCACAGCAAAACATTTAAGTTGAAGTTATCATCATGTTAGATAAATTTTTTATAAATTTAACATTGAGTCAGGTCACATTGTCACTTTTAAATTTTTAATATTAATTAGCGTTGTTTAAAAAATTATAGAGGGGAATATTCCGATTCCGAAATATTATTCCGATTATTTATTTATATTATATAAATATTTTATATTAATATTATATAATATTATAATATATATATAATATATATATATATATATATATATATATATATATATATATATATATATAATATATATAATATATAATATAATATTAATATTATATTTATATTTATATTTATATTATTCCGAGTTATTCCGATTTATAAAAATCGATTTCTATATTACGCATTAGAATTAACGAAGAGTGAATTTATTACGCATCAGAAATTGTGTTGTAAAAAGTGACATCATACATAGAGTAAAACACATAATTCAAATAATAATGAAGTGCATTTTTCGTACGTGGTGTTTACAAGCTGACTTTTATAACAAACTCGAATATTTTTTCATCAAATAAGAATAATTGTGAGCAGAGAATGTTTATGTAAAACATGATCATTACAATTTGTTCTGATACCTATTGTGTTATTTATTTGTTTTAGTCGTTCATCAACGCGTTTAACACCGCTACAGCTGTACCAACGCGTAGCGCGGGAAACTTGCCCATCGGACGTTGGTTTGGTGTACTGGACGCCCGGCGTGTTAACACAAAGCACGGCTCGACTACGCTCTTAACATTATCAAATTTAGAAGATGGACAAGATCAAGACAGTAACGTGTTCAAAATATATCTACCGAAAAGGTAAAACACAATTCTGACGGATAGTGCTCTAAATGAGATAATAAGTGAAAGAAATTTTGAAATAAGGTACACCGGTAGGGATGAATCAAACAGTTTTAATTTCGAGTTCCGACAGAATATGTGATGTGATGATGTGATGACAGATGTGAATTTAATTTCCAATAGCGAAAACATTACGAAAAACATCTGCAGAGATCTTTTAGGTAAGTCTATAGAAAAAATATCAAGTTGTGACTAGATTCAATTAATTTAAATAGTGTTGATATTTTTATATAAAACTTAGTGAAAATTAATTGTCAACAACTTGGTATCATTTCATATAGATGACCCTAACCGACCACGTTATCAAGTGTAGAAATATTTTCACCTCTGTATTCCTATCCACTTTCCCCAAATATCACCAAAATATATAATCAAATTTTTGCTTTGTGATTAAATTATCAAATTTGGTTTTTTAACTTTTATGAAATAATTCTCATTCAAATTATATGATAAAAATATCACGGTAATATATCTTTACGATTTTTGTTTTGGATTAAATTATCAGATTTAGTTTTTTCAATTTTATGGAATAATTCACATTTAAATTACATGTTAAAAATATGATTGATCTTGATTTTTTACAATAAGTTGGAAAAATTGAAGAAATTAACAGAAACTGATGAAAAGTTGTAAAAGTTGTGAAAAGTGGAGAAAAATTTAAAAAACATATCTCTTTCTAAAATCAAGTGTTGGGATGATAATTCAAATATATTTCGCGCCTTGAAATAGTATAGAATTTTAAATGATTAGAAAGTGTGACAGATCATAAAAATTCAAATTTTACCCGCGCAATAGCGAGACCTTGATCAAGAATAGACGCGGAATATTTAAATTCAATTTTTTCCCGCCAGATAGGACATAGAACGACCTTGATCAGGAAAAGGCGTGGAATATTTCAATTCAATTTTTAAACCCGCCTAATGATGAACGCAATATTGAGACCTTGAGATAAGAAGCGGGGATATTTAAATTCAGATTTTTACCAGAGTAATTATCTATTTATCACCTAGGTGGCAGACTAAGTCGAGCACTGCATTGCTGCAGTTACATAGGTCATTAAACATCTCATATGTATATACTCTCATTACGCGGTGATTCTCTCAATGCTGTGATGGCTCAGGTGATAGCACGCTGACACAGTAAATCAGAGGCCCAGGTTCGATCCCAGCTACTGCTGCTTTTTTATAAGATAACCGTCACATGTGACAGCTGTCAAACAAGAGTATACGCGCGGGAAAATGTTTCAAATAGGTTTCCACTAGAACGTGGATTAATTTAAAAATTACGCCAAGCCCCGGTATGACGTCATTCATATTGAATAAGAAAATGACCACTCAAAATGGCGGTTGTTGTTTAAAATAGGCGTACACTACAGCGTGAACCAATTTAAAAATTGCGCCAAGCCCCGGGTTTAAAATAGGCGTACACTATAGCGTAGAATAATTTAAAAATTGCGCCAAGCCCCGGGGTGACGTCATTCATTATCAAAAATCAAAATGGCGGCCCGAAATGGTGGCGGTTGTTTAAAATAAGCGCCGGCTAGAGCGCGGGAAACGGAAACACGTTTAAAAATGCCGCCTAAACAAGATATGACGTCATAAAACTACGTCACACTCTAGTGTGAGATTTTCCACCGCCACCTCCACCTCCACCTCCACCTCCACCTCCGCCAATCCCCGCCTTTTACCCCTACTGGCCTAGTCCCATGCCCTCCCTTGAATTTGCGGTCCCCTCGGGCCGGCCTTCCCCCTCGAGATGGTGATCCCCCTGAAATCGAGTCCCACCGGCCCGAAGCCTCCCCCTCCCCCCCCCCCCCCCGGTCCGTCACCCATTCCGGCCTGGCCTTCCCACCAGTGCTGGACTCTCCCGGATCGGGCTAGTTAGGTCGACCCCTCCCCATGCCCTCCACTTATTTTCAACAAAGTTAAAATATAAAAATTAATGTGCGCAATATAACCTCGTCGTTGACGCGCCGTTAAACCCTAATAATCTAATCTATCTAATCGGCCGCCATTTTTTAAACCGGAATGGATGTTATTATTTTGAAAACGGCTGAACCGACTGGAACGAAACTTTCGCAATACGATCTATTCGCGGTTACCACCTCCGCTAGTAGCGCTGAGATCGCCTGCGAATGGCGGACCGGGTGCGGATAAGCAGGTGGAGATTTCACGCGCTGTGTGCTATTCTTATACCGGGTGGCGCAAAACATCCCCTTGTTTGAGAGGTCACTACATCAACACTATTAAAGATAGGGGTTTGAAACTTGAACATATTTTAGAAAACATACTGACATATAATATATGTAAGTTTCAAACATATTTATTGAATGGGAAAAATGGGAAAAATTACCGAAGTTGTTTTTGAAAAAACAGAATAATCCATACAAAATTACGTGTTTGAAGGATTTGTTTGCAGTTACTTTGTAGGAAGTAGGTGATTTTATGTTTACTTATGAATTCCTAAATGAACATGAAATAACTTTTAATACATCTATGTGAATTTATCCTTGGTTTATTGAGTTATGTGTGAGAATGTATTTAACTTTCGTCCACTGACATTAACGGGAGTTTAAATACCTACATTGTCTAAATCTTCGCTGAAAACACTTACACAATTATTTTCTTCCCTCTCAATTTCTATTCTTGAAACCACAATTATCAATAAGATACTTTATACTAAATGGAGACACCTTTTATGGCAAATTATGACAGAAATGGAAACTTCTGTGCAAAACAGAGCTGATTCTTTATAAGAAGCTACCAAATTGTTTAATCTCTAACGTGTGCTTTTCGAACGCTAGGTATAAACTGTTGATCAAAGGCTCAATTCAAATGTATGTAACTTTTTTCTCATAACTCAAATATTTCTACAAATCGCATGCAATAAATTATCATATGTTTCCTATAACGTGTACAAATTTCAGTTCCTTATCATTTGTAGTTCTGTCGGAGTGAACTCGCAAACAGCGGGATTTTTTCGGCGAGTTTTGGGGGAATTTTATTTTATTTACGAATTAATATGGATACCTCGGACATTTAATTATATAAAACCATGAAGTACGTGGGAAATTTTCAGCAATCTGTTATAGAGTGGCAGCAATTTAAATGCGTAATGATGTATGGATGGAAACCTAGACAGGAAATGGGGCAAATTCACATAGATTTTGTACCCGAGTAACAAATTCGCTTTGCAATCATAAGTTCTGTTCTCATTTCGATTTTTTTGTCATTTAATTAATTAATCATAAGCTAAAGAAGAGATTATGAAGGTTTTATATTTCACTATAGAACTACAAAAGTTTTAATCAACCGAACCATCAAGATTGTATGAAATTTCCACTGGTTTCGCCCAATTTGCCCACATTAATGGTTCATTTGGAAATGTATGAAAGAAATTTATTCCCGCTCTATTTTACATTGTGGCACTGAAAAGTATCTATTACTAACGGTACTCTTTGTTCCTAACGCATATCCGTGCTTTGACACTATTTCCATAATTATATTTAAGAACAATCAAATAGATAGCAGTGGCCAGCGTCAATGACTAATAGCGTGCATAGCAGCCATGTTATGTTGGGTTCTTCAATCCGCACCTGGCGGGTTCAGCGTTTCGCCGCCAGATGTCACTGAGCTTGCTGGTAATCGCCAATAGCGAAGTGGTCGCTACACGCGTACGGTGCACGCACGTTTATCAAGTAGTTACTGTATTGAGGGTATATTAAGCCCCATTTACACGGTGCAATTTCTTGAACAACTTCTGTGCCACAAAAGTTCTGCACATGTGCAGAGTCACTTTTTCATCTCAAAAGTGACACTGCGCACGAGCAGAACCACTGTGGCACAGAAGTTGTTCAAGAAATCGCACCGTGTAAATGGGGCTTTAGTTGTAAAAATACTTACTTATAAACTATACTATACTTATAGTACCTACCTACACAAATCAATTTGGAGGTTTTCATGGACATGTGCAATCTGACTCAAAATATCAAGTAAGTAGACAACAAGAAATCTAACAAATTAATTACTTATTTTACAGAACAATTCAATTAATAAACATCTTCTCTTCAGAATCTTCAAGTATGCAACAAAAGAATACCAAGATCAATGATCCATCCCGACGATCCATCAATAACATCAAGTAAACGGTCGGCTCTAATTGCAAGACTTCTTCATACTTCGATGCACCAGATGAGACTAGAAGATCATCGGCATCCCCTCAATAGCTCATCATTAACATCAAATGAATGACATAAGCAATGGACATCTCTGAACTGTCACTCGGGAATCCAAGTACCATCCTGACCATCCATCCTGATTACAAGTCAATTTTCATGTGAGTTACCTCAGTAACACATTGAGTTACATTTATATGTATCTTTGATAAACAGATGCACGTCTATTCCGTTCACTTTCAAGAAAATAGACAATAAACTGCATACTTCTAATGAATTATTATATTCCTTTGTACAGATGCTGCCACGACGACGTCTACACATCTGTGGTGCATGTATCTCTCAAACATTACGTCTGATTCAATCAAGAAGAAAAGTGAAGTATACATTGTGAAAATGTATTCATTTAACTGTCCCTGAACGTTAAACATCATTGAAGAAAGAAGATCGTCCAAACACCTCTCTCACGAAATGTATTCTAAACCAAATGAAGTGCTCTCTTGCAATGGATAGTACCATCTTGTTTAATTGTGAATTTTACTGACTTTGAAATAAATTTAATGTGATTAATACTGCGCATTTAATTAATATCATTTTAACCACGAAACATCGCTTTTGTTGATATTATTATCTAAAACAATCAAAGCATTATTTGCTTAACATTAGATTACTAAAAAATATGTATTCTAATATCGTTATATCATCTAATTTAAAGTCATATAAAAAATACAAAAACTAACATTAAATCAACCAAAAAAAGAAGTGATATCCCAGAAAAAAACACTCCTTGTAAAAAAGGCAGCCAAGTCTCTTAACTTTAAAAAAATCAGCACTGAAAAGGAGTGATATCAAAAAAGGAGCCAAATTTCCAAATTTTATTCGTACCATTGAAATAAAATTATAGACCCCCGAGTAATACTTAAAAAAAGGACTTGGCGCATCGTTTTTTTAAAGACATTTTTCTATTCATAAGCTTATGCCACTCACGTAGTTCAGAAATGCCTAGGACAATTGGGACAAAGCTGTCAAATTAAATATTAAACATTCTGTAAAATATTTTAAATTTAAATATAAGTACACAAAGAAACATAATATATTGCATTTGTCTTACAAGCTATAAATACAGAACAGTTGTGTTTGCGATTGGTATATCTATAGTTTCGTGGAACATACATCAACATACCTAATACAGCATTATACTTTGAACCTTCTCGTCGTGTCATTCATTGCTAATAATTAACATTTTATACCAATAAATTTCATAAATTACATAACGTATTACTTTAGATAAAAATCTAGTTCGTAATTATTTGAGCAGCATGGCTCAGTGCACTAGTCACTTATACAAATCCCATTGACGGCCTCCTAATGAGCACTTTCGTTATTTCCCTCAGTCACGATGTCTTCTATTAATATGACCCTAGAAATAGTGGCAATAACGAATATACTAGGCCGCTTCCGTGTCAAACAAACAACGACATCACCAAGAAATATTTCTTCTGAATATTGACAAAATACCAAAACTTTACCAAAGAGTACTAGTTATAGTGAAACGTAGTATGATTCGTCGATAATGAATGTGATATACTCAGGAAAATATACTTGTAGAGTTCTTCCTACTTTTAGGATAGAAAAATGTCTTAAAAAAAACGATGCGCCTATAATTTTATTTCAATGGTACGAATAAAATTTGGAAAATTCGTTGACTTGGCTCCTTTTTTGATATCACTCCTTTTCAGTGCTGATTTTTTTAAAGTTAAGAGTCTTGGCTGCCTTTTTTACAAGGAGTGTTTTTTTCTGGGATAACTCATTACATGACGCAACATTCCACTCTATTCTCATTTTAATTTTAAAATTGTTTTTGTTTCTTCCAGATTAGGCTTGGAATAATTGTTTCGGTTTCAGTTTCATTTAGTAGCGTTTTCCTGCAGAATGTTACTGTAATCGTCCAAATTTGTTGGTCTAATCTGTGATTTGTTGTGTTCATTTTTGTAAGTTCACTTTGCATATAAGTTATCTATTGTTTTTTTCAAAAGACGTGCAATGTTGCGGAATCTAATGTATTGAGTCCAAATCTTTATTTGATTTGTTTCAATTACCTAACTTTAGAAATATTGTTATATTTCATACTTATTGTAATTTTGCTCATAATTCTCTATTATTTGCACTGTTTCGATCTTTATGATTCGATGTTTTTCATTGTGCTTACTTTTGGTTTTTATTACTGATCGATTAGGGTCTATACTAAGCTTTCAGCTTTTTATATATCAAAACATGACATGAAACTTTACATGAATTGTCGGTTTCTTTCTTTTTATAGTACGCTAATAATTATTTTATGTTCTAGTTGATATGATGCCATGGATCATCTTTGACAAACTTCTGTAAGCAGCGGATCTGATCGGAGGCCTCAGATCCAAAGCTCCACAGCTGTTTGTTTTGCTGACACGTAACTCTGATCTGACCTATTACTCTCACTGGATTCGTCCTTGCCGACGTCAGCACCTGATCTCTACCAGGGAGGCATGAACTTTCGGAGTGTGGTTTGTCGTTACAGATCTATTTAGAGTCAACTTTGGATTATTTCATAATTTTGGAGTATAACGTTACATTCATTTTAAATTCAGTCAGTTTCGATTGTTTAACATTTTGTTTATTTACACGTTTTGTATTATTTGTTGAAAGTTTTGTTTATTCTTTGCGATTTTGCTTTGCACTGTGTACTCCAGGTTATGAGTTGATCTCGTCAGCATACTTATGTTTATTTTAATTTTGAGAAATTCAGTTAACATTATTGATTCTTCTTTATTTTGCTTAATTAATAATTAATAATAAAAATATTAATTAATAATAATAATATTATTATTATTATTATAAAATAATAATATTTTAATTTCATAATATCTTTGGGATGAAATGGATACGAACGTATTTTTGTCACTCTTGACTCACATTTGAACTTCAACTTCAATGTATTTTATTGTTATTTGATTTCCTATTCTATTCACCATTTGTTTGGTTTACATTTTGTGGTGTCAAGTTACACATTCAGTATTTATTTGCTTGATTTTTCTTATTTCATTTTTATTCAAGTAACTGTTAGTGAGTTTTAAACGATACTGTCTCTCGAATGTTTACTGGCTGTTTTTACAAGTCCACTCGTTTCAGATCACTACTGTTCTCTGCACGACTGGTCTGTCTCTGTCTCTTATCTTTATAATTAATATTTCTTGTCCGTCAGTTCGACGGTTAAACACTCTTTACTTGTGAATTGTCACTACAATCCAAATACAACTTACGTTCGTTACCCTGTGTAACAAACACATGGCGTTACCATGCCATGTGTAATTAACTGGTCGACCTAGCCCATTCCTCAAGGCGAACACGATCTCGGGTTACGACGACGGCATTTCGTCGTAACAATATTAACATGCATACATACCACATGGTCATTTAGACCTCAAATCTACTTCGTGATCAAAAAAGCAACTAACGTCAGGAAGCAATTCAATAAGATATTATAAAGCGTATTAACAAAAATAACCCTTCGGCCATATTAACATGCATACATACCACATTGACATTTGGACCTCAAATCAACTTCGTGATCAAAAAAGCACCAAACGTCTGGAAACCCCTTAATATGACATTATAAAGCGTATTAACAAAATTAACCCATCGGTCATATTAACATGCATACATACCACATGGTCATTTGGACATCAAATCTACTTCGTGATCAAAAAAGCAACTAACGTCTGGAAGCAATTCAATAAGACCTTATAAAGCGTATTAACAAAAATAACCCTTCGGCCATTTTAACATGCATACATACCACATTGACATTTGAACCTGAGATTAACTTCGTGATCAAAAAAGAACCAAACGTCTGAAAACAGTTTAATAAGACGTTATAAAACGTATGAACAAAATTAACCCTTCAGCCATACAAACATGCATACAAACCACATTGTCATTTGGACCTGAAATCAACTTCGTGATCAAAAAAGCAACTAACGTCTGGAAGCAATTCAATAAGACGTTATAAAACGTATTACCAAAATTAACCCATCGGCTATATTTACACGCATACAATCCACTTGTTCATTTAGAACTCAAAAAAACTTCGAGATCGAAAAAGCACCAAACGTCTGGAAACACCTATATAAGACTTTTTAAAGCGTATTAACAAAATTAACCCATCGGCCATACTAACATGCATACATACCACATTGACATTTGGACCTCAATTCAACTTCGTGATCAAAAAAGCACCAAACGTCTAGAAAACCCTTAATATGACATTATAAAGCGTATTAAAAAAATTAACCTAACTGTCATATTAACATGCATACATACTACATGGTCATTTGGACCTCAAATCTACTTCGTGATCAAAAAAGCACCAAACGTCTAGAAGCAATTCAATAAGACCTTATAGAGCGTATTAACAAAATTAACCCTTCGGCCATATTAACATGCAACATACCACATGGTCATTTGGACCTCAAATCTACTTCGTGATCAAAAAAGCAATTAACGTCTGGAAGCGATTTAATAAGACCTTATAAAGCGTATTAACCCAAATAACCCTTCGGCCATATTAACATGCATACATACCCACATTGACATTTGGACCTCAAATCAACTTCATGATCAAAAAAGCACCAAACGTCTGGAAACCCCTTAATATGACATTATATAGCGTATTAACAAAAATAACCCTTCGGCCATTTTAACAAGCATACATACTACATGGTCATTTGGACCTCAAATCTACCTTGTGATCAAAAAAGCAACTAACGTCTGGAAGCAATTCAATAAGACCTTATAAAGAGTATTAACAAAAATAACCCATCGGCCATTTTAACATGCATACATACCACATTGTCATTTGTACCTCAAATCAACTTGAGTGATCAAAAAAGCACCAAACGTCTGGAAACCCCTTAATATGACGTTATAAAGCGTATTAACAAAATAAACCCTTCGGCCATATTTACACGCATACATTCCACATGGTCATTTGGAACTAAAAAAAACTTCAAGATCGAAAAAGCACGAAACGTCTGGAAACACTTTAATAAGACATTATAAAGCGTATTAACAAAAATAACCCTTCGGCTATATTTACACGCATATAATCCACTTGTTCATTTGGAACTCAAAAAAACTTCGAGATCGAAAAAGCACCAAACGTCTGGAAACACCAAAATAAGACCTTATAAAGCGTATTAACAAAAAAAAACCTCGGCCATATTAACATGCATACATACCACATTGACATTTGGACCTCAAATCAACTTCGTGATCAAAAAAGCACCAAACGTCTGGAACCCCTTAATATGACATTATAAAGCGTATTAACAAATCAACCCATCGGTCATATTAACATGCATACATACCACATGGGCATTTGAACCTCAAATCAACTTCTTTATCAAAAAAGCTACAAACGTCTGGAAACATTTTAATAAGACCTTATAAAGCGTATTAACAAAAATAACCCTTCGGCCATTATAACAGGCATATATACTATACTACATGGTCAATTGGAACTTAAATCAATGTTAAGATTGGAAAAGTATCAAACGCCTGGAAACACCTAAATAGACTTTATAAAGCGTATGAACAAAATTAACCCTTCGGCATTACTAACATGCATAAATAAAACATTGTCATTTGGACCTGAAATCAACTTCGTGATCAAAAAAGCAATTAACAATAGGAAACCCATTAATAAGACGTTAAATAGCGTATTAACAAAAATAACCCTTCGGCCATATTATCATGCATACATACCACATTGAAATTTGGACCTCAAATCAACTTCGTGATCAAAAAAGCACCAAACGTCTGGAAACCCCTTAATATGACATTAAAAAGCGTATTAACAAAATTAACCCATCAGCCACACTAAACTGCATACATTCCACATTGACATTTGGACCTCAAATCAACTTCGTGAGCAAAAAAGCAACTATCGCCTGGAAACAATTCAATAAGACCTTATAAAGCGTATTAACAAAAATAACACTTCGGTCATATTAACATGCATATATAGCACATGGTCATTTGGAAATCAAATTAACTTCGTGATCAAAAAAGCAACAAACGTCTGAAAACCCCTCAATAAGACGTTATCAAACCTATTACCAAAATTAACCCTTCGGCCATATTTACACGGATACAATCCACTTGTTAATATTTAACCCAAAAAACTTCGAGATCGAAAAAGCACCAAACGCCTGGTAAAAGTTTAATAAGACGTTATTAAGCTTATTAACAAAAATATCCCTTCGGCAATATTAACATGCATACATACCTCATGGGCATTTGAACCTCAAATTAACTACTTGATGAAATAAGCTACAAAAGTCTGGAAACATTTTAATAAGACGTTATTAAGCGTATTAACAAAAAAACCTTCGGCCATTATAACAGGCATACATACTATACTACATGGTCATTTGGAACTCAAATCAATGTTAAGATTGGAAAAGTATCAAACGCCTGGAAACACCTAAATAAGACTTTATAAAGAATATGAACAAAATTAACCCTTCGGCCATACTAACATGCATACATACCACATTGTCATTTGGACCTGAAATCAACTTTGTGATCGAAAAAGCACCAAACGTCTGAAAACCCCTTAATATGACCTTATAAAGCGTATTAACAAAATTAACCCTTCGGCCATATCAACATGCATACATACCACATGGTCATTTGGACCTCAAATCTACTTGGTGATCAAAAAAGCAACTAACGTCTGGAAACAATTGAATAAGACTTTATAAAGCGTATTAACTAAAAAAAAACTCGGCCATATTAACATGCATACATACCACATTAAAATTTGGACCTCAAATCAACTTCGTGATAAAAAAAGCACCAAACGTCTGGAAACCCCTTAATATGACATTAAAAACGTATTACCAAAATTAACCCATCGGTCATATTAACATGCATACATAGGTCATTTGGACCTCAAATCTACTTCCTGATCAAAAAAGCAAATAACGTCTGGAGGCAATTCAATAACACCTTATAAAGCGTAATAACAAAAATAACCCTTCGGCCATATTAACATGCATATTAACATGTATTAATACCACATGGTCATTTGGACCTCAAATCTACTTCGTGATCAAAAAAGCAACTAACGTCTGGAAACAATTCAATAAAACTTTATAAAGCGTATTAACTAAAAAAAAACTCGGCCATATTAACATGCATACATAAGACATTAACATATGGACCTCAAATCAACTTCGTGATTAAAAAAGCAACTAACGTCTGGAAACAATTCAATAAGACCTTATAAAGCGTATTAACAAAAATAATACTTCGGCTATTTAAACAGTAATACATACTACATGGTCATTAGGAACTCAAATCAACTTCGTGATCAAAAAAAAAAAACTTCTGGAAACCCCTCAATAAGACGTTATAAAACGTATTACCAAAATATATCTTCGGATATATTAAACGCATACAATCCACTTGTTTATTTGGACCTCAAATCAACATCGAGATCGAAAAAGCACCAAACGCCTGGAAAAAGTTTAATAAGACGTTATTAAGCTTATTAACAAAAATAACCCTTCGGCAATATTAACATGCATACATACCTCATGGGCATTTGAACCTCAAATTAACTACTTGATCAAAAAAGCTACAACAGTCTGGAAACATTTTAATAAGACGTTTTTAAGCGTATTAACAAAAAAAAACCTTCGACCATTATAACAGGCATACATACTATACTACATGGTCATTTGGAACTCAAATCAATGTTAAGATTGAAAAAGTATCAAACGCCTGGAAACACCTAAATAAGACTTTATAAAGAATATAAACAAAATTAACCCTTCGGCCATACTAACATGCATACATACCACATTGTCATTTGGACCTGAAATCAACTTCGTGATCAAAAAAGCACCAAACGTCTGCAAACCCCTTAATATGACGTTATAAAGCGTATTTACAAAATTAACCCTTCGGCCATATTAACATGCATACATACCACATGGTCATTTGGACCTCAAATCTACTTCGTGATCAAAAAAGCAACTAACGTCTGGAAACAATACAATAAGACATTATAAAGCGATTTTACAAAATTAACCCTTCGGCCCTACTAACATGCATACATACCACATTGTCATTTGGACCTTAAATCAACTTCGTGATTAAAAAAGCACCAAACGTCTGAAAACCCCTTAATATGACGTTATAAAGCGTATTAACAAAATTAACACTTCGGTTATATTAACATGCATTAAGTAGTAGTAGTATACATGATATCCCCATAAAAAACACTTCGTGTAAAAATACCAGCCAAGTCTCTTCAACTAAAAAAAAATATATGAAATCTAAAAATTCTGCACTGAAAAGTATTGATATCAAAAAATTTGCCAAGTCAAAACTTTATTTGAAAATCAAAAAATACTTGGCGCATCGTGTATATAAATAGCTATGAAGTATAGGCAAGATATAAAATATACATCAAATATACATATACATATAGTATACCTATAATTCTCAAAAAAATCGTTGCGCCAATTATTTTTTGATTTTCAAATAAAGTTTTGACTTGGCAATTTTTTTGATATCAATACTTTTCAGTGCAGAATTTTTAGATTTCATATATTTTTTTTAGTTGAAGAGACTTGGCTGGTATTTTTACACGAAGTGTTTTTTATGGGGATATCACTCCTTTTTTTAGTTTATTATTTACAACTTGTGACGCATATGAAATAAACAATTACTAAATTCTTTTAAAAAAATCGCCATTTACGATTTGGTTACTACTAATGAAAATCTGTTGTATATTCATGTATAGTCTTTCGTGAAGAATAGCAAAGGTTTCATTCCAATCGGCCAACCCAGTTCCGAGATATGGCATATAACACTTCGGTTTTCAAAATGGCTGCTAAACTTACTGCACTGCCACATAGAATTTATATCTACAATTAATGTGTATCATTTTAGGCTTTCTGAATATGTATTCATTGTATAGAATGGGGAATATAATAATTTTTAAATTTGAATGACGTCATTTCCGGGCTCATAAATAAAAGCATTCTACTTTGACTGTTCCTATTCCATAAAGATGGCATTCCGAATCATTTGGCGCTAGTTTCGTACTGATCGGTATACCAGTTTTCGAGATACAACGTTACTTCCGGTTTCAAAATGGCGGCTGAAATCTCTGACCCCTTGAATTTTAATTTACACATGATAACATCTTATTAAGTTATTATAAGCTGACTCAAATAGTATGTATTGTATCAAAATGTAAATTTGTGAGATTTTTAAAATGTTTAACGTCATTTCCGGTTTTGCTATAAGAAACTGCAAATATTACTGATGATAAAACATAAAGTTGCCCGTCTAAATTGTGTGGCGCTGGTTTCGTTCAAATCTATTTAGCCAATATTAAGATATGATGTCACTTCCGGTTTAACAATGGCGGCTTCCGGTTGGTTTTGTAACAAGTCAAATGATATATCAGAAGTGCAAACATATATATAGAAGTTACATAAATATCAAAATAATCGGATCAACCTTTGTTGCCGAAATGCCAATCGATGTATTTCAAATTTCATGACGTCATTTCCGGTTTCGTTAACAAAATGTTTAGTCTTTTGCTACTGATAATGCATATAGTTCACCGTCCGAATCGTTTGGCGCTATTTTCGCTCCGATCGGTTTAGCCGTTGTTGAGATATGACGTCACTTCCGGTTTCAAAATGGCGGCACAAAAAATTCATGGGGTGAAGGTTAAATCAGACGCCAAAAGTGCACACGTGGTAAAAATGTGAGATCAATCGGTTCAGCCGTTTAGGCTGTGGCCTTGTTACCGGATTTGAATTCCAGGAGACTACTACTGAGATTATTATTATTATTATTATGAAAACCGCCCTAAAACACTGTTTTCACGGCCCTCTAGCGCGCAAAGGGCGTAACCTATTGTTCCCAAATTTGGTATATGTTGTAGGGTGGGCCATAGCTCGAAATTAAGATATTTCGCAACAATGTGATATTTCCCAATTTTAAGATCCAGTAGGCCGAAAATGCCACTTTGATGCTTACAGTAAAAGTGGGTTGCTCCAGCCTTTTTAAATGAGAGTGTGCGCGCGCCGTACGACTTGGCTGGCGTGGAGCGACCGCTCCACTAGATTTATTGAAGTAAACACACACAAATATTCACAATTCGCCTCAAGGGCCACGAAGCCATTAAATGGCTTATCTGTGGAATATATACACAAAATAAAATAACAATAATACAGTGAGCATACAACTTTAAGTGAAATAATCATCGCACATGTAAACAATAAACTAACAATAATACAGTGAGCATACAACTTTAAGTGATATAATCATCGCACATGTAAACACTTATAAAAAAATTAATCATTGTTAAGCCACTCCTTTAAAAAAAATTTCAGGGTAGAATAATTATCGATAAGTTTAAGATCAGCAGGGATTTTATTGAAAGTACTGGGTATCGAATAAGCAAGTCTGCGTTTACCATATTTATTATTAAATTCTGGTAAACGATAGTTTTCCTTTAATCTTAATCTTGTATTCAAGGGATGGTTATAAATAATCCTGAAAGAGGTCTCAAAATAATAATTCAAAATTAATTTATAAACAAATACATTTTTCAGGGGCAGCACCGCGTTATAACTATACAATGAAAGTCCGTCATCAAATTGATTAAAATTAATATTATTAGGTGTAATTATCTTTATCATTCTTAATTGCAATTGCTCAACGAGCTGCAGATGACACTGCGACGCATTTCCCCACGCTAACAATCCATAACCGATCAATGACTCAGCCAAAGAAATATACACAGTTTTTAATATATGATACGGCATAAACATTTGTAAATTATAAAGGAGTGACGCACAATATCTTAATCTCTTACTCAATGTTTCTATGTGAGGTCGCCAGAGGAAAGATCTATCAATTGTTATACCTAAATAAACATGATGAGGTACATTTTCAATTCCCTCACAACCCTGCATGATACAGTCCTCTTCTTCTAACAATCCATGTAAACAATTATATGAATGAGACATTATTTTAACAGGTTGTAAACAATCAGCATTATGAGGTGAACAAATGTGTACAAGTTTGGTTTTGGAAGCATTTATAACCAAATCATGGTCATGCGACCAATTTACCAAGTTTGTAAAATCCAACTGCAGCTGTAATTCAGCCATAGGCATAACTTATTTGCTGATAACAAAACAATATCGTCCGCATACATAAAAGCATGACAATTATTAACTACGATTATTATTTCATTGACTTAAATCAGGTATAATATTGGCCCTAATATAGACCCCTGAGGTACACCAGTGTTAATGCTCTTTAGAGTACTACAAGTTGAATTAACTTTAACTAAAATATGCCTGTTATGAAGATAACTTGTGAACCAGTTCAACAAAGGACCGCGGATACCTACTCTCTCCAAAGCCACAATTAACCTTACATGATTTAGAGTATCAAAGGCTTTACTAAAGTCAATAAAAAGGACAATTACATGAAAATTATTATTAAGTTTACTATTTATGAAATCTGCAAAAAGAATTAAAAGATCTGAAGTGCTTTTACCCTTTTGAAATCACACCTGCGATTCACAAATTATATTAAATTTTCCAAGGTATTCCCTTAGACGACTTGCTATTGAACGTTCCATAATTTTATCAATTACAGACAATAAAGCAATTGGTCTGTAATTATTGTACACCAAATGACTCCCTTTTTTATAAACTGGACGAACTACAGCTGTCTTTAAATTGTCAGGTACAATACCATTCCTAATTGAAGTATTAATAAGTTTAGCCAGCACAGGACTGATCACATCAACAAGCAGTTTTAGGTCACAAACTCGAATGCCGTCAACCCCTGGTTGCTTTCTATTATATAAATTATCAATAATGTAGTGAATATATGAATCAGTGATTAACGGCATACGCATGGATTGCTCAGCTTCCACATTTTCAAATCGGGGTGATAACACAGAATTACATTGATGTTGAATATTAACAATTTCTTGCACAAATGAATTAACAAACGCATTAGCAATTACTTGATCAGATTGAGTTTTACCTAAATATGTATTGATGACTTAATCTATTGTTTGTTTTTTCTTCCTACCCAAAGCGCGATTAATAACAGACCAGGTGCCCTTCATATCACCCTTTACAGAATCGAATTCTTGACTGAAGAAAGTGCATTTATCCTTATTTACTTGTTTAGTAACAACATTCCGAGCTTTATTATAATCCTGTATATAAACTGATTTTAGGGCATTAGTAAAATTTTTCCACTTTTTAAAGAGTTGATCCCTTTCTTTCATTAAATTTAAAGTTTGCGAAGTAATCCATTTCCTTTGTCTCTTATGATTTCCTGACAATTTATCATCAACAATGGAAGCCCCATCGTAGCAAGATTTAAATTTAGAAACCAACTTCAAATACAAAATATTACAATCATTGTACTGTAAAAGTTCATTCCAATTGCACGCCAATAAGTAATCTTTCAGTAGTTTCTCATTAAATTTCTTTACAACAACTTTTTGTTCTACAATCTTAGCGCTTAAACCTATATCTAAATCAGACATAATCATATAATGATCCGTCATTTTTGTAGTAAGGATAGCCGAACTAACAGAATCAACTCCTCTAACATAAATATGGTCAATACACGTACGTGACAACTGATCCACTTTAAACTCTTCTCTTGTGAAACCATCAATACATTTAATAAAACCATTCGTCGCAAGTACACTTTCATAATACTGAACAGAATTACTTTCAAAATCAGATACATCAATATTCATATCACCTATCAAAATAATTTTATTGGCTCCAACAACACGCAACCAATTATCCAACTCAGAAACAAAATCCATTTTGCTCAAACTTGGTGGTCTGTACGCAGCCAACACGATAATACTGCAATTATCTCGCTGTAGAGTACCAAGAATATTCTCACATGAATGTAAATCATATTGTATTGATTTGAACGAGAAATCATTTCTAACAAATAATAACAAACCCCCTCCACTCCTTCCACTTCTCAATTTAGAGTAAGAACTATACCCATCCAAACAAAAGATCCCCACATCATCATGTTCCTTTAAATGTACTTCAGTCAATAATAATACGTGGAATGTACCGAGCACATTACACAAAATTGAAAGCAGCTCATCCCAATGCTTATTAACAGATCTAATATTTACATGAATAACAACTAACCCTCTCACTTCCTGAAACCAAAAGTCAATGTCATTGATAGTAAAACACTTGCTTACGTCAATAACCTCATCATCAAACCAATCAGTCATTAACAGAAGACTGTTGCTGTGATAGCGGTTGGAGTGGAGTTTGTTGTTGAGAATTCGATTGCGCTGGACTGGGGTTGTTATGAAGATAATCAAGATCACTGAAAGACGTTATCTTTATAACTTCCCTGCAAGTTTCGTCGCGGCGAACAAAAATACTACCGTTTTTGCACCACACAAACTTGTAACCGCACTCATGCGCACGCGACTTTGACCTCCAGAACAACTCGCGATAATACGGTGACAGATTCTCGTTCAAATATAGCCGTCCTCTACCTTGAGGGTTGACGGAGCCGGTGACCTCGTTACTAGTGATGATCTCACGTCTCTTCTCAATAAATAGATTCCTTTTCTTTCTGCTAAGAAATTGCACGATGATCTTTGGGGGCTTACCGTTGGCCCTCGCTTGCAGTCTGTGTGCAGCGTCGATGTCCGCAGAGTCTAGCGGTATCCCCAATTTTACACCAACTTTCTTCACTATACCTTCAACGTCTTCACCTCTAATAAACTCAACGTTTTCCAACTCAATATTATTCCTCCGTCCGTATTGTTCAAGAGCATTGACTTGAAAGGAAAGATCATTAATTACCTTTCCCTTCTCCTCACATTCCTTCGACAAACGACTCACTGTATTCTTAAGCTCTTTAACTTCACCCGCAATATCTTCACGAAATTTCCTAAATTCATCAACAATCGATTTAAAGTTCTCCCTCATCTCAAGCTGCAACTCACAGAAACATTTCCTCCACGCCTCCTCGAACGTGAACTGTATTTGTTCCGTAGGAGTGCTGTTATTTGAAGTATGTTTCTTCTCCTTGCCACAAGTGACGCAACGCCACTTATTCTTCACGTCTTGCGATTTGGTTGCAAAAGATGATGGATTTTTCAATCCTGCACACTTTAAATGAAAACTTCGCTTACACCGAGAACATGTAGCTAAATCACTGACATCAATAGCTTCAACGATATCACATTTGCTGCACGACATTATACACAAAAACCAGTTTAGATAGAAGTACGTCCGACCAGCTCAACAGTCAGAGAGCGACTGTGAGCATACATACCACATTAACATTTGGACCTCAAATCAACTTCGTGATCAAAAAAGCACCAAACGTCTGGAAACAATTCAATAAGACCTTATAAAGCGTATTAACAAAAATAACACTTCGGCCATTTTAACATGCATACATACTACATGGTCATTAGGAACTCAAATCAAATTCGTGATCAAAAAAAAAAAATTCTGGAAACCCCTCAATAAGACGTTATAAAACGTATTACCAAAATTAACCCTTCGGCTATATTTAAACGCATACAATCCACTTGTTCATTTGGAACTCAAAAAAACTTCGAGATCGAAGAAGCACCAAACGAATGGAAACACCTAAATAAGACATTATAAAGCGTATTTACAAAATTAACCCATCGGCCCTACTAACATGCATACATACCACATTGTCATTTGGAATACAAATCAACTTCGTGATCAAAAAAGCACCAAACGTCTGCAAATCCCTTAATATGACGTTATAAAGCGTATTAACAAAATTTACCCATCGGTCATATTAACATGCATACATACCACATGGTCATTAAAACCTCAAATCTACTTCGTGATCAAAAAAGCAACTAACGTCTGGAAACAATTCAATAAGACCTTATAAAGCGTATTAACAAAAATAACACTTTGGCCATTTTAGCAGTAATACATACTACATGGTCATTAGGAACTCAAATCAACTTCGTGATCAAAAAAAAAAAAACTTCTGGAACTTCTGGAAAACTTCTGGAGACGTTATAAAACGTATTACCAAAATAAACGATTCGGCTATATTAAACGCATACAATCCACTTGTTTATTTGGAACTCAAAAAAACTTCGAGATCGAAAAAGCACCAAACGCCTGGAAAAAGTTTAATAAGACGTTATAAAGCTTATAAACAAAAATAACCCTTCGGCAATATTAACATGCATACATATCTCATGGGCATTTGAACCTCAAATTAACTTCTTGATCAAAAAAGCTACAAAAGTGTGGAAACATTTTAATAAGACGTTATTAAGCGTATTAACAAAAAAACCTTCGGCCATTATAACAGGCATACATACTATACTACATGATCATTTGGAACTCAAATCAATGTTAAGATTGGAAAAGTATCAAACGCCTGGAAACACCTAAATAAGACTTTATAAAGAATATGAACAAAATTAACCCTTCGGCCATACTAACATGCATACATACCACATTGTCATTTGGACCTGAAATCAACTTCGTGATCAAAAAAGCACCAAACGTCTGAAAACCCCAAATATGACGTTATAAAGCGTATTTACAAAATTAACCCTTCGGCCATATTAACATGCATACATACCACATGGACGGAACAGGTTGGGTGAGTGGTTAACGCTCTCAGCTTGTATTCCGGAGGCCCGGGTTCGATTCCCGCGGCCGTCCTTCCTGACTGGGGTTTTTACGTGGTTTTCCCTCAGTCTTCAGGCAAATGCTGGGAAGGTACCCTACTAATAGGCCACGACCGCCTCCTTCCCAACTTCCATCCTTACCTACTCTTCATCATCATCTCCCAATCATCATCATTATCATCCATCCGTCGCCATTAGCCTCGCTGCAGAACAGTGCGACGTTAAGCCCCAGACATACCACATGGTCATTTGGACCTTAAATCTACTTCATGATCAAAAAAGCAACTAACGTCTGAAAACAATTCAATAAGACATTATAAAGAGATTTTACAAAATTAACCCTTCGGACCCACTAACATGCATACATACCACATTGTCATTTGGACCTCAAATCAACTTCGTGATCAAAAAAAGCACTAAACGTCTGAAAACCCCTTAATATGACGTTATAAAGCGTATTACAAAAACTAACACTTCGGTTATATTAACATGCATACATACCACTAAAAAATTTGGACCTTAAATCAACTTCGTGATCAAAAAAGCACCAAAGGTCTGGAAACCCCTTAATATGACATTAAAAAGCTTATTAACCAAATTAACCCATCGGCCATACTAACATGCATACATACCACATGGTCATTTGGACCTCAAATCTACTTCGTAATTTAAAAAGCAACCAACGTCTGGAAGCAATTCAATGAGACCTTATAAAGTGTATTAACAAAAATAACACTTCGGCCATTTTAACATGCATACATACTACATGGTCATTAGGAACTCAAATCAAATTCGTGATGAAAAAAAAAACTTCTGGACACCCCTCAATAAGACGTTATAAAACGTATTACCAAAATTAACCCTTCGGCTATATTAAACGCATACAATCCACTTGTTCATTTGGAACTCAAAAAAACTTCGAGATCGAAAAAGCACCAAACGAATGGAAACAGTTTAATAAGACGTTATAAAGCGTATTAACAAAAGTAACTCATCGGCCATGCTAACATGCATACATACCACATTGACATTAGGACCTCAAATCAACTTCGTGATCAATAAAGCAACTAACGTCTGAAAACAATTCAATAAGACCTTATTAAGCGTATTAACAAAAATAACACTTCGGCCGTTTTAACATGCATACATACTACATGGTCATTAGGAACTCAAATCAACTTCGTGATCAAAAAAAAAAAAAACTTCTGGAAACCCCTCAATAAGACGTTATAAAACGTATTACCAAAATTAACCCTTCGGCTATATTTAAACGCATACAATCCACTTGTTCATTTAGAACTCAAAAAAACTTCGAGATCGAAGAAGCACCAAACGAATGGAAACACCTAAATAAGACATTATAAAGCGTATTTACAAAATTAACCCATCGGCCCTACTAACATGCATACATACCACATTGTCATTTGGAATACAAATCAACTTCGTGATCAAAAAAGCACCAAACGTCTGCAAACCCCTTAATATGACGTTATAAAGCGTATTAACAAAATTTACCCATCGGTCATATTAACATGCTTACATACCACATGGTCATTTGGACCTCAAATCTACTTCGTGATCAAAAAAGCAACCAACGTCTGGAAGCTATTCAATAAGACCTTATAAAGCTTATTAACAAAAATAACCCTTCGGCCATATTAACATGCATATATAGCACATGGTCATTTGGAAATCACATTAACTTCGTGATCAAAGAAGCAACAAACGTCTGAAAACCCTTCAATAAGACGTTATAAAACGTATTACCAAAATTAACCCTTCGGCTATATTTAAACGCATACAATCCACTTGTTCATTTGGAACTCATAAAAACTTCGCGATCGAAGAAGCACCAAACGAATGGAAACACCTAAATAAGACATTATAAAGCGTATTTACAAAATTAACCCATCGGCCCTACTAACATGCATACATACCACATTGTCATTTGGAATACAAGTCAACTTCGTGATCAAAAAAGCACCAAACGTCTGCAAACCCCTTAATATGACGTTATAAAGCGTATTAACAAAATTTACCCATCGGTCATATTAACATGCATACATACCACATGGTCATTTGGACCTCAAATCTACTTCGTGATCAAAAAAGCAACCAACGTCTGGAAGCAATTCAATAAGACCTTATAAAGCTTATTAACAAAAATAACCCTTCGGCCATACTAACATGCATACATACTACATTGACATTTGGACCTCAAATCAACTTCGTGATCAAAATAGGTACTTACGCCTGGAAACAATTCAATAAGACATTATAAAGCGTATTACCAAAAATAACCCTTCGGCCATTATAACATGCAAACATACTACATGGTCATTAGGAACCCTAATCAACTTCGTGATCAAAAAAGCAATAAACGTCTGGAACCCCTTAATAAAACGTTATAAAACGTATAACTAAAATTAACCTTATAGCTATGTTTACACGCATACAATCCATTTGTTCATTTAGAACTCAAAATATTTATATTTCATATTTAGAACTACGAGATCGAAAAAGCACCAAACGTCTGGAAACCCCTTAATATGACATTATAAAGCGTATTAACAAAATTAAACCATCGGTCATAGTAACATGCAAGCATACCACATGGTCATTTGGACCCCAAATCTACTTCGTGATCAAAAAAGCAACTAACGTCTGAAAGTAATTCAATAAGACCTTATAAAGCGTATTAACAAAAATAACCCTTCAGCCATATTAACATGCATACATACCACATTGTCATTTGGACCTCAAATCTACTTCGTGATCAAAAAAGCAACCAACGTCTAGAAGCAATTCAATAAGACCTTATAAAGCGTATTAACAAAAATAACATTTCGGCCATATTAACATGCATATATAGCACATGGTCATTTGGAAATCAAATTTACTTCGTGATCAAAAAAGCAACAAACGTCTGAAAACCCTTCAATAAGACGTTATAAAACGTATTACCAAAATTAACCCTTCGGCCATATTTACACGGATACAATCCACTTGTTCATATTTAACTCAAAAAAACTTCGAGATCGTAAAAGCACCAAACTCCTGGAAACAGTTTAATAAGACGTTATAAAGCGTATTAACAAAATTAACCCATCGGCCATGCTAACATGCATACATACCACATTGACATTAGGACCTCAAATCAACTTCGTGATCAATAAAGCAACTAACGTCTGGAAACAATTCAATAAGACCTTATTAAGCGTATTAAAAAAAATAACCCTTCGGCCATATTATCATGCATACATACCACATTGACATTTGGTCCTCAAATCAACTTCGTGATCAAAAAAGCACCATACGTCTTGTAAACCCTTCATATGACATTATAAAGCGTGTTAACAAAATTAACACATCGGTCATATTAACATGCATACATACCACATGGTCATTAGGTCCTCAAATCGACTTCGTGATCAAAAAAGCAACTAACGTCTGGAAACACTTTAATGAGACCTTATAAAGCGTTTTAACAAAAATAACCCTTCGGCCATACTAACATGCATACATACCACATTGACATTAGGACCTCAAATCAACTTCGTGATCAATAAAGCAACTAACGTCTGGAAACAATTCAATAAGACCTTATTAAGCGTATTAAAAAAAATAACCCTTCGGCCATATTATCATGCATACATACCACATTGACATTTGGTCCTCAAATCAACTTCGTGATCAAAAAAGCACCATACGTCTTGTAAACCCTTCATATGACATTATAAAGCGTGTTAACAAAATTAACACATCGGTCATATTAACATGCATACATACCACATGGTCATTAGGTCCTCAAATCGACTTCGTGATCAAAAAAGCAACTAACGTCTGGAAACAATTCAATAAGACATTATAATGCGTATTACCAAAAATAACCCTTCGGCCATTATAACATGCAAACATACTACATGGTCATTAGGAACTCTAATCAACTTCGTGATCAAAAAAGCAATAAACGTCTGGAACCCCTTAATAAAACGTTATAAAACGTATTACTAAAATTAACCTTATAGCTATGTTTACACGCATACAATCCATTTGTTCATTTAGAACTCAAAATATTTATATTTCATATTTAGAACTACGAGATCGAAAAAGCACCAAACGTCTGGAAACCCCTTAATATGACATTATAAAGCGTATTAACAAAATTAAACCATCGGTCATAGTAACATGCAAGCATACCACATGGTCATTTGGACCCCAAATCTACTTCGTGATCAAAAAAGCAACTAACGTCTGAAAGTAATTCAATAAGACCTTATAAAGCGTATTAACAAAAATAACCCTTCAGCCATATTAACATGCATACATACCACATTGTCATTTGGACCTCAAATCAACTTCGTGATCAAAAAAGCACCAAACGTCTGCAAACCCCTTAATATGACGTTATAAAGCGTATTAACAAAATTAACCCATCGGTCATATTAACATGCATACATACCACATGGTCATTTGGACCTCAAATCTACTTCGTGATCAAAAAAGCAACCAACGTCTAGAAGCAATTCAATAAGACCTTATAAAGCGTATTAACAAAAATAACATTTCGGCCATATTAACATGCATATATAGCACATGGTCATTTGGAAATCAAATTTACTTCGTGATCAAAAAAGCAACATACGTCTGAAAACCCTTCAATAAGACGTTATAAAACGTATTACTATAATTAACCTTATAGCTATGTTTACACGCATACAATCCATTTGTTCATTTAGAACTCAAAATATTTATATTTCATATTTAGAACTACGAGATCGAAAAAGCACCAAACGTCTGGAAACCCCTTAATATGACATTATAAAGCGTATTAACAAAATTAAACCATCGGTCATAGTAACATGCATACATACCACATTGTCATTTGGACCTCAAATCAACTTCGTGATCAAAAAAGCACCAAACGGCTGGAAACCCCTTAATATGACGTTATAAAGCGTATTTACAAAATTAACCCTTCGGCCCTACTAACATGCATACATACCACATTGTCATTTGGACCTCAAATCAACTTCGTGATCAAAAAAGCACCAAACATCTGAAAACCCCTTAATATGACGTTATAAAGCGTAATAACAAAATTAACACTTCGGTTATATTAACATGCATACATACCACATGGTCATTTGGACCTCAAATCTACTTCGTGATCAATAAAGCACCAGACGTCTGGAATCCCCTTAATATGACATTTTAAAGCGTGTTAACAAAATTAACACATCGGTCATATTAACATGCATACATACCACATGGTCATTAGGTCCTCAAATCGACTTCGTGATCAAAAAAGCAACTAACGTCTGGAAACACTTTAATGAGACCTTATAAAGCGTTTTAACAAAAATAACCCTTCGGCCATACTAACATGCATACATACCACATTGACATTAGGACCTCAAATCAACTTCGTGATCAATAAAGCAACTAACGTCTGGAAACAATTCAATAAGACCTTATAAAGCGTATTAACAAAAATAACCCTTCAGCCATATTAACATGCATACATACCACATTGTCATTTGGACCTCAAATCAACTTCGTGATCAAAAAAGCACCAAACGTCTGCAAACCCCTTAATATGACGTTATAAAGCGTATTAACAAAATTAACCCATCGGTCATATTAACATGCATACATACCACATGGTCATTTGGACCTCAAATCTACTTCGTGATCAAAAAAGCAACCAACGTCTAGAAGCAATTCAATAAGACCTTATAAAGCGTATTAACAAAAATAACATTTCGGCCATATTAACATGCATATATAGCACATGGTCATTTGGAAATCAAATTTACTTCGTGATCAAAAAAGCAACATACGTCTGAAAACCCTTCAATAAGACGTTATAAAACGTATTACTATAATTAACCTTATAGCTATGTTTACACGCATACAATCCATTTGTTCATTTAGAACTCAAAATATTTATATTTCATATTTAGAACTACGAGATCGAAAAAGCACCAAACGTCTGGAAACCCCTTAATATGACATTATAAAGCGTATTAACAAAATTAAACCATCGGTCATAGTAACATGCATACATACCACATTGTCATTTGGACCTCAAATCAACTTCGTGATCAAAAAAGCACCAAACGGCTGGAAACCTCTTAATATGACGTTATAAAGCGTATTTACAAAATTAACCCTTCGGCCCTACTAACATGCATACATACCACATTGTCATTTGGACCTCAAATCAACTTCGTGATCAAAAAAGCACCAAACGTCTGAAAACCCCTTAATATGACGTTATAAAGCGTAATAACAAAATTAACACTTCGGTTATATTAACATGCATACATACCACATGGTCATTTGGACCTCAAATCTACTTCGTGATCAATAAAGCACCAGACGACTGGAATCCCCTTAATATGACATTTTAAAGCGTGTTAACAAAATTAACACATCGGTCATATTAACATGCATACATACCACATGGTCATTAGGTCCTCAAATCGACTTCGTGATCAAAAAAGCAACTAACGTCTGGAAACACTTTAATGAGACCTTATAAAGCGTTTTAACAAAAATAACCCTTCGGCCATACTAACATGCATACATACCACATTGACATTAGGACCTCAAATCAACTTCGTGATCAATAAAGCAACTAACGTCTGGAAACAATTCAATAAGACCTTATTAAGCGTATTAAAAAAAATAACCCTTCGGCCATATTATCATGCATACATACCACATGGTCATTAGGTCCTCAAATCGACTTCGTGATCAAAAAAGCAACTAACGTCTGGAAACAATTCAATAAGACATTATAATGCGTATTACCAAAAATAACCCTTCGGCCATTATAACATGCAAACATACTACATGGTCATTAGGAACTCTAATCAACTTCGTGATCAAAAAAGCAATAAACGTCTGGAACCCCTTAATAAAACGTTATAAAACGTATTACTAAAATTAACCTTATAGCTATGTTTACACGCATACAATCCATTTGTTCATTTAGAACTCAAAATATTTATATTTCATATTTAGAACTACGAGATCGAAAAAGCACCAAACGTCTGGAAACCCCTTAATATGACATTATAAAGCGTATTAACAAAATTAAACCATCGGTCATAGTAACATGCAAGCATACCACATGGTCATTTGGACCCCAAATCTACTTCGTGATCAAAAAAGCAACTAACGTCTGAAAGTAATTCAATAAGACCTTATAAAGCGTATTAACAAAAATAACCCTTCAGCCATATTAACATGCATACATACCACATTGTCATTTGGACCTCAAATCAACTTCGTGATCAAAAAAGCACCAAACGTCTGCAAACCCCTTAATATGACGTTATAAAGCGTATTAACAAAATTAACCCATCGGTCATATTAACATGCATACATACCACATGGTCATTTGGACCTCAAATCTACTTCGTGATCAAAAAAGCAACCAACGTCTAGAAGCAATTCAATAAGACCTTATAAAGCGTATTAACAAAAATAACATTTCGGCCATATTAACATGCATATATAGCACATGGTCATTTGGAAATCAAATTTACTTCGTGATCAAAAAAGCAACATACGTCTGAAAACCCTTCAATAAGACGTTATAAAACGTATTACTATAATTAACCTTATAGCTATGTTTACACGCATACAATCCATTTGTTCATTTAGAACTCAAAATATTTATATTTCATATTTAGAACTACGAGATCGAAAAAGCACCAAACGTCTGGAAACCCCTTAATATGACATTATAAAGCGTATTAACAAAATTAAACCATCGGTCATAGTAACATGCATACATACCACATTGTCATTTGGACCTCAAATCAACTTCGTGATCAAAAAAGCACCAAACGGCTGGAAACCCCTTAATATGACGTTATAAAGCGTATTTACAAAATTAACCCTTCGGCCCTACTAACATGCATACATACCACATTGTCATTTGGACCTCAAATCAACTTCGTGATCAAAAAAGCACCAAACGTCTGAAAACCCCTTAATATGACGTTATAAAGCGTAATAACAAAATTAACACTTCGGTTATATTAACATGCATACATACCACATGGTCATTTGGACCTCAAATCTACTTCGTGATCAATAAAGCACCAGACGTCTGGAATCCCCTTAATATGACATTTTAAAGCGTATTAACAAAATTAACCCATCGGTCATATTAACAAGCATACATACCACATTGTCATTTGGACCTCAAATCAACTTCGTGATCAAAAAAGCACCAAACGTCTGCAAACCCCTTAATATGACGTTATAAAGCGTATTATCAAAATTAACCCATCGGTCATATTAACATGCATACATACCTAATGGTCATTTGGACCTGAAATCTACGTCTGGAAACAATACAATAAGACATTATAAAGCGATTTTACAAAATTAACCCTTCGGCCTTACTAACATGCATACATACCACATTGTCATTTGGACCTCAAATCTACTTCGTGATCAAAAAAGCACCAAACGTCTGAAAACCCCTTAATATGACGTTATAAAGCGTATTAACAAAATTAACACTTCGGTTATATTAACATGCATTAAGTAGTAGTAGTATACATGATATCCCCATAAAAAACACTTCGTGTAAAAATACCAGCCAAGTCTCTTCAACTTAAAAAAAAATATATGAAATCTAAAAATTCTGCACTGAAAAGTATTGATATCAAAAAATTTGCTAAGTCAAAACTTATTTGAAAATCAAAAAATACTTGGCGCATCGTGTATATAAATAGCTTAGAAGTATAGGCCAGATATAAAATATACATCAAATATACATATACATATAGTATACCTATAATTCTCAAAAAAAATCGTTGCGCCAATTATTTTTTGATTTTCAAATAAAGTTTTGACTTGGCAATTTTTTTGATATCAATACTTTTCAGTGCAGAATTTTTAGATTTCATATATTTTTTTTTAGTTGAAGAGACTTGGCTGGTATTTTTACACGAAGTGTTTTTTATGGGGATATCCCCAGCAAACACAGCACTGCACGCTTTGTACATTAATTGTGCCTTCCCGACGCATCATGTGCAAGGAAAGTGTTGGGCGTTGTACGGTTGATACAAGAAAGATATTTGTTCGTCTACAAACATAAATTGCACCCTCAGAGAGTGTACCTTTCGTATGCTGGGCCTGTACCCGCGTACAACACTGCAATTTATTTGCACGCGCGACAATACCGGGCCAGTGTCTACCGACGTGTATGTTTCTTGCATACCAGAAGCTGCACGCGCAACAATACCGGGCCAGTGTCTACCGACGTGTATGTTTCTTGCATACCAGAAGCTGCACGCGCAACAATACCGGGCCAGTGTCTACCGACGTGTATGTTTCTTGCATACCAGAAGCTGCACGCGCAACAATACCGGGCCAGTGTCTACCGACGTGCATGTTTCTTGTATACCAAAAACTACACGCGCAACAATGCCGGGCCAGTGTCTACCGAAGTGTATGTTTCTTGCATACAGAAATACTGCAAGCGCAACAATACCGGGCCGGTGTTGACCGACGTGTATGTTTCTTGTATACAGAAATACTGCAAGCGCAACAATACCGGGCCGGTGTTGACCGACGTGCATGTTTATTGTATACACACAAGGAGTGCACTCAACAATGCTGGGCTGGTATCAACAGGAGTGCATGTTTCTTGCGTTGCGAAACAACTCTATCGGAAACATGCAAAACCATTGCTGGCCCAGTGTTGTCCAACGCTGTTATTCGTTCCACTTTCTTGCCTACCCAATCTGTATAGTCACGCTATGGATGTGTTTAGATCATTTAAAGCGAAAATATAAATAGAGAAAACATGAATATATCTATGCGAAATCAATTCTAATCTATATCAGTTGTATTATTTCACATCCTAATACATGTCCGTGTGTTTTTTCAGTTAATACTCGCAATAAGTCTTCAAAATGAGCATTTTAAATATAAAGTGCACAAAAAGTGCACGCAATGGTGCCGGCGTGGTACAAATATTGTATACGGTCATCCACAAGAAATCAAGTATTTCAATGTTACTTAAATATAAAATTAATTATATAAGTATGAATTGGACTTTCATGACGTATATAATAATTTCATGTATCAATATTTTAACGGGATGTTTTAATTATGAACACATTTTATTTGTTATGCTTATTATATTAATTTCTTTGCACTGTACAAGTTAGTAACATAAAAAAATTATTTGACGTTAAAATTGATGAGAAAATTGAAAATACTATGATATTTAATGCATTCCTTTAAACAAATTGAATTGCGCGGTATTGGAGTGCCCCAGCAGTAGGTACCCGTTTTGTATCAGAATTGTGTCGTACGATCGCTCGCGCTCGCTCGCCGGTCAAATGTCTTATTTTACCCTCGAAGCTCCATCGTCACCGTGGAGGAGTGGATACATCGGGAGCGCGCCAAATCGACGACCGGAGTTCGAATCCAGTGCATGTCTCATAAAATTGTCTTTCATGTACTAATTGCAATGTCTTCTATCACACAGTACAAACTACCTCCTTGTATAAAACTAGATAATTTTTTCGATTTTAAATACTATAATATTTGTTTTAAATACGGCAACATGAACTAGTAGCGATCCCCGTAGCTAATTTTGGAACTAGCGTTTTACATGCCAAAGAGCAAGTGCAAGAAAGATGCCGTTTCGTTGGCGCAAATTTTGTGCACGCAATCCGCACGGACGATGCACGTCCGGTGTTGGGAGTGTACATTTCATGGCTGCAAGATTAGTGCAAGTAAGTTAACGGCGAGGTATCTTTTCATGGCAACTGGTTTTGTGCAAGAAAGATGCTGGTCCGCAACTGGGTTGGTGCACGCTGTACATGATGGAAAATGTGCATATTTTCGGGACATGATTTTGCCGGCCCAGTAACTTCTGTACAACACAAATACAACACCGCATGAAGGTACAAAAATGATACAAGGCGTGCACTCTTGTGTTTGCTGGGTCACTCCTTTTTTTAGTTTATTATTTACAACTTGTGACGCATATGAAATAAACAATTACAAAATTCTTTTAAAAAAATCGCCATTTACAATTTGGTTACTACTAATGAAAATCTGTTGTATATTCAT
The DNA here is from genome assembly GCA_934045905.1 of Leuctra nigra. NCBI lineage: Eukaryota > Metazoa > Arthropoda > Insecta > Plecoptera > Leuctridae > Leuctra > Leuctra nigra. The sequence goes on along the minus strand of OW203767.1, from coordinate 31,411,701 downwards.
GTATAGTCTTTCGTGAAGAATAGCAAAGGTTTCATTCCAATCGGCCAACCCAGTTCCGATATATGGCATATAACACTTCGGTTTTCAAAATGGCTGCTAAACTTACTGCACTGCCACATAGAATTTATATCTACAATTAATGTGTATCATTTTAGGCTTTCTGAATATGTATTCATTGTATAGAATGGGGAATATAATAATTTTTAAATTTGAATGACATCATTTCCGGGCTCATAAATAAAAAACATTCTTCTTTGACTGTTCCTATTCCATAAAGATGGCATTCCGAATCATTTGGCGCTAGTTTCGTACTGATCGGTATACCAGTTTTCGAGATACAACGTTACTTCCGGTTTCAAAATGGCGGCTGAAATCTCTGACCCCTTGAATTTTAATTTACACATGATAACATCTTATTAAGTTATTATAAGCTGTCTCAAATAGTATGTATTGTATCAAAATGTAAATTTGTGAGATTTTTAAAATGTGTAACGTCATTTCCGGTTTTGCTATAAGAAACTGCAAATATTACTGATGATAAAACATAAAGTTGCCCGTCTAAATTGTGTGGCGCTGGTTTCGTTCAAATCTATTTAGCCAATATTAAGATATGATGTCACTTCCGGTTTAACAATGGCGGCTTCCGGTTGGTTTTGTAACAAGTCAAATGATATATCAGAAGTGCATACATATATATAGAAGTTACATAAATATCAAAATAATCGGATCAACCTTTGTTGCCGAAATGCCAATCGATGTATTTCAAATTTCATGACGTCATTTCCGGTTTCGTTAACAAAATGTTTAGTCTTTTGCTACTGATAATGCATATAGTTCACCGTCCGAATCGTTTGGCGCTATTTTCGCTCCAATCGGTTTAGCCGTTGTTGAGATATGACGTCACTTCCGGTTTCAAAATGGCGGCACAAAAAATTCATGGGGTGAAGGTTAAATCAGACGCCAAAAGTGCACACGTGGTAAAAATGTGAGATCAATCGGTTCAGCCGTTTAGGCTGTGGCCTTGTTACCGGATTTGAATTCCAGGAGACTACTACTGAGATTATTATTATTATTATTATGAAAACCGCCCTAAAACACTGTTTTCACGGCCCTCTAGCGCGCTATTGTTCCCAAATTTGGTATATGTTGTAGGGTGGGCCATAGCTCGAAATTAAGATATTTCGGAACAATGTGATATTTCCCAATTTTAAGATCCAGTAGGCCGAAAATGCCACTTTGATGCTTACAGTAAAAGTGGGTTGCTCCAGCCTTTTTAAATGAGAGTGTGCGCGCGCCGTACGACTTGGCTGGCGTGGAGCGACCGCTCCACTAGATTTATTGAAGTAAACACACACAAATATTCACAATTCGCCTCAAGGGCTACGAAGCCATTAAATGGCTTATCTGTGGAATATATACACAAAATAAAATAACAATAATACAGTGAGCATACAACTTTAAGTGAAATAATCATCGCACATGTAAACAATAAACTAACAATAATACAGTGAGCATACAACTTTAAGTGATATAATCATCGCACATGTAAACACTTATAAAAAAATTAATCATTGTTAAGCCACTCCTTTAAAAAAAAATTCAGGGTAGAATAATTATCGATAAGTTTAAGATCAGCAGGGATTTTATTGAAAGTACTGGGTATCGAATAAGCAAGTCTGCGTTTACCATATTTATTATTAAATTCTGGTAAACGATAGTTTTCCTTTAATCTTAATCTTGTATTCAAGGGATGGTTATAAATAATCCTGAAAGAGGTCTCAAAATAATAATTCAAAATTAATTTATAAACAAATACATTTTTCAGGGGCAGCACCGCGTTATAACTATACAATGAAAGTCCGTCATCAAATTGATTAAAATTAATATTATTAGGTGTAATTATCTTTATCATTCTTAATTGCAATTGCTCAACGAGCTGCAGATGACACTGCGACGCATTTCCCCACGCTAACAATCCATAACCGATCAATGACTCAGCCAAAGAAATATACACAGTTTTTAATATATGATACGGCATAAACATTTGTTAATTATAAAGGAGTGACGCACAATATCTTAATCTCTTACTCAATGTTTCTATGTGAGGTCGCCAGAGGAAAGATCTATCAATTGTTATACCTAAATAAACATGATGAGGTACATTTTCAATTCCCTCACAACCCTGCATGATACAGTCCTCTTCTTCTAACAATCCATGTAAACAATTATATGAATGAGACATTATTTTAACAGGTTGCAAACAATCAGCATTATGAGGTGAACAAATGTGTACAAGTTTGGTTTTGGAAGCATTTATAACCAAATCATGGTCATGCGACCAATTTACCAAGTTTGTAAAATCCAACTGCAGCTGTAATTCAGCCATAGGCATAACTTATTTGCTGATAACAAAACAATATCGTCCGCATACATAAAAGCATGACAATTATTAACTACGATTATTATTTCATTGACTTAAATCAGGTATAATATTGGCCCTAATATAGACCCCTGAGGTACACCAGTGTTAATGCTCTTTAGAGTACTACAAGTTGAATTAACTTTAACTAAAATATGCCTGTTATGAAGATAACTTGTGAACCAGTTCAACAAAGGACCGCGGATACCTACTCTCTCCAAAGCCACAATTAACCTTACATGATTTAGAGTATCAAAGGCTTTACTAAAGTCAATAAAAAGGGCAATTACATGAAAATTATTATTAAGTTTACTATTTATGAAATCTGCAAAAAGAATTAAAAGATCTGAAGTGCTTTTACCCTTTTGAAATCACACCTGCGATTCACAAATTATATTAAATTTCCCAAGGTATTCCGTTAGACGACTTGCTATTGAACGTTCCATAATTTTATCAATTACAGACAATAAAGCAATTGGTCTGTAATTATTGTACACCAAATGACTCCCTTTTTTATAAACTGGACGAACTACAGCTGTCTTTAAATTGTCAGGTACAATACCATTCCTAATTGAAGTATTAATAAGTTTAGCCAGCACAGGACTGATCACATCAACAAGCAGTTTTAGGTCACAAACTCGAATGCCGTCAACCCCTGGTTGCTTTCTGTTATCTAAATTATCAATAATGTAGTGAATATATGAATCAGTGATTAACGGCATACGCATGGATTGCTCAGCTTCCACATTTTCAAATCGGGGTGATAACACAGAATTACATTGATGTTGAATATTAACAATTTCTTGCACAAATGAATTAACAAACGCATTAGCAATTACTTGATCAGATTGAGTTTTACAAACTCTTCTCTTGTGAAACCATCAATACATTTAATAAAACCATTCGTCGCAAGTACACTCTCATAATACTGAACAGAATTACTTTCAAAATCAGATACATCAATATTCATATCACCTATCAAAATAATTTTATTGGCTCCAACAACACGCAACCAATTATCCAACTCAGAAACAAAATCCATTTTGCTCAAACTTGGTGGTCTGTACGCAGCCAACACGATAATACTGCAATTATCTCGCTGTAGAGTACCAAGAATATTCTCACATGAATGTAAATCATATTGTATTGATTTGAACGAGAAATCATTTCTAACAAATAATAACAAACCCCCTCCACTCCTTCCACTTCTCAATTTAGAGTAAGAACTATACCCATCCAAACAAAAGATCCCCACATCATCATGTTCCTTTAAATGTACTTCAGTCAATAATAATACGTGGAATGTACCGAGCACATTACACAAAATTGAAAGCAGCTCATCCCAATGCTTATTAACAGATATAATATTTACATGAATAACAACTAACCCTTTCACTTCCTGAAACCAAAAGTCAATGTCATTGATAGTAAAACACTTGCTTACGTCAATAACCTCATCATCAAACCAATCAACTGTTGCTGTGATAGCGGTTGGAGTGGAGTTTGTTGTTGAGAATTCGATTGCGCTGGACTGTGGTTGTTATGAAGATAATCAAGATCACTGAAAGACGTTATCTTTATAACTTCCCTGCAAGTTTCGTCGCGGCGAACAAAAATACTACCGTTTTTGCACCACACAAACTTGTAACCGCACTCATGCGCACGCGACTTTGACCTCCAGAACAACTCGCGATAATACGGTGACAGATTCTCGTTCAAATATAGCCGTCCTCTACCTTGAGGGTTGACGGAGCCGGTGGCCTCGTTACTAGTGATGATCTCACGTCTCTTCTCAATAAATAGATTCCTTTTCTTTCTGCTAAGAAATTGCACGATGATCTTTGGGGGCTTACCGTTGGCCCTCGCTTGCAGTCTGTGTGCAGCGTCGATGTCCGCAGAGTCTAGCGGTATCCCCAATTTTACACCAACTTTCTTCACTATACCTTCAACGTCTTCACCTCTAATAAACTCAACGTTTTCCAACTCAATATTATTCCTCCGTCCGTATTGTTCAAGAGCATTGACTTGAAAGGAAAGATCATTAATTACCTTTCCCTTCTCCTCACATTCCTTCGACAAACGACTCACTGTATTCTTAAGCTCTTTAACTTCACCCGCAATATCTTCACGAAATTTCCTAAATTCATCAACAATCGATTTAAAGTTCTCCCTCATCTCAAGCTGCAACTCACCGAAACATTTCCTCCACGCCTCCTCGAACGTGAACTGTATTTGTTCCGTACGAGTGCTGTTATTTGAAGTATGTTTCTTCTCCTTGCCACAAGTGACGCAACGCCACTTATTCTTCACGTCTTGCGATTTGGTTGCAAAAGATGATGGATTTTTCAATCCTGCACACTTTAAATGAAAACTTCGCTTACACCGAGAACATGTAGCTAAATCACTGACATCAATAGCTTCAACGATATCACATTTGCTGCACGACATTATACACAAAAACCAGTTTAGATAGAAGTACGTCCGACCAGCTCAAAAGTCAGAGAGCGACTGTGAGCATACATACCACATTAACATTTGGACCTCAAATCAACTTCGTGATCAAAAAAGCACCAAACGTCTGGAAACAATTCAATAAGACCTTATAAAGCGTATTAACAAAAATAACACTTCGGCCATTTTAAAATGCATACATACTACATGGTCATTAGGAACACAAATCAAATTCGTGATCAAAAAGAAAAAAAACTTCTGGAAACCCCTCAATAAGACGTTATAAAACGTATTACCAAAATTACCCCATCGGCCCTACTAACATGCATACATACCACATTGTCATTTGGAAAACAAAGCAACTTCGTGATCAAAAAAGCACCAAACGTCTGCAAACCCCTTAATATGACGTTATAAAGCGTATTAACAATATTTACCCAGCGGTCATATTAACATGCATACATACCACATGGTCATTTGGACCTCAAATCTACTTCGTGATCAAAAAAGCAACCAACGTCTGGAAGCAATTCAATAAGACCTTATAAAGCTTATTAACAAAAATAACCCTTCGGCCATATTAACATGCATATATAGCACATGGTCATTTGGAAATCAAATTAACTTCGTGATCAAAGAAGCAACAAACGTCTGAAAACCCTTCAATAAGACGTTATAAAAAGTATTACCAAAATTAACCCTTCGGCCATATTTACACGGATACAATCCACTTGTTCATATTTAACTCAAAAAAACTTCGAGATCGTAAAAGCACCAAACGCCAGAATAACAGTTTAATAAGACGTTATAAAGCGTATTAACAAAATTCACCCATCGGCCATGCTAACATGCATACATACCACATTGACATTAGGACCTCAAATCAACTTCGTGATCAATAAAGCAACTAACGTCTGAAAACAATTCAATAAGACCTTATTAAGCGTATTAACAAAAATAACACTTCGGCCATTTTAACAAGCATACATACTACATGGTCATTAGGAACTCAAATCAACTTCGTGATCAAAAAAAAAAAAAACTTCTGGAACTTCTGGAAAACTTCTGGAGACGTTATAAAACGTATTACCAAAATTAACTTTTCGGCTATATTTACACGCATACAATCCACTTGTTCATTTGTTACTCAAAAAAACTTCGTAATCAAAAAAGCACCAAACGTCTAGAAACCCCTTAATATGACATTATAAAGCGTATTAACAAAATTAACCTAACTGTCATATTAACATGCATACATACTACATGGTCATTTGGACCTCAAATCTACTTCATGATCAAAAAAGCTCCAAACGTCTGGAAGCAATTCAATAAGACCTTATAAAGCGTATTAACAAAAATAACCCTTCGGCCATATTAACATGCATACATACCACATTAACATTTGGACCTAAAATCAACTTCGTGATCAAAAAAGCACCAAACGTCTAGAAACACCTTAATATGACATTATATAGCGTATTAACAAAAATAACCCTTCGGCCATACTAACATGCATACATATCACATTGACATTTGGACCTCGAATCAACTTCGTGATCAGAAAAGCACCAACGTCTAGAAACCCCTTAATATGATATTTAAAAGCGTATTAACAAATAAACCTAACTGTCATATTAACATGCATACATACTACATGGTCATTAGGACCTCAAATCTACCTTGTGATCAAAAAAGCAACTAATGTCTGGAAGCAATTCAATAAGACCTTATAAAGAGTATTAAAAAAAATAACCCTTCGGCCATATTATCATGCATACATACCACATTGACATTTGGTCCTCAAATCAACTTCGTGATCAAAAAAGCACCATACGTCTTGTAAACCCTTAATATGACATTATGAAGCGTGTTAACAAAATTAACACATCGGTCATATTAACATGCATACATACCACTTGGTCATTTGGTCCTCAAATCGACTTCGTGATCAAAAAAGCAACTAACGTCTGGAAACACTTTAATAAGACCTTATAAAGCGTATTAACAAAAATAACCCTTCGGCCATACTAACATGCATACATACTACATTGACATTTGGACCTCAAATCAACTTCGTGATCAAAATAGGTACTTACGTCTGGAAACAATTCAATAAGACATTATAAAGCGTATTACCAAAAATAACCCTTCGGCCATTATAACATGCAAACATAATACATGGTCATTAGGAACTCTAATCAACTTCGTGATCAAAAAAGCAATAAACGTCTGGAACCCCTTAATAAAACGTTATAAAACGTATTACTAAAATTAACCCTTCAGCTATGTTTACACGCATACAATCCATTTGTTCATTTAGAACTCAAAATATTTATATTTCATATTTAGAACTACGAGATCGAAAAAGCACCAAACGTCTGGAAACCCCTTAATATGACATTATAAAGCGTATTAACAAAATTAAACCATCGGTCATAGTAACATGCAAGCATACCACATGGTCATTTGGACCTCAAATCTACTTCGTGATCAAAAAAGCAACTAACGTCTGGAAGTAATTCAATAAGACCTTATAAAGCGTATTAACAAAAATAACCCTTCAGCCATATTAACATGCATACATACCACATTGCCATTTGGACCTCAAATCAACTTCGTGATCAAAAAAGCACCAAACGGCTGGAAACCCCTTAATATGAAGTTATAAAGCGTATTTACAAAATTATACCTTCGGCCCTACTAACATGCATACATACCACATTGTCATTTGGACCTCAAATCTACTTCGTGATCAATAAAGCACCAGACGTCTGGAAACCCCTTAATATGACATTATAAAGCGTATTAACAAAATTAACCCATCGGTCATATTAACAAGCATACATACCACATGGTCATTTGGACCTCAAATCTACTTCGTGATCAAAAAAGCACCAAACGTCTGGAACCCATTAATATGACATTATAAAGCGTATTAACAAAATTAACCCATCGGTCATATTAACATGCATACATACCACATGGTCATTTGGACCTCAAATCTACTTCGTGATCAAAAAAGCAACCAACGTCTGGAAGCAATTCAATAAGACCTTATAAAGCGTATTAACAAAAAAAACCTTCGGCCATATTAACATGCATATATAGCACATGGTCATTAGGAAATCAAATTAATTTCGTGATCAAAAAAGCAACAAACGTCTGAAAACCCCTCAATAAGACGTTATAAAACGTATTACCAAAATTAACCCTTCGGCCATATTTACACGGATACAATCCACTTGTTCATATTTAACTCAAAAAAATTTCTAGATCGAAAAAGCACCAAACGTCTGGAAACACCAAAATAAGACTTTTTAAAGCATTTAACAAAATTAACCCATAGGCTTTACTAACATGCATTAATACCACACTTTCATTTGGACCTCAAAACAACTTCGTGTTCAAAAAAGCACCAAACGGCTGGAAACCCCTTAATATGACGTTATAAAGCGTATTCACAAAATAAACCCTTCGGCTCTACTAACATGCATACATACCACATGGTCATTTGGACCTCAAATCTACTTCGTGATCAATAAAGCACCAGACGTCTGGAAACCCCTTAATATGACATTTTAAAGCGTATTAACAAAATTAACCCATCGGTCATATTAAAAGCATACATACCACATGGTCATTAGGACCTCAAATCTACTTCGTGATCAAAAATGCACCAAACGTCTGAAAACTCCTTAATATGACATTGAATAGCGTATTAACAAAATTAACCCATCGGTCATATTAAAAGCATACATACCACATAGTCATTAGGACCTCAAAATCTACTTCGTGAAATCTACACCTAAATAAGACTTTATAAAGAATATGAACAAAATTAACCCTTCGGCCATACTAACATGCATACATACCACATTGTCATTTGGACCTGAAATCAACTTCGTGATCAAAAAAGCACCAAACGTCTGAAAACCCCTAATATGACGTTATAAAGCGTATTAACAAAATTAACCCTTCGGCCATATTAACATGCATACATACCACATGGACGGAACAGGTTAGGTGAGTGGTTAACGCTCACAGCTTGTATTCCGGAGGCCCGGGTTCGATTCCCGCGGCCGTCCTACCTGACTGGGGTTTTTACGTTATTTTTCCTCAGTCTTCAGGCAAATGCTGGGAAGGTACCCTACTAATAGGCCACGACCGCCTCCTTCCCAACTTCCATCCTTACCTACTCTTCATCATCTCCCAATCATCATCATTATCATCCATCCGTCGCCATTAGCCTCGTTGCAGAACAGTGCGACGTTAAACCCCAGACATATCACATTGTCATTTGGACCTCAAATCAACTTCGTGATCAAAAAAAAGCACTAAACGTCTGAAAACCCCTTAATATGACGTTTTAAAGCGTATTACCAAAATTAACACTTCGGTTATATTAACATGCATACATACCACATTAACATTTGGACCTCAAATCAACTTCGTGATCAAAAAAACACCAAACGTCTGGAAACCCCGGCCATACTAACATGCATACATACCACATGGTCATTTGGACCTCAAATCTACTTCGTGATTAAAAATGCAACCAACGTCTGGAAGCAATTCAATAAGACCTTATAAAGCGTATTAACAAAAATAACACTTCGGCCATTTTAACATGCATACATACTACATGGTCATTAGGAACTCAAATCAACTTCGTGATGAAAAAAAAAAAAAACTTCTGGAAACCCCTCAATAAGACGTTGTAAAACGTTTTACCAAAATTAACCCTTCGGCTATATTAAACGCATACAATCCACTTGTTCATTTGGAACTCAAAAAAACTTCGAGATCGAAAAAGCACCAAACGAATGGAAACACCTAAATAAGACATTATAAAGCGTATTTACAAAATTAACCCATCGGCCATACTAACATGCATACATACCACATTGCCATTTGGACCTCATATCAACTTCGTAATCAAAAAAGCACCAAACGTCTGCAAACCCCTTAATAAGACGTTATAAAGCGTATTAACAAAATTAACCCATCGGTCATATTAACATGCATACATACCACATGGTCATTTGGACCTCAAATCAATTTCGTGATCATAAAAGCACCAAACGTCAAGAAACCCCTTAATATGACATTATAAAGCGTATTAACAAAATTAACCTAACTGTCACATTTACATGCATACATACTCCATGGTCATTTGGACCTCAAATCTACTTCATGATCAAAAAAGCACCAAACGTCTGGAAGCAATTCAATAAGACCTTATAAAGCGTATTAACAAAATTAACCCTTCAGCCATATTAACATGCAACATACCACAAAATCATTTGGACCTCAAATCTACTTGGGATCAAAAAAGCAATTAACGTCTGGAAGCAATTCAATAAGACCTTATAAAGCGTATTAACAAAAATAACCCTTCAGCCATAATAACATGCATACATACCATATTGACATTTGGACCTAAAATCAACTTCGTGATCAAAAAAGCATCAAACGTCTGCTAACCCTTTAATATGACATTAAATAGCGTATTAACATAAATAACCCTTCGGCCATTTTAAAATGCATACATACTACATGGTCATTTGGACCTCAAATCTACCTTGTGATAAAAAAAGCAACTAACGTCTGAAAGCAATTCAATAAGACCTTATAAAGCGTATTAACAAAAATAACACTTCGGCCATTTTAACATGCATACATACAATATGGTCATTTGGAAATCAAATTTATTTCGTGATCAAAAAAGCAACAAACGTCTGAAAACCCTTCAATAAGACGTTATAAAACGTATTACCAAAATTAACCCTTCGGCCATATTTACACGGATACAATCCACTTGTTCATATTTAACCCAAAAAAACTTCGAGATCGTAAAAGCACCAAACGCCTGGAAACAGTTTAAAAAGACGTTATAAAGCGTATTAACAAAATTAACCCATCGGCCATGCTAACATGCATACATACCACATTGACATTAGGACCTCAAATCAACTTCGTGATCAATAAAGCAACTAACGTCAGGAAACAATTCAATAAGACCTTATTAAGCGTATTAACAAAAATAACACTTCGGCCATTTTAACATGCATACATACTACATGGTCATTAGGAACTCAAATCAACTTCGTGATTAAAAAAAAAAAAAAAATCTGGAAACCCCTCAATAAGACGTTATAAAACGTATTACCAAAATTAACCTTTCGGCTATATTTACACGCATACAATCCACTTGTTCATTTGTTACTCAAAAAAACTTCGTAATCAAAAAAGCACCAAACGTCTAGAAACCCCTTAATATGACATTATAAAGCGTATTAACAAAATTAACCTAACTGTCATATTAACATGCATACATACCACATTGACATTAGGACCTCAAATCTACTTCATGATCAAAAAAGCTCCAAACATCTGGAAGCAATTCGATAAGACCTTATAAAGCGTATAAACAAAATTAACCCTTCAGCCATATTTACATGCAACATACCACATGGTCATTTGGACCTCAAATCTACTTCGTGATCAAAAAAGCAATTAACGTCTGGAAGCAATTTAATAAGACCTTATAAAGCGTATTAACAAAAATAACCCTTCGGCCATATTAACATGCATACATACCACATTAACATTTGGACCTAAAATCAACTTCGTGATCAAAAAAGCACCAAACGTCTAGAAACAACTTAATATGACATTATATAGCGTATTAACAAAAATAACCCTTCGGCCATACTAACATGCATACATATCACATTGACATTTGGACCTCGAATCAACTTCGTGATCAGAAAAGCACCAAACGTCTAGAAACCCCTTAATATGACGTAATAAAGCGTATTAACAAAATTAACCTAACTGTCATATTAACATGCATACATACTACATGGTCATTAGGACCTCAAATCTACCTTGTGATCAAAAAAGCAACATATGTCTGGAAGCAATTCAATAAGACCTTATAAAGCGTATTAAAAAAAATATCCCTTCGGCTTTATTATCATGCATACATACCACATTGACATTTGGTCCTCAAATCAACTTCGTGATCAAAAAAGCACCATACGTCTTGTAAACCCTTAATATGACATTATAAAGCGTGTTAACAAAATTAACACATCGGTCATATTAACATGCATACATACCACATTGTCATTTGGACCTCAAATCAACTTCGTGATCAAAAAAGCACCAAACGTCTGAAAACCCCTTAATATGACGTTATAAAGCGTAATAACAAAATTAACACTTCGGTTATATTAACATGCATACATACCACATGGATATTTGGACCTCAAATCTACTTCGTGATCAATTAAGCACCAGACGTCTGGAAACCCCTTAATATGACATTTTAAAGCGTATTAACAAAATTAACCCATCGGTCATATTAAAAGCATACATACCACATGGTCATTTGGACCTCAAATCTACTTCGTGATCAAAAAAGCACCAAACGTCTGAAAACCCCTTAATATGACATTGAATAGCGTATTAACATAAATAACCCTTCGGCCATTTTAAAATGCATACATACTACATGGTCATTTGGACCTCAAATCTACCTTGTGATCAAAAAAGCAACAAACGTCTGAAAGCAATTCAATAAGACCTTATAAAGCGTATTAACAAAAATAACACTTCGGCCATTTTAACATGCATACATACAATATGGTCATTTGGAACTCAAATCAACTTCGTGATAAAAAAAAAAAAAAACTTCTGAAAAACCCCTCAATAAGACGTTATAAAACGTATTACCAAAATTAACCCTTCGGCTATATTAAACGCATACAATCCGCTTGTTCCTTTGTTACTCAAAAAAACCTCGAGATCGAAAAAGCACCAAACGAATGGAAACACCTAAATAAGACATTATAAAGCGTATTTACAAAATTAACCCATCGACCTCAACCACATTGCCATTTGGACCTGAAATCAACTTCGTGATCAAAAAAGCACCAAACGTCTGCAAACCCCTTAATATGACGTTATAAAGCGTATTAACAAAATTAACCCATCGGTCATATTAACATTCATACATACCACATGGTCATTTGGACCTCAAATCTACTTCGTGATCAAAAAAGCAACCAACGTCTAGAAGCAATTCAATAAGACCTTATAAAGCGTATTAACAAAAATAACATTTCGGCCATATTAACATGCATATATATCACATGGTCATTTGGAAATCAAATTTATTTCGTGATCAAAAAAGCAACAAACGTCTGAAAACCCTTCAATAAGACGTTATAAAACGTATTACCAAAATTAACCCTTCGGCCATATTTACACGGATACAATCCACTTGTTCATATTTAACTCAAAAAAACTTCGAGATCGTAAAAGCACCAAACGCCTGGAAACAGTTTAATAAGACGTTATAAAGCGTATTAACAAAATTAACCTATCGGCCATGCTAACATGCATACATACCACATTGACATTAGGACCTCAAATCAACTTCGTGATCAATAAAGCAACTAACGTCTGGAATCAATTCAATGAGACCTTATTAAGCGTATTAACAAAAATAACACTTCGGCCATTTTAACATGCATATACTACATGGTCATTAGGAACTCAAATCAACTTCGTGATCAAAAAAAAAAAAATCTTCTGGAAACCCCTCAATAAGACGTTATAAAACGTATTACCAAAATTAACCTTTCGGCTTTATTTACACGCATACAATCCACTTGTTCATTTGTTACTCAAAAAAACTTCGTAATCAAAAAAGCACCAAACGTCTAGATACCCCTTAATATGACAATATAAAGCGTATTAACAAAATTAACCTAACTGTCATATTAACATGCATACATACTACATGGTCATTTGGACCTCAAATCTACTTCATGATCAAAAAAGCTCCAAACGTCTGGAAGCAATTCAATAAGACCTTATAAAGCGTATTAACAAAATTAACCCTTCAGCCATATTTACACATACCACATGGTCATTTGGACCTCAAATCTACTTCGGGATCAAAAAAGCAATTAACGTCTGGAAGCAATTCAATAAGACCTTATAAAGCGTATTAACAAAAATAACCCTTCGGCCATATTAACATGCATACATACCACATTAACATTTGGACCTAAAATCAACTTCGTGATCAAAAAAGCACCAAACGTCTAGAAACACCTTAATATGACATTATATAGCGCATTAACAAAAGTAACCCTTCGGCCATACTAACATGCATACATATCACATTGACATTTGGACCTCGAATCAACTTCGTGATCAGAAAAGCACCAAACGTCTAGAAATCCCTTAATATGATATTAAAAAGCGTATTAACAAAATTAACCTAACTGTCATAGTAACATGCATCATACTACATGGTCATTAGGACCTCAAATCTACCTTGTGATCAAAAAAGCAACTAATGTCTGGAAGCAATTCAATAAGACCTTATAAAGCGTATTAACAAAAATAACCTTTCGGCCATTTTAACATGCATACATACTACATGGTCATTAGGAACTCAAATCAACTTCGTGATCAAAAAAAAAAAAACTTCTGGAACTTCTGGAAAACTTCTGGAGACGTTATAAAACGTTTTACCAAAATTAACGCTTCGGCTATATTAAACGCATACAATCCACTTGTTTATTTGGAACTCAAAAAAACTTCGAGATCGAAAAAGCACCAAACGCCTGGAAAAAGTTTAATAAGACGTTATAAAGCTTATTAACAAAAATAATCCTTCGGCAATATTAACATGCATACATATCTCATGGTCATTTGAACCTCAAATTAACTTCTTGATCAAAAAAGCTACAAAAGTCTGGAAACATTTTAATAAGACGTTATAAAGCGTATTAACAAAAAAAACCTTCGGCCATTATAACAGGCATACATACTATACTACATGATCATTTGGAACTCAAATCAATGTTAAGATTGGAAAAGTATCAAACGCCTGGAAACACCTAAATAAGACTTTATAAAGAATATGAACAAAATTAACCCTTCGGCCATACTAACATGCATACATACCACATTGTCATTTGGACCTGAAATCAACTTCGTGATCAAAAAAGCACCAAACGTCTGAAAACCCCTAATATGACGTTATAAAGCGTATTAACAAAATTAACCCTTCAGCCATATTAACATGCATACATACCACATGGACGGAACAGGTTGGGTGAGTGGTTAACGCTCACAGCTTGTATTCCGGAGGCCCGGGTTCGATTCCCGCGGCCGTCCTACCTGACTGGGGTTTTTACGTTATTTTCCCTCAGTCTTCAGGCAAATGCTGGGAAGGTACCCTACTAATAGGCCACGACCGCCTCCTTCCCAACTTCCATCCTTACCTACTCTTCATCATCTCCCAATCATCATCATTATCATCCATCCGTCGCCATTAGCCTCGTTGCAGAACAGTGCGACGTTAAACCCCAGAAATATCACATGGTCATTTGGACCTCAATTCTACTTCGTGATCAAAAAAGCAACTAACGTCTGGAAACAATTCAATAATACATTATAAAGCGATTTTACAAAATTAACCCTTCGGCCCTACTAACATGCATACATACCACATTGTCATTTGGACCTCAAATCAACTTCGTGATCAAAAAAAAGCACTAAACGTCTGAAAACCCCTTAATATGACGTTTTAAAGCGTATTACCAAAATTAACACTTCGGTTATATTAACATGCATACATACCACATTAACATTTGGACCTCAAATCAACTTCGTGATCAAAAAAACACCAAACGTCTGGAAACCCCGGCCATACTAACATGCATACATACCACATGGTCATTTGGACCTCAAATCTACTTCGTGATTAAAAATGCAACCAACGTCTGGAAGCAATTCAATAAGACCTTATAAAGCGTATTAACAAAAATAACACTTCGGCCATTTTAACATGCATACATACTACATGGTCATTAGGAACTCAAATCAACTTCGTGATGAAAAAAAAAAAAAACTTCTGGAAACCCCTCAATAAGACGTTGTAAAACGTTTTACCAAAATTAACCCTTCGGCTATATTAAACGCATACAATCCACTTGTTCATTTGGAACTCAAAAAAACTTCGAGATCGAAAAAGCACCAAACAAATGGAAACACCTAAATAAGACATTATAAAGCGTATTTACAAAATTAACCCATCGGCCATACTAACATGCATACATACCACATTGCCATTTGGACCTCATATCAACTTCGTAATCAAAAAAGCACCAAACGTCTGCAAACCCCTTAATAAGACGTTATAAAGCGTATTAACAAAATTAACCCATCGGTCATATTAACATGCATACATACCACATGGTCATTTGGACCTCAAATCAATTTCGTGATCATAAAAGCACCAAACGTCAAGAAACCCCTTAATATGACATTATAAAGCGTATTAACAAAATTAACCTAACTGTCACATTTACATGCATACATACTCCATGGTCATTTGGACCTCAAATCTACTTCATGATCAAAAAAGCACCAAACGTCTGGAAGCAATTCAATAAGACCTTATAAAGCGTATTAACAAAATTAACCCTTCAGCCATATTAACATGCAACATACCACAAAATCATTTGGACCTCAAATCTACTTGGGATCAAAAAAGCAATTAACGTCTGGAAGCAATTCAATAAGACCTTATAAAGCGTATTAACAAAAATAACCCTTCAGCCATAATAACATGCATACATACCACATTGACATTTGGACCTAAAATCAACTTCGTGATCAAAAAAGCATCAAACGTCTGCTAACCCTTTAATATGACATTAAATAGCGTATTAACATAAATAACCCTTCGGCCATTTTAAAATGCATACATACTACATGGTCATTTGGACCTCAAATCTACCTTGTGATAAAAAAAGCAACTAACGTCTGAAAGCAATTCAATAAGACCTTATAAAGCGTATTAACAAAAATAACACTTCGGCCATTTTAACATGCATACATACAATATGGTCATTTGGAAATCAAATTTATTTCGTGATCAAAAAAGCAACAAACGTCTGAAAACCCTTCAATAAGACGTTATAAAACGTATTACCAAAATTAACCCTTCGGCCATATTTACACGGATACAATCCACTTGTTCATATTTAACCCAAAAAAACTTCGAGATCGTAAAAGCACCAAACGCCTGGAAACAGTTTAAAAAGACGTTATAAAGCGTATTAACAAAATTAACCCATCGGCCATGCTAACATGCATACATACCACATTGACATTAGGACCTCAAATCAACTTCGTGATCAATAAAGCAACTAACGTCAGGAAACAATTCAATAAGACCTTATTAAGCGTATTAACAAAAATAACACTTCGGCCATTTTAACATGCATACATACTACATGGTCATTAGGAACTCAAATCAACTTCGTGATTAAAAAAAAAAAAAAAATCTGGAAACCCCTCAATAAGACGTTATAAAACGTATTACCAAAATTAACCTTTCGGCTATATTTACACGCATACAATCCACTTGTTCATTTGTTACTCAAAAAAACTTCGTAATCAAAAAAGCACCAAACGTCTAGAAACCCCTTAATATGACATTATAAAGCGTATTAACAAAATTAACCTAACTGTCATATTAACATGCATACATACCACATTGACATTAGGACCTCAAATCTACTTCATGATCAAAAAAGCTCCAAACATCTGGAAGCAATTCGATAAGACCTTATAAAGCGTATAAACAAAATTAACCCTTCAGCCATATTTACATGCAACATACCACATGGTCATTTGGACCTCAAATCTACTTCGTGATCAAAAAAGCAATTAACGTCTGGAAGCAATTTAATATGACATTATATAGCGTATTAACAAAAATAACCCTTCGGCCATACTAACATGCATACATATCACATTGACATTTGGACCTCGAATCAACTTCGTGATCAGAAAAGCACCAAACGTCTAGAAACCCCTTAATATGACGTTATAAAGCGTATTAACAAAATTAACCTAACTGTCATATTAACATGCATACATACTACATGGTCATTAGGACCTCAAATCTACCTTGTGATCAAAAAAGCAACATATGTCTGGAAGCAATAGACAACATTTTAAACCCCGAGCGCCATCTACAACTATCAACATTGCATTCTGGGTTTAGGATGTGAAGAGTTTGACAGCTGCCTGGTTGACAGTGCTAAGATGCATAAAGGAAGAATGTTTTTCGGTGTTTATTATGTTATATCCTCTCTGTATTTAAATGTAACTAATTTTAGTGGTATTCAACATAATTATGAATAATATTAAGAATAGCAGATCGTACGGAACAATGTGTTGTGTTCCATTGTGCAAAAATAACACTAAATTTAGCCGTGAAGTGTTGTTTCAATACTTTCAAGGGACGTTGATTTGAAGAAAGAATGGATAAGACGCAATAAATTATGTTTTTGTTGAAAATTTTTAGTGTAAGATGTAAATCCAATATTGTAGATATTATTAGCCTGGGCTTGAAATCATATTTATCGCTTTCAGGGGTATTCAAGTTATTTTTCCTCTTAACAAACAGGACATTTGTAGGTAGCCGAAAATCTTATTTTTGTCAGAAATTCTGACAAAATGTGACGAAGTATGTTCCTGTATACATAACTAATTAACAAATCAATCTGACCTATTGGTTATTCATTTCGGTTTATTCATTTATTCATTTTGTTAGGGGAAAAACAGGGCAATTTTTCTTCATATTTCTTATAACCAGATTTGTTAAAATGTGCACCACATATTCTGTGGTTCTTAATAGGGGACCATTTACTACATTTTCCCTGAGATCCAATTCGCCTCACACGCCTCATTCTTTCTTCAAATCAATGTCCCTTGAAAGTAGTGAAACGACACTTCACGGCTAAATTTAGTGTTATTTTTGCTCAATGGAACACAACACACTGTTCCGTACGATCTGCTATTCTTAGTATTATTCATAAAATAATGTTGAATACCAATAAAATTAGTTACATTTAAATACAGAGATGATATAACATAACAAACACCGAAAAACATTCTTCCTTTATGCATCTCAGCACTGTCAACCAGGCAGCTGTCAAACTCTTCACATCCTAAGCCCAACATGCATCACGGCACGTCGCGCATGCGCAGTGAATTTTGAATGTTGTCTATTCAATAAGACCTTATAAAGCGTATTAAAAAAAATATCCCTTCGGCTTTATTATCATGCATACATACCACATTGACATTTGGTCCTCAAATCAACTTCGTGATCAAAAAAGCACCATACGTCTTGTAAACCCTTAATATGACATTATAAAGCGTGTTAACAAAATTAACACATCGGTCATATTAACATGCATACATACCACATTGTCATTTGGACCTCAAATCAACTTCGTGATCAAAAAAGCACCAAACGTCTGAAAACCCCTTAATATGACGTTATAAAGCGTAATAACAAAATTAACACTTCGGTTATATTAACATGCATACATACCACATGGATATTTGGACCTCAAATCTACTTCGTGATCAATTAAGCACCAGACGTCTGGAAACCCCTTAATATGACATTTTAAAGCGTATTAACAAAATTAACCCATCGGTCATATTAAAAGCATACATACCACATGGTCATTTGGACCTCAAATCTACTTCGTGATCAAAAAAGCACCAAACGTCTGAAAACCCCTTAATATGACATTGAATAGCGTATTAACATAAATAACCCTTCGGCCATTTTAAAATGCATACATACTACATGGTCATTTGGACCTCAAATCTACCTTGTGATCAAAAAAGCAACAAACGTCTGAAAGCAATTCAATAAGACCTTATAAAGCGTATTAACAAAAATAACACTTCGGCCATTTTAACATGCATACATACAATATGGTCATTTGGAACTCAAATCAACTTCGTGATAAAAAAAAAAAAAAACTTCTGAAAAACCCCTCAATAAGACGTTATAAAACGTATTACCAAAATTAACCCTTCGGCTATATTAAACGCATACAATCCGCTTGTTCCTTTGTTACTCAAAAAAACCTCGAGATCGAAAAAGCACCAAACGAATGGAAACACCTAAATAAGACATTATAAAGCGTATTTACAAAATTAACCCATCGACCTCAACCACATTGCCATTTGGACCTCAAATCAACTTCGTGATCAAAAAAGCACCAAACGTCTGCAAACCCCTTAATATGACGTTATAAAGCGTATTAACAAAATTAACCCATCGGTCATATTAACATTCATACATACCACATGGTCATTTGGACCTCAAATCTACTTCGTGATCAAAAAAGCAACCAACGTCTAGAAGCAATTCAATAAGACCTTATAAAGCGTATTAACAAAAATAACATTTCGGCCATATTAACATGCATATATATCACATGGTCATTTGGAAATCAAATTTATTTCGTGATCAAAAAAGCAACAAACGTCTGAAAACCCTTCAATAAGACGTTATAAAACGTATTACCAAAATTAACCCTTCGGCCATATTTACACGGATACAATCCACTTGTTCATATTTAACTCAAAAAAACTTCGAGATCGTAAAAGCACCAAACGCCTGGAAACAGTTTAATAAGACGTTATAAAGCGTATTAACAAAATTAACCTATCGGCCATGCTAACATGCATACATACCACATTGACATTAGGACCTCAAATCAACTTCGTGATCAATAAAGCAACTAACGTCTGGAATCAATTCAATGAGACCTTATTAAGCGTATTAACAAAAATAACACTTCGGCCATTTTAACATGCATATACTACATGGTCATTAGGAACTCAAATCAACTTCGTGATCAAAAAAAAAAAAATCTTCTGGAAACCCCTCAATAAGACGTTATAAAATGTATTACCAAAATTAACCTTTCGGCTTTATTTACACGCATACAATCCACTTGTTCATTTGTTACTCAAAAAAACTTCGTAATCAAAAAAGCACCAAACGTCTAGATACCCCTTAATATGACAATATAAAGCGTATTAACAAAATTAACCTAACTGTCATATTAACATGCATACATACTACATGGTCATTTGGACCTCAAATCTACTTCATGATCAAAAAAGCTCCAAACGTCTGGAAGCAATTCAATAAGACCTTATAAAGCGTATTAACAAAATTAACCCTTCAGCCATATTTACACATACCACATGGTCATTTGGACCTCAAATCTACTTCGGGATCAAAAAAGCAATTAACGTCTGGAAGCAATTCAATAAGACCTTATAAAGCGTATTAACAAAAATAACCCTTCGGCCATATTAACATGCATACATACCACATTAACATTTGGACCTAAAATCAACTTCGTGATCAAAAAAGCACCAAACGTCTAGAAACACCTTAATATGACATTATATAGCGTATTAACAAAAGTAACCCTTCGGCCATACTAACATGCATACATATCACATTGACATTTGGACCTCGAA
The DNA here is from genome assembly GCA_934045905.1 of Leuctra nigra. Lineage (NCBI taxonomy): Eukaryota > Metazoa > Arthropoda > Insecta > Plecoptera > Leuctridae > Leuctra > Leuctra nigra. Next base: position 31,390,424 of record OW203767.1, on the reverse strand, counting down.
TCAACTTCGTGATCAGAAAAGCACCAAACGTCTAGAAATCCCTTAATATGATATTAAAAAGCGTATTAACAAAATTAACCTAACTGTCATAGTAACATGCATCATACTACATGGTCATTAGGACCTCAAATCTACCTTGTGATCAAAAAAGCAACTAATGTCTGGAAGCAATTCAATAAGACCTTATAAAGCGTATTAACAAAAATAACCTTTCGGCCATTTTAACATGCATACATACTACATGGTCATTAGGAACTCAAATCAACTTCGTGATCAAAAAAAAAAAAACTTCTGGAACTTCTGGAAAACTTCTGTAGACGTTATAAAACGTATTACCAAAATTAACGCTTCGGCTATATTAAACGCATACAATCCACTTGTTTATTTGGAACTCAAAAAAACTTCGAGATCGAAAAAGCACCAAACGCCTGGAAAAAGTTTAATAAGACGTTATAAAGCTTATTAACAAAAATAATCCTTCGGCAATATTAACATGCATACATATCTCATGGTCATTTGAACCTCAAATTAACTTCTTGATCAAAAAAGCTACAAAAGTCTGGAAACATTTTAATAAGACGTTATAAAGCGTATTAACAAAAAAAACCTTCGGCCATTATAACAGGCATACATACTATACTACATGATCATTTGGAACTCAAATCAATGTAAAGATTGGAAAAGTATCAAACGCCTGGAAAAACCTAAATAAGACTTTATAAAGAATATGAACAAAATTAACCCTTCGGCCATACTAACATGCATACATACCACATTGTCATTTGGACCTGAAATCAACTTCGTGATCAAAAAAGCACCAAACGTCTGAAAACCCCTAATATGACGTTATAAAGCGTATTAACAAAATTAACCCTTCGGCCATATTAACATGCATACATACCACATGGACGGAACAGGTTGGGTGAGTGGTTAACGCTCACAGCTTGTATTCCGGAGGCCCGGGTTCGATTCCCGCGGCCGTCCTACCTGACTGGGGTTTTTACGTTATTTTCCCTCAGTCTTCAGGCAAATGCTGGGAAGGTACCCTACTAATAGGCCACGACCGCCTCCTTCCCAACTTCCATCCTTACCTACTCTTCATCATCTCCCAATCATCATCATTATCATCCATCCGTCGCCATTAGCCTCGTTGCAGAACAGTGCGACGTTAAACCCCAGACATATCACATGGTCATTTGGACATCAATTCTACTTCGTGATCAAAAAAGCAACTAACGTCTGGAAACAATTCAATAATACATTATAAAGCGATTTTACAAAATTAACCCTTCGGCCCTACTAACATGCATACATACCACATTGTCATTTGGACCTCAAATCAACTTCGTGATCAAAAAAAAGCACTAAACGTCAGAAAACCCCTTAATATGACGTTTTAAAGCGTATTACCAAAATTAACACTTCGGTTATATTAACATGCATACATACCACATTAACATTTGGACCTCAAATCAACTTCGTGATCAAAAAAACACCAAATGTCTGGAAACCCCGGCCATACTAACATGCATACATACCACATGGTCATTTGGACCTCAAATCTACTTCGTGATTAAAAATGCAACCAACGTCTGGAAGCAATTCAATAAGACCTTATAAAGCGTATTAACAAAAATAACACTTCGGCCATTTTAACATGCATACATACTACATGGTCATTAGGAACTCAAATCAACTTCGTGATGAAAAAAAAAAAAAACTTCTGGAAACCCCTCAATAAGACGTTGTAAAACGTTTTACCAAAATTAACCCTTCGGCTATATTAAACGCATACAATCCACTTGTTCATTTGGAACTCAAAAAAACTTCGAGATCGAAAAAGCACCAAACGAATGGAAACACCTAAATAAGACATTATAAAGCGTATTTACAAACTTAACCCATCGGCCATACTAACATGCATACATACCACATTGCCATTTGGACCTCATATCAACTTCGTAATCAAAAAAGCACCAAACGTCTGCAAACCCCTTAATAAGACGTTATAAAGCGTATTAACAAAATTAACCCATCGGTCATATTAACATGCATACATACCACATGGTCATTTGGACCTCAAATCAATTTCGTGATCATAAAAGCACCAAACGTCTAGAAACCCCTTAATATGACATTATAAAGCGTATTAACAAAATTAACCTAACTGTCACATTTACATGCATACATACTCCATGGTCATTTGGACCTCAAATCTACTTCATGATCAAAAAAGCACCACACGTCTGGAAGCAATTCAATAAGACCTTATAAAGCGTATTAACAAAATTAACCCTTCAGCCATATTAACATGCAACATACCACAAAATCATTTGGACCTCAAATCTACTTGGGATCAAAAAAGCAATTAACGTCTGGAAGCAATTCAATAAGACCTTATAAAGCGTATTAACAAAAATAACCCTTCAGCCATATTAACATGCATACATACAATATGGTCATTTGGAAATCAAATTTATTTCGTGATCAAAAAAGCAACAAACGTCTGAAAACCCTTCAATAAGACGTTATAAAACGTATTACCAAAATTAACCCTTCGGCCATATTTACACGGATACAATCCACTTGTTCATATTTAACTCAAAAAAACTTCGAGATCGTAAAAGCACCAAACGCCTGGAAACAGTTTAATAAGACGTTATAAAGCGTATTAACAAAATAAACCCATCGGCCATGCTAACATGCATACATACCACATTGACATTAGGACCTCAAATCAACTTCGTGATCAATAAAGCAACTAACGTCAGGAAACAATTCAATAAGACCTTATTAAGCGTATTAACAAAAATAACACTTCGGCCATTTTAACATGCATACATACTACATGGTCATTAGGAACTCAGATCAACTTCGTGATCAAAAAAAAAAAAAAATCTGGAAACCCAGATTAGACGTTATAAAACGTATTACCAAAATTAACCTTTCGGCTATATTTACACGCATACAATCCACTTGTTCATTTGTTACTCAAAAAAACTTTGTAATCAAAAAAGCACCTAACGTCTAGAAACCCCTTAATATGACATTATAAAGCGTATTAACAAAATTAACCTAACTGTCATATTAACATTAACATCCACATTGACATTAGGACCTCAAATCCACTTCATGATCAAAAAAGCTCCAAACGTCTGGAAGCAATTCGATAAGACCTTATAAAGCGTATAAACAAAATTAACCCTTCAGCCATATTTACATGCAACATACCACATGGTCATTTGGACCTCAAATCTACTTCGTGATCAAAAAAGCAATTAACGTCTGGAAGCAATTTAATAAGACCTTAAAAAGCGTATTAACAAAAAAAACCCTTCGGCCATATTAACATGCATACATACCACATTAACATTTGGACCTAAAATCAACTTCGTGATCAAAAAAGCACCAAACGTCTAGAAACAACTTAATATGACATTATATAGCGTATTAACAAAAATAACCCTTCGGCCATACTAACATGCATACATATCACATTGACATTTGGACCTCGAATCAACTTCGTGATCAGAAAAGCACCAAACGTCTAGAAACCCCTTAATATGATATTAAAAAGCGTATTAACAAAATTAACCTAACTGTCATATTAACATGCATACATACTACATGGTCATTAGGACCTCAAATCTACCTTGTGATCAAAAAAGTAACTAGTGTCTGGAAGCAATTCAATAAGACCTTATAAAGCGTATTAACAAAAATAACCCTTCGGCCATTTTAACATGCATACATACTACATGGTCATTAGGAACTCAAATCAACTTCGTGATCACAAAAGCACCAAACGTCTGGAAACAATTCAATAAGACCTTATAAAGCGTATTAAAAAAATAACCCTTCGGCCATATTATCAAGCATACATACCACATTGACATTTGGTCCTCAAATCAACTTCGTGATCAAAAAAGCACCATACGTCTTGTAAACCCTAAATATGACATTATAAAGCGTGTTAACAAAATTAACACATCGGTCATATTAACATGCATACATACCACATGGTCATTTGGTCCTCAAATCGACTTCGTGATCAAAAAAGCAACTAACGTCTGGAAACACTTTAATAAGACCTTATAAAGCGAAGCATACCACATGGTCATTTGGACCTCAAATCTACTTCGTGATCAAAAAAGCAACTAACGTCTGGAAGTAATTCAATAAGACCTTATAAAGCGTATTAACAAAAATAACCCTTCAGCTATATTAACATGCATACATACCACATTGTCATTTGGACCTCAAATCAACTTCGTGATCAAAAAAGCACCAAACGGCAGGAAACCCCTTAATATGACGTTATAAAGCGTATTTACAAAATTAACCCTTCGGCCCTACTAACATGCATACATACCACATTGTCATTTGGACCTCAAATCAACTTCGTGAAAAAAAAAGCACCAAACGACTGAAAACCCCTTAATATGACGCTATAAAGCGTATTAACAAAATTAACACTTTGGTTATATTAACATGCATACAAACAACATGGTCATTTGGACCTCAAATCTACTTCGTGATCAATAAAGCACCAGACGTCTGGAAACCCCTTAATATGACATTATAAAGCGTATTAACAAAATTAACCCATCGGTCATATTAACATGCATACATACCACATGGTCATTTGGACCTCAAATCTACTTCGTGATCAATAAAGCAACTAACGTCAGGAAACAATTCAATAAGACCTTATAAAGCGTATTAACAAAAAAAAAAACTCGGCCATATTAATATGCATACATACCACATTGACATTTAGACCTCAAATCAACTTCGTGATCAAAAAAGCACCAAACGTCTGCTAACCCCTTAATATGACGTTATAAAGCGTATTAACAAAATTAACCCATCGGCCATATTAACATGCATACATACCACATGGTCATTTGGACCTCAAATCTACTTCGTGATCAAAAAAGCAACTAACGTCTGGAAGTAATTCAATAAGACCTTATAAAGCGTATTAACAAAAATAACCCTTCAGCTATATTAACATGCATACATACCACATTGTCATTTGGACCTCAAATCAACTTCGTGATCAAAAAAGCACCAAACGGCTGGAAACCCCTTAATATGACGTTATAAAGCGTATTTACAAAATTAACCCTTCGGCCCTACTAACATGCATACACACCACATTGCCATTTGGACCTCAAATCAACTTCGTGAAAAAAAAAGCACCAAACGACTGAAAACCCCTTAATATGACGTTATAAAGCGTATTAACAAAATTAACACTTTGGTTATATTAACATGCATACAAACAACATGGTCATTTGGACCTCAAATCTACTTCGTGATCAATAAAGCACCAGACGTCTGGAAACCCCTTAATATGACATTATAAAGCGTATTAACAAAATTAACCCATCGGTCATATTAACATGCATACATACCACATGGTCATTTGGACCTCAAATCTACTTCGTGATCAATAAAGCAACAAACGTCAGGAAACAATTCAATAAGACCTTATAAAGCGTATTAACAAAAAAAAAAACTCGGCCCTATTAATATGCATACATACCACATTGACATTTAGACCTCAAATCAACTTCGTGATCAAAAAAGCACCAAACGTCTGCTAACCCCTTAATATGACGTTATAAAGCGTATTAACAAAATTAACCCATCGGTCATATTAACATGCATACATACCACATGGTCATTTGGACCTCAAATCTACTTCGTGATCAAAAAAGCAACCAACGTCTGGAAGCAATTCAATAAGACCTTATAAAGCGTATTAACAAAAAAAACCTTCGGCCATATTAACATGCATATATAGCACATGGTCATTAGGAAATCAAATTAACTTCGTGATCAAAAAAGCAACAAACGTCTGAAAACCCCTCAATAAGACGTTATTAAACGTATTACCAATATTAACCCTTCGGCCATATTTACACGGATACAATCCACTTGTTCATATTTAACTCAAAAAAACTTCTAGAAGGAAAAGCACCAAACGTCTGGAAACACCAAAATAAGACTTTTTAAAGCGTTTTAACAAAATTACTCCCATAGGCTATACTAACATGCATTAATACCACACTTTCATTTGGACCTCAAAACAACTTCGTGTTCAAAAAAGCATTTAACGTCTGAAAACACCTTAATATGACGTTATAAAGCGTATGAACAAAATTAACACTTTGGCAATAGTAACATTCATACATACCACATGGTCATTAGGAACTCTAATCAACTTCGTGATCAAAAAAGCAACAAACGTCTGGATACCCCTCAATAAGACGTTTTAAAACGTATTACCATAATTAACCATTCGGCTATATTTACACGCATACAATTCACATTGTCATTTGGACTCAAATCAACTTCGTGATCAAAAAAGCACCAAACGTCTGAAAACACCTAAATAAGACTTTATAAAGCGTATTAACAAAATTAACCCATCGGTCATATTAACATGCATACATACCACATGGTCATTTGGACCTCAAATCTACTTCGTGATCAATAAAGCAACTAACGTCAGGAAACAATTCAATAAGACCTTATAAAGCGAATTAACAAAAAAAAAACTTGGCCATATTTATATGCATACATACCACATTGACTTTTGGACCTCAAATCAACTTCGTGATCAAAAAAGCACCAAACGTCTGGAACCCCTTAATATGACATTATAAAGCGTATTTACAAAATAAACCCATCGGTCTTATTAACATGCATACATACCACATGGGCATTTGAACCTAAAATCAACTTCTTGATTTTAATTAGACCTTATGAAGCGTATTAAAACAAAAATAACCCTTAGGCCATTATAACAGGCATCCATACTATACTACATGGTCAATTGGAACTCAAATCAATGATAAGATTGGAAAAGTATCAAACGCCTGGAAACACCTAAATAAGATTTTATAAAGCGTATTAACAAAAAAAACCCTTCAGCCATATTAACATGCATACATACCACATTGTCATTTGGACCTCAAATCAACTTCGAGATCGAAAAAGCACCAAACGTCTGGAAACACCAAAATAAGACTTTTTAAAGCGTATTAAAAAAAAAAAACCTTCAGCCATATTATCATTCATACATACCACATTGACATTTGGACCTCAAATCAACTTCGTGATCAAAAAAGCACCAAACGTCTGGTAAACCCTTAATATGACATTATAAAGCGTATTAACAAAATTAACCCATCGGTCATATTAACATGCATACATACCACATGGTCATTTGGTCCTCAAATCGACTTCGTGATCAAAAAAGCAACTAACGTCTGGAAACACTTTAATAAGACCTTCTAAAGCGTATTAACAAAAATAAACCTTCGGCCATACTAACATGCATACATACTACATTGACATTTGGACCTCAAATCAACTTCGTGATCAAAATAGGTACTTACGTCTGGAAACAATTCAATAAGACATTATAAAGTGTATTAACAAAAATAACCCTTCAACCATTATAACATGCAAACATACTACATGGTCATTAGGAACTCTAATCAACTTCGTGATCAAAAAAGCAATAAACGTCTGGAACCCCTTAATAAGACGTTATAAACCGTATTTCTAAAATTAACCCTTCAGCTATATTTACACGCATACAATCAACATTGTCAATTGGACTTGAAATCAACTTCGTGATCAAAAAAACACCAAACGTTTGAAAACACCTTTATATGACATTATATAGCGTATTAACAAAATTAAACCATCGGTCATAGTAACATGCAAGCATACCACATGGTCATTTGGACCTCAAATCTACTTCGTGATCATAAAGGCAACCAACGTCTGGAAACAATTCAATAAGACCTTATAAAGCGTATTAACAAAAATAACCCTTCGGCCATTTTAACATGCATGGTCATACATGGTCATTAGGAACTCTAATCAACTTCGTGATCAAAAAAGCAACAAACGTCTGGATACCCCTCAATAAGACGTTTTAAAACGTATTACCAAAATTAACCCTTCGGCTATATTTACACGCATACAATCAACATTGTCAATTGGACCTGAAATCAACTTCGTGATCAAAAAAACACCAAACGTTTGAAAACACCTTAATATGACATTATATAGCGTATTAACAAAATTAAACCATCGGTCATAGTAACATGCAAGCATACCACATGGTCATTTGGACCTCAAATCTACTTCGTGATCAAAAAGGCAACCAACGTCTGGAAACAATTCAATAAGACCTTATAAAGCGTATTAACAAAAATAACCCTTCGGCCATTTTAACATGCATGGTCATACATGGTCATTAGGAACTCTAATCAACTTCGTGATCAAAAAAGCAACAAACGTCTGGATACCCCTCAATAAGACGTTTTAAAACGTATTACCAAAATTAACCCTTCGGCTATATTTACACGCATACAATCAACATTGTCAATTGGACCTGAAATCAACTTCGTGATCAAAAAAACACCAAACGTTTGAAAACACCTTAATATGACATTATAAAGCGTATTAACAAAATTAAACCATCGGTCATAGTAACATGCAAGCATACCACATGGTCATTTGGACCTCAAATCTACTTCGTGATCAAAAAGGCAACCAACGTCTGGAAACAATTCAATAAGACCTTATAAAGCGTATTAACAAAAATAACCTTTCGGCCATTTTAACATGCATGGTCATACATGGTCATTAGGAACTCTAATCAACTTCGTGATCAAAAAAGTAACAAACGTCTGGATACCCCTCAATAAGACGTTTTAAAACGTATTACCAAAATTAACCCTTCGGCTATATTTACACGCATACAATCAACATTGTCAATTGGACCTGAAATCAACTTCGTGATCAAGAAAACACCAAACGTTTGAAAACACCTTAATATGACATTATATAGCGTATTAACAAAAATAACCCTTCGGCCATACTAACATGCATACATATCATTTTAAAATTTGGACCTCAAATCAACTTCGTGATCAAAAAAGCACCGAACGTCTAGAAACCCCTTAATATGACATTAAAAAGCGTATTAACAAAATTAACCTAACTGTCATATTAACATGCATACATACTACATGGTAATTTGGACCTCAAATCTACCTTGTGATCAAAAAAGCAACTAACGTCTGGAAGCAATTCAATAAGACCTTATAAAGCGTATTAACAAAAATAACCCTTCGGCCATTTTAACATGCATACATACTACATGGTCATTAGGATCTCAAATCATCTACGTGATCAAAAAAACAACAAACGTCTGGAAACACCTAAATAAGACTTTATAAAGCGTATTAACAAAATTAACCCATCGGCCATTCTAACATGCATACATACCACATTGTCATTTGGACCTGAAATCAACTTCGTGATCAAAAAAACAACAAACGACTGGAAACACCTAAATAAGACTTTATAAAGCGTATTAACAAAATTAACCCATCGGCCATTCTAACATGCATACATACCACATTGTCATTTGGACCTAAAATCAACTTCGTGATCAAAAAAGCACCAAACGTCTGGAAACCCCTTAATAAGACGTTATATAGCGTATTAACAAAATTAACCCTTCGGCCATGTTTACACGCATACATTCCACATGGTCATTGGAACTCAAAAAAACTTCATGATCGAAAAAGCACGAAACGTCTGGAAACACTTTAATAAGTCATTATAAAGCGTATTAACAAAAATAACCCTTCGGCTATATTTACACGCATACAATCCACTTGTTCATTTGGAACTCAAAAAAACTTCGAGATCGAAAAAGCACCAAACGTCTGGAAACACCAAAATAAGACTTTTTAAAGCGTATTAACTAAATTAAACCATGCATACATTCCACATTGTCATTTGGACCTCAAATCAACTTCGTGATCAAAAAAGCACCAAACGTCTGGAAACAATTCAATAAGACCTTATAAAGCGTATTAACAAAATTAACCCATCGGCCATTCTAACATGCATACATACCACATTGTCATTTGGACCTCAAATCAACTTCGTGATCAAAAAAGCACCAAACGTCTAGAAACCCCTTAATAAGACGTTATATAGCGTATTAACAAAATTAACCCTTTGGCCATATTTACACGCATACATTCCACATGGTCATTTGGAACTCAAAAAAACTTCAAGATCGAAAAAGCACGAAACGTCTGGAAACACTTTAATAAGACATTATAAAGCGTATTAACAAAAATAACCCTTCGTCTATATTTACACGCATACAATCCACTTGTTCATTTGGAACTCAAAAAAACTTCGAGATCGAAAAAGCACCAAACGTCTGGAAACACCAAAATAAGACTTTTTAAAGCGTATTAACAAAATCAACCCATCGGTCATATTAACATGCATACATACCACATGGTCATTTGGTCCTCAAATCGACTTCGTGATCAAAAAAGCAACTAACGTCTGGAAACACTTTAATAAGACCTTATAAAGCGTATTAACAAAAATAAACCTTCGGCCATACTAACATGCATACATACTACATTGACATTTGGACCTCAAATCAACTTCGTGATCAAAATAGGTACTTACGTCTGGAAACAATTCAATAAGACATTATAAAGCGTATTAACAAAAATAACGCTTCGGCCATTATAACATGCAAACATACTACATGGTCATTAGGAACTCTAATCAACTTCGTGATCAAAAAAGCAATAAACGTCTGGAACCCCTTAATAAGACGTTATAAAACGTATTTCTAAAATTAACCCTTCAGCTATATTTACACGCATACAATCCATTTGTTCATTTAGAACTCAAAATATTTATATTTCATATTTAGAACTACGAGATCGAAAAATCACCAAACGTCTGGAAACCCCTTAATATGACATTATAAAGCGTATTAACAAAATTAAACCATCGGTCATAGTAGCATGCAAGCATACCACATGGTCATTTGGACCTCAAATCTACTTCGTGATCAAAAAAGCCACTAACGTCTGGAAGCAATTCAATAAGACCTTATAAAGCGTATTAACAAAAATAACCCTTCAGCCATATTAACATGCATACATACCACATTGTCATTTGGACCTCAAATCAACTTCGTGATCAAAAAAGCACCAAACGGCTGGAAACCCCTTAATATGACGTTATAAAGCGTATTTACAAAATTAACCCTTCGGCCCTACTAACATGCATACATACCACATTGTCATTTGGACCTCAAATCAACTTCGTGATCAAAAAAGCACGAAACGTCTGAAAACCCCTTAATATGACGTTATAAAGCGTAATAACAAAATTAACACTTCGGTTATATTATCATGCATACATACCACATGGTCATTTGGACCTCAAATCTACTTCGTGATCAATAAAGCACCAGACGTCTGGAAACCCCTTAATATGACATTTTAAAGCGTATTAACAAAATTAACCCATCGGTCATATTAAAAGCATACATACCACATGGTCATTTGGACCTCAAATCTACTTCGTGATCAAAAAAGCACCAAACGTCTGAAAACCCCTTAATATGACGTTATAAAGCGTATTAACAAAATTAACACTTCGGTTATATTAACATGCATTAAGTAGTAGTAGTATACATGATATCCCCATAAAAAACACTTCGTGTAATAATACCAGCCAAGTCTCTTCAACTTAAAAAAAAATATATGAAATCTAAAAATTCTGCACTGAAAAGTATTGATATCAAAAAATTTGCCAAGTCAAAACTTTATTTGAAAATCAAAAAATACTTGGCGCATCGTGTATATAAATAGCTTAGAAGTATAGGCCAGATATAAAATATACATCAAATATACATATACATATAGTATACCTATAATTCTCAAAAAAATCGTTGCGCCAATTATTTTTTGATTTTCAAATAAAGTTTTGACTTGGCAATTTTTTTGATATCAATACTTTTCAGTGCAGAATTTTTAGATTTCATATATTTTTTTTTAGTTGAAGAGACTTGGCTTGTATTTTTACACGAAGTGTTTTTTATGGGGATATCCCCAGCAAACACAGCACTGCACGCTTTGTACATTAATTGTGCCTTCCCGACGCATCATGTGCAAGGAAAGTGTTGGGCGTTGTACGGTTGATACAAGAAAGATATCTGTTCGTCTACAAACATAAATTGCACCTTCAGAGAGTGTACCTTTCGTATGCTGGGCCTGTACCCGCGTACAACACTGCAATTTATTTGCACGCGCGACAATACCGGGCCAGTGTCTACCGACGTGTATGTTTGTTGCATACCAGAAGCTGCACGCGCAACAATACCGGGCCAGTGTCTACCGACGTGTATGTTTCTTGCATACCAGAAGCTGCACGCGCAACAATACCGGGCCAGTGTCTACCGACGTGTATGTTTCTTGCATACCAGAAGCTGCACGCGCAACAATACCGGGCCAGTGTCTACCGACGTGCATGTTTCTTGTATACCAAAAACTACACGCGCAACAATGCCGGGCTAGTGTCTACCGAAGTGTATGTTTCTTGCATACAGAAATACTGCAAGCGCAACAATACCGGGCCGGTGTTGACCGACGTGTATGTTTCTTGTATACAGAAATACTGCAAGCGCAACAATACCGGGCCGGTGTTGACCGACGTGCATGTTTATTGTATACACACAAGGAGTGCACTCAACAATGCTGGGCTGGTATCAACAGGAGTGCATGTTTCTTGCGTTGCGAAACAACTCTATCGGAAACATGCAAAACCATTGCTGGCCCAGTGTTGTCCAACGCTGTTATTCGTTCCACTTTCTTGCCTACCCAATCTGTATAGTCACGCTATGGATGTGTTTAGATCATTTAAAGCGAAAATATAAATAAAGAAAACATGAATATATCTATGCGAAATCAATTCTAATCTATATCAGTTGTATTATTTCACATCCTAATACATGTCCGTGTGTTTTTTCAGTTAATACTCGCAATAAGTCTTCAAAATGAGCATTTTAAATATAAAGTGCACAAAAAGTGCACGCAATGGTGCCGGCGTGGTACAAATATTGTATACGGTCATCCACAAGAAATCAAGTATTTCAATGTTACTTAAATATAAAATTAATTATATAAGTATGAATTGGACTTTCATGACGTATATAATAATTTCATGTATCAATATTTTAACGGGATGTTTTAATTATGAACACATTTTATTTGTTATGCTTATTATATTAATTTCTTTGCACTGTACAAGTTAATAACATAAAAAAATTATTTGACGTTAAAATTGATGAGAAAATTGAAAATACTATGATATTTAATGCATTCTTTTAAACAAATTGAATTGCGCGGTATTGGAGTGCCCCAGCAGTAGGTACCCGTTTTGTATCAGAATTGTGTCGTACGATCGCTCGCGCTCGCTCGCCGGTCAAATGTCTTATTTTACCCTCAAAGCTCCATCGTCACCGTGGAGGAGTGGATACATCGGGAGCGCGCCAAATCGACGACCGGAGTTCGAATCCAGTGCATGTCTCATAAAATTGTCTTTCATGTACTAATTGCAATGTCTTCTATCACACAGTACAAACTACCTCCTTGTATAAAACTAGATAATTTTTTCGATTTTAAATACTATAATATTTGTTTTAAATACGGCAACATGAACTAGTAGCGATCCCCGTAGCTAATTTTGGAACTAGCGTTTTACATGCCAAAGAGCAAGTGCAAGAAAGATGCCGTTTCGTTGGCGCAAATTTTGTGCACGCAATCCGCACGGACGATGCACGTCCGGTGTTGGGAGTGTACATTTCATGGCTGCAAGATTAGTGCAAGTAAGTTAACGGCGAGGTATCTTTTCATGGCAACTGGTTTTGTGCAAGAAAGATGCTGGTCCGCAACTGGGTTGGTGCACGCTGTACATGATGGAAAATGTGCATATTTTCGGGACATGATTTTGCCGGCCCAGTAACTTCTGTACAACACAAATACAACACCGCATGAAGGTACAAAAATGATACAAGGCGTGCACTCTTGTGTTTGCTGGGTCACTCCTTTTTTTAGTTTATTATTTACAACTTGTGACGCATATGAAATAAACAATTACTAAATTCTTTTAAAAAAATCGCCATTTACAATTTGGTTACTACTAATGAAAATCTGTTGTATATTCATGTATAGTCTTTCGTGAAGAATAGCAAAGGTTTCATTCCAATCGGCCAACCCAGTTCCGAGATATGGCATATAACACTTCGGTTTTCAAAATGGCTGCTAAACTTACTGCACTGCCACATAGAATTTATATCTACAATTAATGTGTATCATTTTAGGCTTTCTGAATATGTATTCATTGTATAGAATGGGGAATATAATAATTTTTAAATTTGAATGACGTCATTTCCGGGCTCATAAATAAAAACATTCTACTTTGACTGTTCCTATTCCATAAAGATGGCATTCCGAATCATTTGGCGCTAGTTTCGTACTGATCGGTATACCAGTTTTCGAGATACAACGTTACTTCCGGTTTCAAAATGGCGGCTGAAATCTCTGACCCCTTGAATTTTAATTTACACATGATAACATCTTATTAAGTTATTATAAGCTGTCTCAAATAGTATGTATTGTATCAAAATGTAAATTTGTGAGATTTTTAAAATGTGTAACGTCATTTCCGGTTTTGCTATAAGAAACTGCAAATATTACTGATGATAAAACATAAAGTTGCCCGTCTAAATTGTGTGGCGCTGGTTTCGTTCAAATCTATTTAGCCAATATTAAGATATGATGTCACTTCCGGTTTAACAATGGCGGCTTCCGGTTGGTTTTGTAACAAGTCAAATGATATATCAGAAGTGCATACATATATATAGAAGTTACATAAATATCAAAATAATCGGATCAACCTTTGTTGCCGAAATGCCAATCGATGTATTTCAAATTTCATGACGTCATTTCCGGTTTCGTTAACAAAATGTTTAGTCTTTTGCTACTGATAATGCATATAGTTCACCGTCCGAATCGTTTGGCGCTATTTTCGCTCCGATCGGTTTAGCCGTTGTTGAGATATGACGTCACTTCCGGTTTCAAAATGGCGGCACAAAAAATTCATGGGGTGAAGGTTAAATCAGACGCCAAAAGTGCACACGTGGTAAAAATGTGAGATCAATCGGTTCAGCCGTTTAGGCTGTGGCCTTGTTACCGGATTTGAATTCCAGGAGACTACTACTGAGATTATTATTATTATTATTATGAAAACCGCCCTAAAACACTGTTTTCACGGCCCTCTAGCGCGCAAAGGGCGTAACCTATTGTTCCCAAATTTGGTATATGTTGTAGGGTGGGCCATAGCTCGAAATTAAGATATTTCGCAACAATGTGATATTTCCCAATTTTAAGATCCAGTAGGCCGAAAATGCCACTTTGATGCTTACAGTAAAAGTGGGTTGCTCCAGCCTTTTTAAATGAGAGTGTGCGCGCGCCGTACGACTTGGCTGGCGTGGAGCGACCGCTCCACTAGATTTATTGAAGTAAACACACACAAATATTCACAATTCGCCTCAAGGGCCACGAAGCCATTAAATGGCTTATCTGTGGAATATATACACAAAATAAAATAACAATAATACAGTGAGCATACAACTTTAAGTGAAATAATCATCGCACATGTAAACAATAAACTAACAATAATACAGTGAGCATACAACTTTAAGTGATATAATCATCGCACATGTAAACACTTATAAAAAAATTAATCATTGTTAAGCCACTCCTTTAAAAAAAAATTCAGGGTAGAATAATTATCGATAAGTTTAAGATCAGCAGGGATTTTATTGAAAGTACTGGGTATCGAATAAGCAAGTCTGCGTTTACCATATTTATTATTAAATTCTGGTAAACGATAGTTTTCCTTTAATCTTAATCTTGTATTCAAGGGATGGTTATAAATAATCCTGAAAGAGGTCTCAAAATAATACTTCAAAATTAATTTATAAACAAATACATTTTTCAGGGGCAGCACCGCGTTATACCTATACAATGAAAGTCCGTCATCAAATTGATTAAAATTAATATTATTAGGTGTAATTATCTTTATCATTCTTAATTGCAATTGCTCAACGAGCTGCAGATGACACTGCGACGCATTTCCCCACGCTAACAATCCATAACCGATCAATGACTCAGCCAAAGAAATATACACAGTTTTTAATATATGATACGGCATAAACATTTGTAAATTATAAAGGAGTGACGCACAATATCTTAATCTCTTACTCAATGTTTCTATGTGAGGTCGCCAGAGGAAAGATCTATCAATTGTTATACCTAAATAAACATGATGAGGTACATTTTCAATTCCCTCACAACCCTGCATGATACAGTCCTCTTCTTCTAACAATCCATGTAAACAATTATATGAATGAGACATTATTTTAACAGGTTGCAAACAATCAGCATTATGAGGTGAACAAATGTGTACAAGTTTGGTTTTGGAAGCATTTATAACCAAATCATGGTCATGCGACCAATTTACCAAGTTTGTAAAATCCAACTGCAGCTGTAATTCAGCCATAGGCATAACTTATTTGCTGATAACAAAACAATATCGTCCGCATACATAAAAGCATGACAATTATTAACTACGATTATTATTTCATTGACTTAAATCAGGTATAATATTGGCCCTAATATAGACCCCTGAGGTACACCAGTGTTAATGCTCTTTAGAGTACTACAAGTTGAATTAACTTTAACTAAAATATGCCTGTTATGAAGATAACTTGTGAACCAGTTCAACAAAGGACCGCGGATACCTACTCTCTCCAAAGCCACAATTAACCTTACATGATTTAGAGTATCAAAGGCTTTACTAAAGTCAATAAAAAGGGCAATTGCATGAAAATTATTATTAAGTTTACTATTTATGAAATCTGCAAAAAGAATTAAAAGATCTGAAGTGCTTTTACCCTTTTGAAATCCAAACTGCGATTCACAAATTATATTAAATTTTCCAAGGTATTCCGTTAGACGACTTGCTATTGAACGTTCCATAATTTTATCAATTACAGACAATAAAGCAATTGGTCTGTAATTATTGTACACCAAATGACTCCCTTTTTTATAAACTGGACGAACTACAGCTGTCTTTAAATTGTCAGGTACAATACCATTCCTAATTGAAGTATTAATAAGTTTAGCCAGCACAGGACTGATCACATCAACAAGCAGTTTTAGGTCACAAACTCGAATGCCGTCAACCCCTGGTTGCTTTCTGTTATCTAAATTATCAATGATGTAGTGAATATATGAATCAGTGATTAACGGCATACGCATGGATTGCTCAGCTTCCACATTTTCAAATCGGGGTGATAACACAGAATTACATTGATGTTGAATATTAACAATTTCTTGCACAAATGAATTAACAAACGCATTAGCAATTACTTGATCAGATTGAGTTTTACCTAAATATGTATTGATGACTTAATCTACTGTTTGTTTTTTCTTCCTACCCAAAGCGCGATTAATAACAGACCAGGTGCCCTTCATATCACCCTTTACAGAATCGAATTCTTGACTGAAGAAAGTGCATTTATCCTTATTTACTTGTTTAGTAACAACATTCCGAGCTTTATTATAATCCTGTCTATAAACTGATTTTAGGGCATTAGTAAAATGTTTCCACTTTTTAAAGAGTTGATCCCTTTCTTTCATTAAATTTAAAGTTTGCGAAGTAATCCATTTCCTTTGTCTCTTATGATTTCCTGACAATTTATCATCAACAATGGAAGCCCCATCGTAGCAAGATTTATATTTAGAAACCAACTTCAAATACAAAATATTACAATCATTGTACTGTAAAAGTTCATTCCAATTGCACGCCAATAAGTAATCTTTCAGTAGTTTCTCATTAAATTTCTTTACAACAACTTTTTGTTCTACAATCTTAGCGCTTAAACCTATATCTAAATCAGACATAATCATATAATGATCCGTCATTTTTGTAGTAAGGATAGCCGAACTAACAGAATCAACACCTCTAACATAAATATGGTCAATACACGTACGTGACAACTGATCCACTTTAAACTCTTCTCTTGTGAAACCATCAATACATTTAATAAAACCATTCGTCGCAAGTACACTCTCATAATACTGAACAGAATTACTTTCAAAATCAGATACATCAATATTCATATCACCTATCAAAATAATTTTATTGGCTCCAACAACACGCAACCAATTATCCAACTCAGAAACAAAATCCATTTTGCTCAAACTTGGTGGTCTGTACGCAGCCAACACGATAATACTGCAATTATCTCGCTGTAGAGTACCAAGAATATTCTCACATGAATGTAAATCATATTGTATTGATTTGAACGAGAAATCATTTCTAACAAATAATAACAAACCCCCTCCACTCCTTCCACTTCTCAATTTAGAGTAAGAACTATACCCATCCAAACAAAAGATCCCCACATCATCATGTTCCTTTAAATGTACTTCAGTCAATAATAATACGTGGAATGTACCGAGCACATTACACAAAATTGAAAGCAGCTCATCCCAATGCTTATTAACAGATCTAATATTTACATGAATAACAACTAACCCTCTCAATTCCTGAAACCAAAAGTCAATGTCATTGATAGTAAAACACTTGCTTACGTCAATAACCTCATCATCAAACCAATCAGTCATTAACAGAAGACTGTTGCTGTGATAGCGGTTGGAGTGGAGTTTGTTGTTGAGAATTCGATTGCGCTGGACTGTGGTTGTTATGAAGATAATCAAGATCACTGAAAGACGTTATCTTTATAACTTCCCTGCAAGTTTCGTCGCGGCGAACAAAAATACTACCGTTTTTGCACCACACAAACTTGTAACCGCACTCATGCGCACGCGACTTTGACCTCCAGAACAACTCGCGATAATACGGTGACAGATTCTCGTTCAAATATAGCCGTCCTCTACCTTGAGGGTTGACGGAGCCGGTGGCCTCGTTACTAGTGATGATCTCACGTCTCTTCTCAATAAATAGATTCCTTTTCTTTCTGCTAAGAAATTGCACGATGATCTTTGGGGGCTTACCGTTGGCCCTCGCTTGCAGTCTGTGTGCAGCGTCGATGTCCGCAGAGTCTAGCGGTATCCCCAATTTTACACCAACTTTCTTCACTATACCTTCAACGTCTTCACCTCTAATAAACTCAACGTTTTCCAACTCAATATTATTCCTCCGTCCGTATTGTTCAAGAGCATTGACTTGAAAGGAAAGATCATTAATTACCTTTCCCTTCTCCTCACATTCCTTCGACAAACGACTCACTGTATTCTTAAGCTCTTTAACTTCACCCGCAATATCTTCACGAAATTTCCTAAATTAATCAACAATCGATTTAAAGTTCTCCCTCATCTCAAGCTGCAACTCACAGAAACATTTCCTCCACGCCTCCTCGAACGTGAACTGTATTTGTTCCGTAGAAGTGCTGTTATTTGAAGTATGTTTCTTCTCCTTGCCACAAGTGACGCAACGCCACTTATTCTTCACGTCTTGCGATTTGGTTGCAAAAGATGATGGATTTTTCAATCCTGCACACTTTAAATGAAAACTTCGCTTACACCGCGAACATGTAGCTAAATCACTGACATCAATAGCTTCAACGATATCACATTTGCTGCACGACATTATACACAAAAACCAGTTTAGATAGAAGTACGTCCGACCAGCTCAACAGTCAGAGAGCGACTGTGAGCATACATACCACATTAACATTTGGACCTCAAATCAACTTCGTGATCAAAAAAGCACCAAACGTCTGGAAACAATTCAATAAGACCTTATAAAGCGTATTAACAAAAATAACACTTCGGCCATTTTAACATGTATACATACTACATGGTCATTAGAAACTCAATCAAATTCGTGATCAAAAAAAAAAAAACTTCTGGAATTCTGGAAAACTTCTGGAGACGTTATAAAACGTTTTACCAAAATTAACGCTTCGGCTATATTAAACGCATACAATCCACTTGTTCATTTGGAACTCAGAAAAACTTCGAGATCGAAGAAGCACCAAACGAATAGAAACACCTAAATAAGACATTATAAAGCGTATTTACAAAATTAACCCATCGGCCCTACTAACATGCATACATACCACATTGTCATTAGGAATACAAATCAACTTCGTGATCAAAAAAGCACCAAACGTCTGCAAACCCCTTAATATGACGTTATAAAGCGTATTTACAAAATTAACCCATCAGTCATATTAACATGCATACATACCACATGGTCATTTGGACCTCAAATCTACTTCGTGATCAAAAAAGCAACCAACGTCTGGAAGCAATTCAATAAGACCTTATAAAGCTTATTAACAAAAATAACCCTTCGGCCATATTAACATGCATATATAGCACATGGTCATTTGGAAATCAAATTAACTTCGTGATCAAAGAAGCAACAAACGTCTGAAAACCCCTCAATAAGACGTTATAAAACGTATTACCAAAATTAACCCTTCGGCCACATTTACACGGATACAATCCACTTGTTCATATTTAACTCAAAAAAACTTCGAGATCGAAAGAGCACCAAACGCCTGGAAACAGTTTAATAAGACGTTAATAAGCGTATATACAAAATTAACCCATCGGCCATACTAACATGCATACATACCACATTGACATTTGGACCTCAAATCAACTTCGTGATCAAAAAAGCAACTAACGTCTGGAAACAATTCAATAAGACCTTATAAAGCGTATTAACAAAAATAACACTTTGGCCATTTTAACAGTAATACATACTACATGGTCATTAGGAACTCAAATCAACTTCGTGATCAAAAAAAAAAAAACTTCTGGCACTTCTGGAAAACTTCTGGAGACGTTATAAAACGTTTTACCAAAATTAACGCTTCGGCTATATTAAACGCATACAATCCACTTGTTTATTTGGAACTCAAAAAAACTTCGAGATCGAAAAAGCACCAAACGCCTGGAAAAAGTTTAATAAGACGTTAAAAAGCTTATTAACAAAATTAACCCATCGGCCATACTTACATGCATACATACCACATTGAAATTTAGACCTCAAATCAACTTCGTGATCAAAAAAGCAACTAACGTCTGGAAACAATTCAATAAGACCTTATAAAGCGTATTAACAAAAATAACACTTTGGCCATTTTAACAGTAATCTAGTGGAGCGGTCGCTCCACGCCAGCCAAGTCGTACGGCGCGCGCACACTCTCATATAAAGTAAAATGTAAAACCCACTTTTACTGTATGCATCAAAGTGGCATTTTCGGCCTACTGGATCTTAAAATTGGGAAATCTCACATTGTTGCGAAATATCTTAATTTCGAGCTATGGGCCACCCTACAACATATACCAAATTTGGGAACAATAGGTTACGCCCTTTGCGCGCTAGAGGGCCGTGAAAACAGTGTTTTAGGGCGGTTTTCATAATAATAATCATAGTAGTAGTAGTCTCCTGGAATTCAAATCCGGTAAACAGGCCACAGCCTAAACGGCTGAACCGATTGATCTCACATTTTTACCACGTGTGCACTTTTGGCGTCTGATTTAACCTTGTCCCCATGAATTTTTTGTGCCGCCATTTTGAAACCGGAAGTGACGTCATATCTCGTCAACGGTTGGACCGATCGGAACGAAATTTGCGCCAATCGTTTCAGACGGTCATCTATATGGATTATCAATATCAAAAGACTGAACATTATTTTAAATAAACCGGAAATGACGTCATGAAATTTAATATACATCGATTTGCATTTCAGCAACAACTGTTGATCCGATTGTCTTGATATTTATGTAACGTTTGTACTTTTGATATTTCATTTGACTTGTTATAAAACCAACCGGAAGCCGCCATTTTGAAACCGGAAGTGACATCATGTCTCAAAAACGGCTAAACAGATTAGAACAAAACCAGCGCTAAACGATTTAGACGGTCAACTTTATGTAATCAGTAATATTTGATGATTCAAATATCGAAACCGGAAATGACGTCACACATTTTATGACCTATACCGGAATAGATATAAGTAAACGTACTTTGTAAATAATTATAAATTCAAGGTTGCAGTGTTCTCGGCGGCCATTTTTAAAACCGGAAGTGACGTCATATATCGTAAACGGTTGTACCGATTGCAACCTAAGTTTGGAAATGTGTTGGACTAATAATTATGAATTCAAGACGACATTATTTTCGGCCGCCATTGTTAAAACCGGAAGTGACGTCAAATATCGAAAATGGCTGTACCGATTGCAATCAAATTTTGGAAATGTGTTGTACTAATAATTATGAATTCAAGACGACATTATTTTCGGCCGCCATTGTTAAAACCGGAAGTGACGTCATATATCGAAAATGGCTGTACCGATTGCAACCAAATTTTGGAAATGTGTTGTACTAATAATTATGAATTCAAGACGACATTATTTTCGGCCGCCATTGTTAAAACCGGAAGTGACGTCATATATCAAAAACGGCTGTACCGATTGCAACCAAATTTTGGAAATGTGTAGGAGTAATAATTATGAATTCAAGACGACATTATTTTCGGCCGCCATTGCTAAAACCGGAAGTGACGTCATATATCGAAAACGGCTGGATTTCGCATCGTTTTTTTAAAGACATTTTTCTATTCATAAGCATGTGCCATTTATATACAACCGTCATTTTGAATGTTTAGAATAATAGGGAAACATCTTTCAATTAGGTACATATTATACATACCTTCTGTAAAATATTTTCTATATGATTATATACGCTATGAAACTTGTTGTCTATGCTTTCTATAAATATACACAATAGTTATCTTCGTAATATTGTTTCGTGGTGAATATAATTAAGTCTCATGCGTTATACCTTCTCATCATGTAACAATTTCTATTAATACACATTTTATAAAAATACATTTCACAAAGACGACAGTCATATTGAATTTCTATTAAAAAATTTAACTTTATACACTTGACACTTCAAAAATATATAATTGTGTTCCATTAGTTAGTAATTATTTGACAACGTTTCATGATTTCCTTCAGGCAAGATCAAATTATGAAAAGATACCAGTCTAATATCGCCATATTAACAGTACTGCAAGAATATGTATGAGCCCACTTCCAATTGATATGAAGGGATGTGTGTTGTGAAAAATATCCGACCGAACCGGGGCACGAACTTGGGACCTCTCACTTGCCGGGCGAGAGCTCTACCAACTGAGCTACCCGATCGGACGGGCGGACATTAGACACAACACACTGATGAGGATCCTGACTCCTGACTCCATGGAAGTTTTCCAAAGAAACCTACATTCTCACCACTTCCAATTGTTATGTAATTCTTTCACCCTTATATTACTTATATATTACAGCATAAAATCATGCTTCTATCGCCATTGACAAAACTATAAAATAGTCATTACTAAAAGTAGCTTGATTCATAGATTCTGGCTCTAATAGAAAGAGGAAAATGTACCTACTTGTAAATTTCTTTCCACTTTTAGGATAGAATGATGTCTTTAAAAAAACGATGCGCCAAGTCCTTTTGTAAAGTATTTCTCGGTGTTTATACTTTTATTTCAAAGATACGATTAAATATTTGGAAATGTCATTGACTTGGCTCCTTTTTTGATATCACTCCTTTTCGGTGTTGAATTTTTTTAAAGTAAAGAGACTTGGCTGCCTTTTTTACACGGAGTGTTTTTTTCTGGGATACATACTACATGGTCATTAAGAACTCAAATCAACTTCGTGATCAAAAAAAAAAAAAACTTCTGGAACTTTTGGAAAACTTCTGGAGACGTTATTTTATTATTATTATTTTTTTTTATTAATCCTTTATTTGTAACGGGCAAGCCCACAAGTACAAATATAATAAAAACACATATTACCTACAAAATTGCACATAGTCATAGGAATACATAAAAAGAACATAGGGTATATCACAGAAGGAATTAAACATTTAAAGCAAGTAAAAATTATCACAGATGTCGTAAAATTAATGCTTTAAACTCAGTCAAGGAATTAAAATTAACATCTTATTCACTACACAAGTTATAAAAATGAATAAAAGTGGCTTGCAGTCTATTTATAGTAGAAAATTTAAAAACATCTATTCTGACAGGTGACACTCTAAAAAATTGGCGAGACCTTGACAATCGTACAGGAACATACACATTTAAAAGTTGCACAAGGTCAGTATCCAATAGCCCATTCATTAATTTGTAAAGAAATACCATGTCAGCCATTTTACGCCTATCGTGTAGTGGTATCAGATTCATATTTTTACAAAACGAGTCATACTCCAAACCATTATATACTACACCAGAATGAAAACACATTGACTTGACGAAACGTCTCTGAACACTCTCTATAGACTTAATTTTAGTTACATGGTAGGGATTCCATACAGTGCTGGCGTACTCTATCTGAGGTCTGACAATTGCAGAAAACAACAGTCTATTAGTTGATTTGCTGAAAGGAGTAAAGCAATTCCTTCCCAACAGACCAAGTAATTTCAGGGCCTTGGATTTCATAAAGTCAATGTGTAAGTTGTAAGTTAAGTCAGAAGAAATAAAAACGCCAAGGTCCTTGACTGATTTAACCCTTACAAGGGCTACAGCACCCATAGTATAATTAAAACCAACAACATGTTTAATTTTATTTGTGAAAGTTATAACATTACACTTTGATATATTAAGCTTTAGGTTCCACTGAGAACACCAGTTCACGAGGCTGTCAATGTCTTTTTGGAGTCGAGAACAATCTCTCACATTATTCACTGGCATATAAATCTTTAAGTCATCTGCATACAGCAAACACCTAGACTTGATTTTCCTCGGGATGTCATTCACAAAAAGGGTAAAAAATAAGGGTCCAAGTATGGACCCTTGCGGGACACCCGACGTAACTTGAACCGGCCTGGAGCTCGCAGAATCGATGACCACTGACTGCGTCCGTCCAGAAAGGTAGTTTGTAATCAAGTCGATAAGATTCCCATCAATACCGAAGCCTCGGAGTTTGTGAACCAACAGTTGATGATCTACCGAATCAAATGCCTTAGAAAAGTCCGTGTAGATTGCGTCTACTTGTATTTTTTCATTAATATGAAAGGCAACGTCAGTAGTATATTTCACCAAATTAGTCACAGTCGACCGGCCCTTCACGAAGCCGTGCTGTTCAACCACAATGTGCTTGGCGACATGCGAATAAATATTCTTGTGGATAATCTTCTCAAAAATTTTTGAGAACACCGATAACAGCGAAATAGGTCGATAGTTGGACACATGGAACCGACTTCCCTTTTTGAGGATCGGCGTGACGTTTGAGTGCTTCCATCGTGTAGGAAACTTTCCAGCTTGCAGCGAGTGGTTAAACAACTTTGTAAGCGGGATAGAAAGGGGCTCACGACAGTGTTTGAGTACTTTGTTTGGGATACCATCCGGTCCCGGCGATTTCCCATTTACTAAACTAGACAAGTAGAATTCTACTTCCCTCTTACTAACAATAAATGTCGAAAGAGATTCCACATTATCATAGAGTGGAGTCTCAGGCAGACAGTTTGCAGCAACTGGTGCGTGCGAACTAAGAAAGGTTGAAGCGAAGAAATTTGAGAAGAGTTGACAAGAGGTCTGAGTCTCCGTTGATTTGACGCCATCAAACTCAACCTCAACGGGAATCCGTCTTGCCCTTGACTTCCCTCGAATATATTTCCATAACAAATTCGGATTTTCCATTACCTTTGCATCAATTTTCTTTAGGTAGGCTGAATAAGTATCACTTCTAAGCGTTTTGAAGAAACTACGTTTAACTTGAAATTCAACATAATGTGATCGAAAACCTGTCCTCTTCCATTCTTTATGAGAGCGTGTCTTATCCTTAAGGGCAGCTATGAGTTCCCTATCAAACCATGTGGGATATCTAGAAGGATTGACCTTTACATACGGAACAGACTCTGTTAATACTCCATTTAGCAGGGAGTAAAAGATGTCACACTTCTCATCCACTTCACCTGCAGCGTCCATTTCATTCCAATTTGTATCTAAAAGATTTATTTTAAGAAGATTCAAGTCGGCTTTGTTCCAGTTAAAATTAACGCTTCGGCTATATTTAACGCATACAATCCACTTGTTTATTTGGAACTCAAAAAAACTTCGAGATCGAAAAAGCACCAAACGCCTGGAAAAAGTTTAATAAGACGTTATAAAGCTTATTAACAAAAATAATCCTTCGGCAATATTAACATGCATACATATCTCATGGTCATTTGAACCTCAAATTAACTTCTTGATCAAAAAAGCTACAAAAGTCTGGAAACATTTTAATAAGACGTTATTAAGCGTATTAACAAAAAAAACCTTCGGCCATTATAACAGGCATACATACTATACTACATGATCATTTGGAACTCAAATCAATGTTAAGATTGGAAAAGTATCAAACGCCTGGAAACACCTAAATAAGACTTTATAAAGAATATGAACAAAATTAACCCTTCGGCCATACTAACATGCATACATACCACATTGTCATTTGGACCTGAAATCAACTTCGTGATCAAAAAAGCACCAAACGTCTGAAAACCCCTAATATGACGTTATAAAGCGTATTTACAAAATTAACCCTTCGGCCATATTAACATGCATACATAACACATGGTCATTTGGACCTCAAATCTACTTCGTGATCAAAAAAGCAACTAACGTCTGGAAACAATTCAATAAGACCTTATAAAACGTATTAACAAAAATAACACTTCGGCCATTTTAACATGCATACATACAATATGGTCATTTGGAACTCAAATCAACTTCGTGATCAAAAAAAAAAAAACTTCTGGAAACCCCTCAATAAGACTTTATAAAACGTATTACCAAAATTAACCCTTCGGCTATATATTAAACGCATACAATCCACTTGTTCATTTGTTACTCAAAAAAACCTCGAGATCGAAAAAGCACCAAATGAATGGAAACACCTAAATAAGACATTATAAAGCGTATTTACAAAATTAACCCATCGGCCCTACTAACATGCATACATACCACATTGCCATTTGGACCTCAAATCTACTTCGTGATCAAAAAAGCAACCAACGTCTAGAAGCAATTCAATTAGACCTTATAAAGCGTATTAACAAAAATAACATTTCGGCCATATTAACATGCATATATAGCACATGGTCATTTGGAAATCAAATTTACTTCGTGATCAAAAAAGCAACAAACGTCTGAAAACCCTTCAATAAGACGTTATAAAACGTATTACCAAAATTAACCCTTCGGCCATATTTACACGGATACAATCCACTTGTTCATATTTAACTCAAAAAAACTTCGAGATCGTAAAAGCACCAAACGCCTGGAAACAGTTTAATAAGACTTTATAAAGCGTATTAACAAAATTCACCCATCGGCCATGCTAACATGCATACATACCACATTGACATTAGGACCTCAAATCAACTTCGTGATCAATAAAGCAACTAACGTCTGGAAACAATTCAATCAGACCTTATTAAGCGTATTAACAAAAATAACACTTCGGCCATTTTAACATGCATACATACTACATGGTCATTAAGAACTCAAATCAACGTCGTGATCAAAAAAAAAAAAAACTTCTGGAAACCCCTCAATAAGACGTTATCAAACGTATTACCAAAATTAACCCTTCGGCTATATTTACACGCATACAATCCACTTGTTCATTTGTTACTCAAAAAAACTTCGTAATCAAAAAAGCACCAAACGTCTAGAAACCCCTTAATATGACATTATAAAGCGTATTAACAAAATTTACCTAACTGTCATATTAACATGCATACATACTACATGGTCATTTGGACCTCAAATCTACTTCATGATCAAAAAAGCTCCAAACGTCTGGAAGCAATTCAATAAGACCTTATAAAGCGTATTAACAAAAATAACCCTTCGGCCATATTAACATGCATACATACCACATTAACATTTGGACCTAAAATCAACTTCGTGATCAAAAAAGCACCAAACGTCTAGAAACACCTTAATATGACATTATATAGCGTATTAACAAAAATAACCCTTCGGCCATACTAACATGCATACATATCACATTGACATTTGGACCTCAAATCAACTTCGTAATCAGAAAAGCACCAAACGTCTAGAAACCCCTTAATATGACATTAAAAAGCGTATTAACAAAATTAACCTAACTGTCATATTAACATGCATACATACTACATGGTCATTTGGACCTCAAATCTACCTTGTGATCAAAAAAGCAACTAATGTCTGGAAGCAATTCAATAAGACCTTATAAAGCGTATTAACAAAAATAGCCCTTCGGCCATTTTAACATGCATACATACTACATGGTCATTAGGAACTCAAATCAACTTCGTGATCAAAAAAACAACAAACGTCTAGAAACACCTAAATAAGACCTTTTAAAGCGTATTAACAAAATTAACCCATCGGCTATTCTAACATGCATACATACCACATTGTCATTTGGACCTGAAATCAACTTCGTGATCAAAAAAACAACAAACGTCTGGAAACACCTAAATAAGACTTTATAAAGCGTATTAACAAAATTAACTTATCGGCCATTCTAACATGCATACATACCACATTGTCATTTGGACCTGAAATCAACTTCGTGATCAAAAAAACAACAAACGTCTGGAAACACCTAAATAAGACTTTATAAAGCGTAATAACAAAATTAACCCATCGGCCATTCTAACATGCATACATACCACATTGACATTTGGACCTCAAATCAACTTCGTGATCAGAAAAGCACCAAACGTCTAGAAACCCCTTAATATGACATTAAAAAGCGTATTAACAAAATTAACCCATCGGCCATACTAACATGCATACATACCACATGGTCATTTGGACCTCAAATCTACTTCGTGATTAAAAAAGCAACAAACGTCTGAAAGCAATTCAATAAGACCTTATAAAAAAGCAACTAACGTCTGGAAACAATTCAATAAGACCTTATAAAGCGTATTAACAAAAAGAACACTTTGGCCATTTTAACAGTAATACATACTACATGGTCATTAGGAACTCAAATCAACTTCGTGATCAAAAAAAAAAAAAACTTCTGGAACTTTTGGAAAACTTCTGGAGATGTTATAAAACGTATTACCAAAATTAACGCTTCGGCTATATTAAACGCATACAATCCACTTGTTTATTTGGAACTCAAAAAAACTTCGAGATCGAAAAAGCACCAAACGCCTGGAAAAAGTTTAATAAGACTTTATAAAGCTTATTAACAAAAATAACCCTTCGGCAATATTAACATGCATACATACCTCATGGGCATTTGAACCTCAAATTAACTTCTTGATCAAAAAAGCTACAAAAGCCTGGAAACATTTTAATAAGACGTTATTAAGCGTATTAACAAAAAAAAACCTTCGGCCATTATAACAGGCATACATACTATACTACATGATCATTTGGAACTCAAATTAATGTTAAGATTGGAAAAGTATCAAACGCCTGGAAACACCTAAATAAGACTTTATAAAGATTATGAACAAAATAAACCCTTCGGCCATACTAACATGCATACATACCACATTGTCATTTGGACCTCAAATCAACTTCAAGATCGAAAAAGCACGAAACGTCTGGTAATAAGTCTGGTTTAATAAGACATTATAAAGCGTATTAACAAAAATAACCCTTCGGCTATATTTACACGCATAAAATCAACTTGTTCAATTGAACTCAAAAAAACTTCGAGATCGAAAAAGCACCAAACGTCTGGAAACACCAAAATAAGACTTTTTAAAGCGTTTTAACTAAATTAACCCATCGGCCATACTAACATGCATACATTCCAGATTGTCATTTGGACCTCAAATCAACTTCGTGATCAAAAAAGCACCAAACGTCTGGAAGCAATTCAATAGACCTTATAAAGCGTATTAAAAAAATAACCCTTCGGCCATATTATCATGCATACATACCACATTGACATTTGGTCCTCAAATCAACTTCGTGATCAAAAAAGCACAATACGTCTTGTAAACCCTTAATATGACATTATAAAGCGTGTTAACAAAATTAACACATATCGGTCATATTAACATGCATACATACCACATGGTCATTTGGTCCTCAAATCGACTTCGTGATCAAAAAAGCAACACACGTCTGGAAACACTTTAATAAGACCTTATAAAGCGTATTAACAAAAATTACCCTTCGGCCATACTAACATGCATACATACTACATTGAGATTTGGACCTCAAATCAACTTCGTGATCAAAATAGGTACTTACGTCTAGAAACAATTCAATAAGACATTATAAAGCGTATTACCAAAAATAACCCTTCGGCCATTATAACATGCAAACATACTACATGGTCATTAGGAACTCTAATCAACTTCGTGATCAAAAAAGCAATAAACGTCTGGAACCCCTTAATAAAACGTTATAAAACGTATTACTAAAATTAACCCTTCAGCTATGTTTACACGCATACAATCCATTTGTTCATTTAGAACTCAAAATATTTATATTTCATATTTAGAACTACGAGATCGAAAAAGCACCAAACGTCTGGAAACCCCTTAATATGACATTATAAAGCGTATTAACAAAATTAAACCATCGGTCATAGTAACATGCAAGCATACCACATGGTCATTTGGACCTCAAATCTACTTCGTGATCAAAAAAGCAACTAACGTCTGGAAGTAATTCAATAAGACCTTATAAAGCGTATTAACAAAAATAACCCTTCAGCCATATTAACATGCATACATACCACATTGTCATTTGGACCTCAAATCAACTTCGTGAACAAAAATGCACCAAACGGCTGGAAACCCCTTAATATGACGTTATAAAGCGTATTTACAAAATTAACCCTTCGGCCCTACTAACATGCATACATACCACATTGTCATTTGGACCTCAAATCAACTTCGTGAAAAAAAAAGCACCAAACGTCTGAAAACCCCTTAATATGATGTTATTAAGCGTATTAACAAAATTAACCTATCGGCCATACTAACATGCATACATTCCACATTGTCATTTGGACCTCAAATCAACTTCGTGATCAAAAAAGCACCAAACGTCTGGAACCCCTTAATATGACATTATAAAGCGTATTAACAAAATTAACCCATCGGTCATATTAACATGCATACATACCACATAGTCATTTGGACCTCAAATCTACTTCGTGATCAAAAAAGCAACCAACGTCTGGAAGCAATTCAATAAGACCTTATAAAGCGTATTAACAAAAATAACCCTTCGGCCATTATAACATGCAAACATACTACATGGTCATTAGGAACTCTAATCAACTTCGTGATCAAAAAAGCAATAAACGTTTGGAACCCCTTAATAAGACGTTATAAAACGTATTACTAAAATTAACCCTTCAGCTATATTTACACGCATACACTCCATTTGTTCATTTAGAACTCAAAATATTTATATTTCATATTTAGAACTACGAGATCGAAAAAGCACCAAACGTCTGGAAACCCCTTAATATGACATTATAAAGCGTATTAACAAAATTAAACCATCAGCCATATTATCATGCATACATACCACATTGTCATTTGGACCTCAAATCAACTTCGTGATCAAAAAAGCACCAAACGGCTGGAAACCCCTAATATGACGTTATAAAGCGTATTTACAAAATTAACCCTTCGGACCTACTAACATGCATACATACCACATTGTCATTTGGACCTCAAATCAACTTCGTGATCAAAAAAGCACCAAACGTCTGAAAACCCCTTAATATGACGTTATAAAGCGTAATAACAAAATTAACACTTCGGTTATATTAACATGCATACATATCACATGGTCATTTGGACCTCAAATCTACTTCGTGATCAATAAAGCACCAGACGTCTGGAAACCCCTTAATATGACATTTAAAAGCGTATTAACAAAATTAACCCATCGGTCATATTAACATGCATACATACCACATAGTCATTTGGACCTCAAATCTACTTCGTGATCAAAAAAGCAACCAACGTCTGGAAGCAATTCAATAAGACCTTATAAAGCGTATTAACAAAAATAACCCTTCGGCCATATTAACATGCATATATAGCACATGGTCATTTGGAAATCAAATTAATTTCGTGATAAAAAAAGCAACAAACGTCTGAAAACCCCTCAATAAGACGTTATAAAACGTATTACCAAAATTAACCCTTCAGCCATATTTACACGGATTAACTTCGTGATCAACTTCGTGATCGAAAAAGCACAAAACGCCTGGAAACAGTTTAATCAGACGTTATAAAGCGTATTAACAAAATTAACCCATCGGCCATACTAACATGCATACATACCACATTGAAATTTGGACCTCAAATCAACTTCGTGATCAAAAAAGCAACAAACGTCTGGAAACAAATCAATAAGACCTTATTAAGCATATGAACAAAATTAACCCTTCGGCCATACTAACATGCATACATACCACATTGTCATTCGGACCTGAAATCAACTTCGTGATCAAAAAAGCACTAAACGTCTGGAACCCCTTAATATGACATTATAAAGCGTATTAACAAAATTAACCCATCGGTCTGATTAACATGCATTTATACCACATGGCAATTGGATCTCAAATCTACTTCGTGATCAAAAAAGCAATTAACGTCTGGAAGCAATTCAATAAGACCTTATAAAGCGTATTAACAAAAATAACCCTTCGGCCATATTAACATGCATATGCACATGGTCATGTGGTGCACATGGTCATTTGAAAATCAAACTAACATCGTGATCAAAAAAGCAACAAACGTCTGAAAACCCCTCAATAAGACGTTATAAAACGTATTACCAAAATTAACACTTCGGCCATATTTACACGGATACAATCCACTTGTTCATATTTAACTCAAAAAAACTTCGAAATCGAAAAAGCACCAAACGTCTGGAAACACCAAAATAAGACTTTTTAAAGCGTATTAACAAATAAACCCATAGGCCATACTAACATGCATTATTACCACATTTTCATTTGGACCTCAAAAAAAATTCGTGATCAAAAAAGCATTAAACGTCTGAAAACCCCTTAATATGACGTTATAAAGCGTATGAACAAAATTAACACTTCGGCAATAGTAACATTCATACTTACCACATTGTCATTTGGACCTGAAATCTACTTCGTGATCAAAAAAGCAACAAACGCCTGGATACCCCTCAATAAGACAATTTAAAACGTATTACCAAAATTAACCCATCGGCCATACTAACATGCTTACATTCCACATTGTCATTTAAACCTCAAATCAAATTCGTGATCAAAAAAGCACCAAACGTCTAGAAACCCCTTGATATGACGTTATAAAGCGTATTAACAAAATTAACCCTTCGGCCATATTAACATTAATACATACAACATGGTCATTTGGACCTCAAATCTACTTCGTGATCAAAAAAGCAACTAACGTCAGGAAACAATTCAATAAGACCTTATAAAGCGTATTAACAAAAAAAAACCTCGGCCATATTAACATGCATACATACCACATTGACATTTGGACCTCAAATCAACTTCGTGATCAAAAAAGCACTAAACGTCTGGAACCCCTTAATATGACATTATAAAGCGTATTAACAAAATTAACCCATCGGTCTTATTAACAAGCATACATACCACATGGGCATTTGAACCTCAAATCAACTTCTTTATCAAAAAAGCTACAAACGTCTGGATACCCCTCAATAAGACAATTTAAAACTTATTACCAAAATTAACCCATCCACTTGTTCATTTGGAACTCAAAAAAACTTCGAGATCGAAAAAGCACTAAACGTCTGGAAACACCCAGACGTTTTAAAGCGTATTAACAAAATTCTATCCCTTAATAACCCCTTAATATGACATTATAAAGCATATTACCAAAATTAACCCATCGGCACTACTAACATGCATACATACCACATTGTCATTTGGACCTCAAATCAACTTCGTGATTAAAAAAGAACCAAACGTCTGCAAACCCCTTAATATGACGTTATAAAGCGTATTAACAAAATTAACCCATCGGTCATATTAACATGCATACATACCACATGTTAATTTGGACCTCAAATCAACTTCGTGATCAAAAAAGCAACTAACGTCTGGAAGCAATGCAATAAGACCTTATAAAGCGTATTAACAAAAATAACCCTTCGGTAATATTAACATGCATACATACCACATGGTCATTTGGACCTCAAATCGACATTGTGATCAAAAAAGCAACTAACGTCTGGAAACACTAAATAAGACATGATAAAGAATACTAACAAAATTAACCCATCGGCAATGACAATGCATACATACCACATTGTCATTTGGACCTCAATCAACTTCGTGTTCAAAAAAGCACCAAACGTCTGCAAACCCCTTAATATGACGTTACAAAGCGTATTAACGAAATTAACCCATCGGTCATATTAACATGCATACATACCACATGGTAATTTGGACCTCAAATCTACTTCGTGATCAAAAAAGCAACTAACGTCTGGAAGCAATGCAATAAGACCTTATAAAGCGTATTAACAAAAATAAACCTTCGGCTATATTAACATGCATATTAACATGGTCATTTGGACCTCAAATCGACTTCGTGATCAAAAAATTAACCAACGTCTGGAAACACTAAATAAGACATTATAAAGCATATTAACAAAATTAACCCATCGGCCATACTAAAATGCATACGTACCACATTGTCATTTGGACCTCAATTCAACTTCATGATCAAAAAAGCGCCAAACGTCTGCAAAACCCTTAATATGACGTTATAAAACGTAGAAACAAAATTAACCCATCGGTCATATTAACATGCATACATACCATATGGTCATTTTGACCTCAAATCTACTTCGTGATCAAAAAAGCAACTAACGTCTGGAAGCATTGCAATAAGACTTTATCAAGCGTTTTAACAAAAATAACCCTTCGGCCATACTAACATGCATACATAACACATGGTCATTTGGACCTCAAATCGACTTCGTGATCAAAAAAGCAACTAACGTCTGGAAACACTTTAATAAGACGTTATAAAGCATATTAACAAAATACCCCATCGGCACTACTAACATGCGTACATACCACATTGTCATTTGGACCTCAATCAACTTCGTGATCAAAAAAGCACCAAACGTCTGCAAACCCCTTAATATAACGTTATAAAGCGTATTAACAAAATTAACCCATCGGTCATATTAACATGCATACATACCACATGGTCATTTGGACCTCAAATCTACTTCGTGATCAAAAAAGCAAGTAACGTCTGGAAGCAATGCAATAAGACCGTATAAAGCGTAATAACAAAAATAACCCTTCGGCCAAATTAACATGCATACATACCACATGGTCATTTTGACCTCAAATCAACTTCGAGATCAAAAAAGCACCAAACGTCTGCAAACCCCTTAATATGACATTATAAAGCGTATTAACAAAATTAACCCATCGGTCATATTAACATGCATACAACCACATAATCATTTGGACCTCAAATCTACTTCGTGATCAAAAAAGCAACAAACGTCTTGAAGCAATGCAATAAGACCTATTAAAGCGTATTAACAAAAATAACCCTTCGGCCATACTAACAAGCATACATACCAAATGGTCATTTGGACCTCAAAACGACTTCGTGATCAAAAAAGTAACTAACGTCTGGAAACACTTTAATAAGACGTTATAAAGCATATTAACAAAATTAACCCAACGGCCATACTAACATGCATACATACCACATTGTCATTTGGACCTCAAATCAACTTCGTGATCAAAAAAGCAACTAACGTCTGGAAACACTTTAATAAGACGTTATATAGCATATTAACAAAATTAACCCATCGGTCATATTAACATGCAGACCTACCACATGGTCATTTGGACCTCAAATCTACTTCGTGATCAAAAAAGCAACTAACTTTTGGAAGCAATGAAATAAGACCTTATTATGCGTATTAACAAAAATAACCCTTCGGCCATATTAACATGCATACATACCACATGGTCATTTGGACCTCAAATCTACTTCGTGATCAATAAAGCACCAGACTTCTGGAAACCCCTTAATATGACATTTAAAAGCGTATTAACAAAATTAACCCATCGGTCATATTAACATGCATACATACCACATAGTCATTTGGACCTCAAATCTACTTCGTGATCAAAAAAGCAACCAACGTCTGGAAGCAATTCAATAAGACCTTATAAAGCGTATTAACAAAAATAACCCTTCGGCCATATTAACATGCATATATAGCACATGGTCATTTGGAAATCAATTTAACTTCGTGATCAAAGAAGCAACAAACGTCTGAAAACCCTTCAATAAGACTTTATAAAACGTATTACCAAAATTAACCCTTCGGCTATATTTAAACGCATACAATCCACTTGTTCATATTTAACTCAAAAAAACTTCGAGATCGAAAAAAGACCAAACGCCTGGAAACAGTTTAATAAGACGTTAATAAGCGTATTAACAAAATTAACCCATCGGCCATACTAACATGCATACATACCACATTGACATTTGGACCTCAAATCAACTTCGTGATCAAAAAAGCAACTAACGTCTGGAAACAATTCAATAAGACCTTATAAAGCGTATTAACAAAAATAACACTTTGGCCATTTTAACAGTAATACATACTACATGGTCATTAGGAACTCAAATCAACTTCGTGATCAAAAAAAAAAAACTTCTGGAACTTCTGGAAAACTTCTGGAGACGTTATAAAACGTTTTACCAAAATTAACGCTTCGGCTATATTAATCGCATACAATCCACTTGTTTATTTGGAACTCAAAAAAACTTCGAGATCGAAAAAGCACCAAACGCCTGGAAAAAGTTTAATAAGACGTTAAAAAGCTTATTAACAAAATTAACCCATCGGCCATACTTACATGCATACATACCACATTGAAATTTGGACCTCAAATCAACTTCGTGATCAAAAAAGCAACTAACGTCTGGAAACAATTCAATAAGACCTTATAAAGCGTATTAACAAAAATAACACTTTGGCCATTTTAACCGTAATCTAGTGGAGCGGTCGCTCCACGCCAGCCAAGTCGTACGGCGCGCGCACACTCTCATATAAAGGCTGGAGCAAACCCACTTTTACTGTAAGCATCAAAGTGGCATTTTCGGCCTACTGGATCTTAAAATTGGGAAATCTCACATTGTTGCGAAATATCTTAATTTCGAGCTATGGCCCACCCTACAACATATACCAAATTTGGGAACAATAGGTTACGCCCTTTGCGCGCTAGAGGGCCGTGAAAACAGTGTTTTAGGGCGGTTTTCATAATAATAATCATAGTAGTAGTAGTCTCCTGGAATTCAAATCCGGTAAACAGGCCACAGCCTAAACGGCTGAACCGATTGATCTCACATTTTTACCACGTGTGCACTTTTGGCGTCTGATTTAACCTTGTCCCCATGAATTTTTTGTGCCGCCATTTTGAAACCGGAAGTGACGTCATATCTCGTCAACGGTTGGACCGATCGGAACGAAATTTGCGCCAATCGTTTCAGACGGTCATCTATATGGATTATCAATATCAAAAGACTGAACATTATTTTAAATAAACCGGAAATGACGTCATGAAATTTAATATACATCGATTTGCATTTCAGCAACAACTGTTGATCCGATTGTCTTGATATTTATGTAACGTTTGTACTTTTGATATTTCATTTGACTTGTTATAAAACCAACCGGAAGCCGCCATTTTGAAACCGGAAGTGACATCATGTCTCAAAAACGGCTAAACAGATTAGAACAAAACCAGCGCTAAACGATTTAGACGGTCAACTTTATGTAATCAGTAATATTTGATGATTCAAATATCGAAACCGGAAATGACGTCACACATTTTATGACCTATACCGGAATAGATATAAGTAAACGTACTTTGTAAATAATTATAAATTCAAGGTTGCAGTGTTCTCGGCGGCCATTTTTAAAACCGGAAGTGACGTCATATATCGTAAACGGTTGTACCGATTGCAACCTAAGTTTGGAAATGTGTTGGACTAATAATTATGAATTCAAGACGACATTATTTTCGGCCGCCATTGTTAAAACCGGAAGTGACGTCAAATATCGAAAATGGCTGTACCGATTGCAATCAAATTTTGGAAATGTGTTGTACTAATAATTATGAATTCAAGACGACATTATTTTCGGCCGCCATTGTTAAAACCGGAAGTGACGTCATATATCGAAAATGGCTGTACCGATTGCAACCAAATTTTGGAAATGTGTTGTACTAATAATTATGAATTCAAGACGACATTATTTTCGGCCGCCATTGTTAAAACCGGAAGTGACGTCATATATCAAAAACGGCTGTACCGATTGCAACCAAATTTTGGAAATGTGTAGGAGTAATAATTATGAATTCAAGACGACATTATTTTCGGCCGCCATTGCTAAAACCGGAAGTGACGTCATATATCGAAAACGGCTGGATTTCGCATCGTTTTTTTAAAGACATTTTTCTATTCATAAGCATGTGCCATTTATATACAACCGTCATTTTGAATGTTTAGAATAATAGGGAAACATCTTTCAATTAGGTACATATTATACATACCTTCTGTAAAATATTTTCTATATGATTATATACGCTATGAAACTTGTTGTCTATGCTTTCTATAAATATACACAATAGTTATCTTCGTAATATTGTTTCGTGGTGAATATAATTAAGTCTCATGCGTTATACCTTCTCATCATGTAACAATTTCTATTAATACACATTTTATAAAAATACATTTCACAAAGACGACAGTCATATTGAATTTCTATTAAAAAATTTAACTTTATACACTTGACACTTCAAAAATATATAATTGTGTTCCATTAGTTAGTAATTATTTGACAACGTTTCATGATTTCCTTCAGTCAAGATCAAATTATGAAAAGATACCAGTCTAATATCGCCATATTAACAGTACTGCAAGAATATGTATGAGCCCACTTCCAATTGATATGAAGGGATGTGTGTTGTGAAAAATATCCGACCGAACCGGAGCACGAACTTGGGACCTCTCACTTGCCGGGCGAGAGCTCTACCAACTGAGCTACCCGATCGGACGGGCGGACATTAGACACAACACACTGATGAGGATCCTGACTCCTGACTCCATGGAAGTTTTCCAAAGAAACCTACATTCTCACCACTTCCAATTGTTATGTAATTCTTTCACCCTTATATTACTTATATATTACAGCATAAAATCATGCTTCTATCGCCATTGACAAAACTATAAAATAGTCATTACTAAAAGTAGCTTGATTCATAGATTCTGGCTCTAATAGAAAGAGGAAAATGTACCTACTTGTAAATTTCTTTCCACTTTTAGGATAGAATGATGTCTTTAAAAAAACGATGCGCCAAGTCCTTTTGTAAAGTATTTCTCGGTGTTTATACTTTTATTTCAAAGATACGATTAAATATTTGGAAATGTCATTGACTTGGCTCCTTTTTTGATATCACTCCTTTTCGGTGTTGAATTTTTTTAAAGTAAAGAGACTTGGCTGCCTTTTTTACACGGAGTGTTTTTTTCTGGGATACATACTACATGGTCATTAGGAACTCAAATCAACTTCGTGATCAAAAAAAAAAAAACTTCTGGAACTTTTGGAAAACTTCTGGAGACGTTATAAAACGTATTACCAAAATTAACGCTTCGGCTATATTAAACGCATACAATCCACTTGTTTATTTGGAACTCAAAAAAACTTCGAGATCGAAAAAGCACCAAACGCCTGGAAAAAGTTTAATAAGACGTTATAAAGCTTATTAACAAAAATAATCCTTCGGCAATATTAACATGCATACATATCTCATGGTCATTTGAACCTCAAATTAACTTCTTGATCAAAAAAGCTACAAAAGTCTGGAAACATTTTAATAAGACGTTATTAAGCGTATTAACAAAAAAAACCTTCGGCCATTATAACAGGCATACATACTATACTACATGATCATTTGGAACTCAAATCAATGTTAAGATTGGAAAAGTATCAAACGCCTGGAAACACCTAAATAAGACTTTATAAAGAATATGAACAAAATTAACCCTTCGGCCATACTAACATGCATACATACCACATTGTCATTTGGACCTGAAATCAACTTCGTGATCAAAAAAGCACCAAACGTCTGAAAACCCCAAATATGACGTTATAAAGCGTATTTACAAAATTAACCCTTCGGCCATATTAACATGCATACATAACACATGGTCATTTGGACCTCAAATCTACTTCGTGATCAAAAAAGCAACTAACGTCTGGAAACAATTCAATAAGACCTTATAAAACGTATTAACAAAAATAACACTTCGGCCATTTTAACAGTAATACATACTTCATGGTCAATAGGAACTCAAATCAACTTCGTGATCAAAAAAAATAAAACTTCTGGAACTTCTGGAAAACTTCTGGAGACGTTATAAAACGTATTACCAAAATTAACGCTTCGGCTATATTAAACGCATACAATCCACTTGTTTATTTGGAACTCAAAAAATCTTCGAGATCGAAAAAGCACCAAACGCCTGGAAAAAGTTTAATAAGACGTTATAAAGCTTATTAACAAAAAAAACCCTTCGGCAATATTAACATGCATACATACCTCATGGGCATTTGAACCTCAAATTAACTTCTTGATCAAAAAAGCTACAAAAGCCTGGAAACATTTTAATAAGACGTTATTAAGCGTATTAACAAAAAAAAACCTTCGGCCATTATAACAGGCATACATACTATACTACATGATCATTTGGAACTCAAATCAATGTTAAGATTGGAAAAGTATCAAACGCCTGGAAACACCTAAATAAGACTTTATAAAGAATATGAACAAAATAAACCCTTCGGCCATACTAACATGCATACATACCACATTGTCATTTGGACCTGAAATCAACTTCGTGATCAAAAAAGCACCAAACGTCTGAAAACCCCTAATATGACGTTATAAAGCGTATTAACAAAATTAACCCTTCGGCCATATTAACATGCATACATACCACATGGACGGAACAGGTTGGGTGAGTGGTTAACGCTCTCAGCTTGTATTCCGGAGGCCCGGGTTCGATTCCCGCGGCCGTCCTTCCTGACTGGGGTTTTTACGTTATTTTCCCTCAGTCTTCAGGCAAATGCTGGGAAGGTACCCTACTAATAGGCCACGACCGCCTCCTTCCCAACTTCCATCCTTACCTACTCTTCATCATCTCCCAATCATCATCATTATCATCCATCCGTCGCCATTAGCCTCGTTGCAGAACAGTGCGACGTTAAGCCCCAGACATATCACATGGTCATTTGGACCTCAATTCTACTTCGTGATCAAAAAAGCAACTAACGTCTGGAAACAATTCAATAAGACATTATAAAGCGATTTTACAAAATTAACCCTTCGGCCCTACTAACATGCATACATACCACATTGTCATTTGGACCTCAAATCAACTTCGTGATCAAAAAAAAGCACTAAACGTCTGAAAACCCCTTAATATGACGTTATAAAGCGTATTAACAAAAAAAAACCTTCAGCCATATTAACATGCATACATACCACATTGACATTTGGACCTAAAATCAACTTCGTGATCATAAAAGCACCAAACGTCTGCTAACCCCTTAATATGACATTAAATAGCGTATTAAAATAAATAACCCTTCGGCCATTTTAAAATGCATACATACTACATGGTTATTTGGACCTCAAATCTACCTTGTGATCAAAAAAGAAACCAACGTCTGGAAGCAATTCAATAAGACCTTATAAAGCGTATTAACAAAAATAACACTTCGGCCATTTTAACATGCATACATACTACATGGTCATTAGGAACTCAAATCAACTTCGTGATGAAAAAAAAAAAAAAACTTCTGGAAACCCCTCAATAAGACGTTATAAAACGTATTACCAAAATTAACCCTTCGGCTAAATTAAACGCATACAATCCACTTGTTTATTTGGAACTCAAAAAAACTTCGAGATCGAAAAAGCACCAAACGTATGGAAACACCTAAATAAGACATTATAAAGCGTATTTACAAAATTAACCCATCGGCCATACTAACATGCATACATACCACATTGTCATTTGGACCTCATATCAATTTCGTGATCATAAAAGCACCAAACGTCTAGAAACCCCTTAATATGACTTTATAAAGCGTATTAACAAAATTAACCTAACTGTCACATTTACATGCATACATACTACATGGTCATTTGGACCTCAAATCTACTTCATGATCAAAAAAGCACCAAACGTCTGGAAGCAATTCAAAAAGACCTTATAAAGCGAATTAACAAAATTAACCCTTCAGCCATATTAACATGCAACATATCACATAATCATTTGGACCTCAAATCTACTTGGGATCAAAAAAGCAATTAACGTCTGGAAGCAATTCAATAAGACCTTATAAAGCGTATTAACAAAAATAACTCTCAGCCATATTAACATGC
Organism: Leuctra nigra; assembly: GCA_934045905.1. Classification (NCBI taxonomy): domain Eukaryota; kingdom Metazoa; phylum Arthropoda; class Insecta; order Plecoptera; family Leuctridae; genus Leuctra; species Leuctra nigra. Next base: position 31,347,912 of record OW203767.1, on the reverse strand, counting down.
ATACATACCACATTGACATTTGGACCTAAAATCAACTTCGTGATCAAAAAAGCACCAAACGTCTGCTAACCCCTTAATATGACATTAAATAGCGTATTAACATAAAAAACCCTTCGGCCATTTTAAAATGCATACATACTACATGGTCATTTGGACCTCAAATCTACCTTGTGATCAAAAAAGCAACTAACGTCTGAAAGCAATTCAATAAGACCTTATAAAGCGTATTAACAAAAAAACACTTCGGCCATTTTAACATGCATACATACAATATGGTCATTTGGAACTCAAATCAACTTCGTGATCAAAAAAAAAAAAACTTCTGGAAACCCCTCAATAAGACTTTATAAAACGTATTACCAAAATTAACCCTTCGGCTGTATTAAACGCATACAATCCACTTGTTCATTTGTTACTCAAAAAAACCTCGAGATCGAAAAAGCACCAAATGAATGGAAACACCTAAATAAGACATTATAAAGCGTATTTACAAAATTAACCCATCGGCCCTACTAACATGCATACATACCACATTGCCATTTGGACCTCAAATCTACTTCGTGATCAAAAAAGCAACCAACGTCTAGAAGCAATTCAATTAGACCTTATAAAGCGTATTAACAAAAATAACATTTCGGCCATATTAACATGCATATATAGCACATGGTCATTTGGAAATCAAATTTACTTCGTGATCAAAAAAGCAACAAACGTCTGAAAACCCTTCAATAAGACGTTATAAAACGTATTACCAAAATTAACCCTTCGGCCATATTTACACGGATACAATCCACTTGTTCATATTTAACTCAAAAAAACTTCGAGATCGTATAAGCACCAAACGCCTGGAAACAGTTTAATAAGACGTTATCAAGCGTATTAACAAAATTCACCCATCTGCCATGCTAACATGCATACATACCACATTGACATTAGGACCTCAAATCAACTTCGTGATCAATAAAGCAACTAACGTCTGGAAACAATTCAATCAGACCTTCTTAAGCGTATTAACAAAAATAACACTTCGGCCATTTTAACATGCATACATACTACATGGTCATTAGGAACTCAAATCAACTTCGTGATCAAAAAAAAAAAAAACTTCTGGAAACCCCTCAATAAGACGTTATAAAACGTATTACCAAAATTAACCCTTCGGCTATATTTACACGCATACAATCCACTTGTTCATTTGTTACTCAAAAAAACTTCGTAATCAAAAAAGCACCAAACGTCTAGAAACCCCTTAATATGACATTATAAAGCGTATTAACAAAATTAACCTAACTGTCATATTAACATGCATACATACTACATGGTCATTTGGACCTTAAATCTACTTCATGATCAAAAAAGCTCCAAACGTCTGGAAGCAATTCAATAAGACCTTATAAAGCGTATTAACAAAAATAACCCTTCGGCCATATTAACATGCATACATACCACATTAACATTTGGACCTAAAATCAACTTCGTGATCAAAAAAGCACCAAACGTCTAGAAACACCTTAATATGCGTATTAACCAAAATAACCCTTCGGCCATACTAACATGCATACATATCACATTGACATTTGGACCTCAAATCAACTTCGTGATCAGAAAAGCACCAAACGTCTAGAAACCCCTTAATATGACATTAAAAAGCGTATTAACAAAATTAACCTAACTGTCATATTAACATGCATACATACTACATGGTCATTTTGACCTCAAATCTACCTTGTGATCAAAAAAGCAACTAATGTCTGGTAGCAATTCAATAAGACCTTATAAAGCGTATTAACAAAAATAACCCTTCGGCCATTTTAACATGCATACATACTACATGGTCATTAGGAACTCAAATCAACTTCGTGATCAAAAAAACAACAAACGTCTGGAAACACTTAAATAAGACTTTATAAAGCGTATTAACAAAATTAACCCATCGGCCATTCTAACAAGCATACATACCACATTGTCATTTGGACCTGAAATCAACTTCGTGATCAAAAAAACAACAAACGTCTGGAAACACCTTAATAAGACTTTATAAAGCGTAATAACAAAATTAACCCATCGGCCATTCTAACATGCATACATACCACATTAACATTTGGACCTTAAATCAACTTCGTGATCAAAAAAGCACCAAACGTCTGGAAACCCCTTAATATGACATTAAAAAGCTTATTAACAAAATTAACCCATCGGCCATACTAACATGCATACATACCACATGGTCATTTGGACCTCAAATCTACTTCGTGATTAAAAAAGCAACAAACGTCTGAAAGCAATTCAATAAGACCTTATAAAGCGTATTAACAAAAATAACACTTCGGCCATTTTAACATGCATACATACTACATGGTCATTAGGAACTCAAATCAACTTCGTGATCAAAAAAAAAAAAAACTTCTGGAAACCCCTCAATAAGACGTTATAAAACGTATTACCAAAATTAACCCTTCGGCTATATTTAAACGCATACAATCCACTTGTTCATTTGGAACTCAAAAAAACTTCGAGATCGAAGAAGCACCAAACGAATGGAAACACCTAAATAAGACATTATAAAGCGTATTTACAAAATTAACCCATCGGCCCTACTAACATGCATACATACCACATTGTCATTTGGAATACAAATCAACTTCGTGATCAAAAAAGCACCAAACGTCTGCAAACCCCTTAATATGACGTTATAAAGCGTATTAACAAAATTTACCCATCGGTCATATTAACATGCACATGGTCATTTGGCAATCAAATTAACTTCGTGATCAAAGAAGCAACAAACGTCTGAAAACCCTTCAATAAGACGTTATAAAACGTATTACCAAAATTAACCCTTCGGCTATATTTAAACGCATACAATCCACTTGTTCATTTGGAACTCAAAAAAACTTCGAGATCGAAGAAGCACCAAACGAATAGAAACACCTAAATAAGACATTATAAAGCGTATTTACAAAATTAACCCATCGGCCCTACTAACATGCATACATACCACATTGTCATTTGGAATACAAATCAACTTCGTGATCAAAAAAGCACCAAACGTCTGCAAACCCCTTAATATGACGTTATAAAGCGTATTAACAAAATTAACCCATCAGTAATATCGTCGGTGTTTTGCCATAAGGGCCTGTCTCATCAAAAATGCAAATTTCACTTTTTGGTGTTTTTCTGCAAGGTTTGATATACTTTATGATATTCCAGAAGGGCATATCTCTGAAGTGAAAACTGAGGTCATTAGAGCTGTTTTGAAATTGGAAAAAGTCAATTTTATAATTAATTGATTTGCCAGAAGGGCCTATCTCTACACAGACTAATAGCGTAGGGCCTATCTTTAAGCTCTGTGCAAGATGAACGCCCAAAGGGCCTATCTTGCATAACATCCATAGGATGTGATACTGAATTGTAATCATTGTGAATGATGTTTCTAATAATTAATAATAAGTGATACATATTTGAAACAAATGATTTTTTAAATGAATGTTCATATATAATACTCCTTATATTTCATAACACATCGTTTTTTCCTTTTCCTGAACAATTATGAAAAACCTAGATAGGCCCTTATGGCAAAACACCGTCGATATTAACATGCATACATACCACATGGTCATTTGGACCTCAAATCTACTTCGTGATCAAAAAAGCAACCAACGTCTGGAAGCAATTCAATAAGACCTTATAAAGCTTATTAACAAAAATAACCCTTCGGCCATATTAAGAGTCTACGATACTTGATGAAATCCATGTTTTATGAAGCACAACAAGGCGGCCCCTACTTTTTTCTAAACGGCTTTACCGATTGTCTTCAAATTTTCACAGATTATAGATAAATAATAAATCTGTGCCTCTAGTGAGCCAAAAGTGTAATTTTTTGTTTAGAATTTTCAGGGCAGTGGTGCCAAAAAGACTAATATATTGCCCATGTTAGCACTTCCTCAAAACGAGAAAAAACATTTTTTATAATTTTTTTGGATCACTAGAGGCACAGATTTACTCTTTATCTCTAAGCTGTTAAATTTTGAAAACAATCGGTCAAGCCGTTAAGGAAAAAGTAGGGGCCGCCTTTTTATGGTTTTTTGTGGTTTTCAATATTTGAATTAAAATAACTTACTTCACAGCAGTATATGCATCATGCAACACACGATTAAATGTCACAAATGTCACGTACAACCCAGAGCTAATGCATTTTCATGCATTTCTAAGATTTTTTTCACATCGGAATCGAAATTTTCTGCGAGTCCTGTCGACTCTTAACATGCATATATAGCACATGGTCATTTGGAAATCAAATTAACTTCGTGATCAAAGAAGCAACAAACGTCTGAAAACCCCTCAATAAGACGTTATAAAACGTATTACCAAAATTAACCCTTCGGCCACATTTACACGGATACAATCCACTTGTTCATATTTAACTCAAAAAAACTTCGAGATCGAAAAAAGACCAAACGCCTGGAAACAGTTTAATAAGACGTTAATAAGCGTATTAACAAAATTAACCCATCGGCCATACTAACATGCATACATACCACATTGACATTTGGACCTCAAATCAACTTCGTGATCAAAAAAGCAACTAACGTCTGAAACAATTCAATAAGACCTTATAAAGCGTATTAACAAAAATAACACTTTGGCCATTTTAACAGTAATACATACTACATGGTCATTAGGAACTCAAATCAACTTCGTGATCAAAAAAAAAAAAACTTCTGGAACTTCTGGAAAACTTCTGGAGACGTTATAAAACGTTTTACCAAAATTAACGCTTCGGCTATATTAAACGCATACAATCCACTTGTTTATTTGGAACTCAAAAAAACTTCGAGATCGAAAAAGCACCAAACGCCTGGAAAAAGTTTAATAAGACGTTAAAAAGCTTATTAACAAAATTAACCCATCGGCCATACTTACATGCATACATACCACATTGAAATTTGGACCTCAAATCAACTTCGTGATCAAAAAAGCAACTAACGTCTGGAAACAATTCAATAAGACCTTATAAAGCGTATTAACAAAAATAACACTTTGGCCATTTTAACAGTAATCTAGTGGAGCGGTCGCTCCACGCCAGCCAAGTCGTACGGCGCGCGCACACTCTCATATAAAGGCTGGAGCAAACCCACTTTTACTGTAAGCATCAAAGTGGCATTTTCGGCCTACTGGATCTTAAAATTGGGAAATCTCACATTGTTGCGAAATATCTTAATTTCGAGCTATGGCCCACCCTACAACATATACCAAATTTGGGAACAATAGGTTACGCCCTTTGCGCGCTAGAGGGCCGTGAAAACAGTGTTTTAGGGCGGTTTTCATAATAATAATCATAGTAGTAGTAGTCTCCTGGAATTCAAATCCGGTAAACAGGCCACAGCCTAAACGGCTGAACCGATTGATCTCACATTTTTACCACGTGTGCACTTTTGGCGTCTGATTTAACCTTGTCCCCATGAATTTTTTGTGCCGCCATTTTGAAACCGGAAGTGACGTCATATCTCGTCAACGGTTGGACCGATCGGAACGAAATTTGCGCCAATCGTTTCAGACGGTCATCTATATGGATTATCAATATCAAAAGACTGAACATTATTTTAAATAAACCGGAAATGACGTCATGAAATTTAATATACATCGATTTGCATTTCAGCAACAACTGTTGATCCGATTGTCTTGATATTTATGTAACGTTTGTACTTTTGATATTTCATTTGACTTGTTATAAAACCAACCGGAAGCCGCCATTTTGAAACCGGAAGTGACATCATGTATCAAAAACGGCTAAACAGATTAGAACAAAACCAGCGCTAAACGATTTAGACGGTCAACTTTATGTAATCAGTAATATTTGATGATTCAAATATCGAAACCGGAAATGACGTCACACATTTTATGACCTATACCGGAATAGATATAAGTAAACGTACTTTGTAAATAATTATAAATTCAAGGTTGCAGTGTTCTCGGCGGCCATTTTTAAAACCGGAAGTGACGTCATATATCGTAAACGGTTGTACCGATTGCAACCTAAGTTTGGAAATGTGTTGGACTAATAATTATGAATTCAAGACGACATTATTTTCGGCCGCCATTGTTAAAACCGGAAGTGACGTCAAATATCGAAAATGGCTGTACCGATTGCAATCAAATTTTGGAAATGTGTTGTACTAATAATTATGAATTCAAGACGACATTATTTTCGGCCGCCATTGTTAAAACCGGAAGTGACGTCATATATCAAAAATGGCTGTACCGATTGCAACCAAATTTTGGAAATGTGTTGTACTAATAATTATGAATTCAAGACGACATTATTTTCGGCCGCCATTGTTAAAACCGGAAGTGACGTCATATATCAAAAACGGCTGTACCGATTGCAACCAAATTTTGGAAATGTGTAGGAGTAATAATTATGAATTCAAGACGACATTATTTTCGGCCGCCATTGCTAAAACCGGAAGTGACGTCATATATCGAAAACGGCTGGATTTCGCATCGTTTTTTTAAAGACATTTTTCTATTCATAAGCATGTGCCATTTATATACAACCGTCATTTTGAATGTTTAGAATAATAGGGAAACATCTTTCAATTAGGTACATATTATACATACCTTCTGTAAAATATTTTCTATATGATTATATACGCTATGAAAATTGTTGTCTATGCTTTCTATAAATATACACAATAGTTATCTTCGTAATATTGTTTCGTGGTGAATATAATTAAGTCTCATGCGTTATACCTTCTCATCATGTAACAATTTCTATTAATACACATTTTATAAAAATACATTTCACAAAGACGACAGTCATATTGAATTTCTATTAAAAAATTTAACTTTATACACTTGACACTTCAAAAATATATAATTGTGTTCCATTAGTTAGTAATTATTTGACAACGTTTCATGATTTCCTTCAGTCAAGATCAAATTATGAAAAGATACCAGTCTAATATCGCCATATTAACAGTACTGCAAGAATATGTATGAGCCCACTTCCAATTGATATGAAGGGATGTGTGTTGTGAAAAATATCCGACCGAACCGGGGCACGAACTTGGGACCTCTCACTTGCCGGGAGAGAGCTCTACCAACTGAGCTACCCGATCGGACGGGCGGACATTAGACACAACACACTGATGAGGATCCTGACTCCTGACTCCATGGAAGATTTCCAAAGAAACCTACATTCTCACCACTTCCAATTGTTATGTAATTCTTTCACCCTTATATTACTTATATATTACAGCATAAAATCATGCTTCTATCGCCATTGACAAAACTATAAAATAGTCATTACTAAAAGTAGCTTGATTCATAGATTCTGGCTCTAATAGAAAGAGGAAAATGTACCTACTTGTAAATTTCTTTCCACTTTTAGGATAGAATGATGTCTTTAAAAAAACGATGCGCCAAGTCCTTTTGTAAAGTATTTCTCTGTGTTTATACTTTTATTTCAAAGATACGATTAAATATTTGGAAATGTCATTGACTTGGCTCCTTTTTTGATATCACTCCTTTTCGGTGTTGAATTTTTTTAAAGTAAAGAGACTTGGCTGCCTTTTTTACACGGAGTGTTTTTTTCTGGGATACATACTACATGGTCATTAGGAACTCAAATCAACTTCGTGATCAAAAAAAAAAAAACTTCTGGAACTTTTGGAAAACTTCTGGAGACGTTATAAAACGTATTACCAAAATTAACGCTTCGGCTATATTAAACGCATACAATCCACTTGTTTATTTGGAACTCAAAAAAACTTCGAGATCGAAAAAGCACCAAACGCCTGGAAAAAGTTAAATAAGACGTTATAAAGCTTATTAACAAAAATAATCCTTCGGCAATATTAACATGCATACATATCTCATGGTCATTTGAACCTCAAATTAACTTCTTGATCAAAAAAGCTACAAAAGTCTGGAAACATTTTAATAAGACGTTATTAAGCGTATTAACAAAAAAAACCTTCGGCCATTATAACAGGCATACATACTATACTACATGATCATTTGGAACTCAAATCAATGTTAAGATTGGAAAAGTATCAAACGCCTGGAAACACCTAAATAAGACTTTATAAAGAATATGAACAAAATTAACCCTTCGGCCATACTAACATGCATACATACCACATTGTCATTTGGACCTGAAATCAACTTCGTGATCAAAAAAGCACCAAACGTCTGAAAACCCCTAATATGACGTTATAAAGCGTATTTACAAAATTAACCCTTCGGCCATATTAACATGCATACATAACACATGGTCATTTGGACCTCAAATCTACTTCGTGATCAAAAAAGCAACTAACGTCTGGAAACAATTCAAAAAGACCTTATAAAACGTATTAACAAAAATAACACTTCGGCCATTTTAACAGTAATACATACTTCATGGTCAATAGGAACTCAAATCAACTTCGTGATCAAAAAAAATAAAACTTCTGGAACTTCTGGAAAACTTCTGGAGACGTTATAAAACGTATTACCAAAATTAACGCTTCGGCTATATTAAACGCATACAATCCACTTGTTTATTTGGAACTCAAAAAATCTTCGAGATCGAAAAAGCATCAAACGCCTGGAAAAAGTTTAATAAGACGTTATAAAGCTTATTAAGAAAAATAACCCTTCGGCAATATTAACATGCATACATACCTCATGGGCATTTGAACCTCAAATTAACTTCTTGATCAAAAAAGCTACAAAAGCCTGGAAACATTTTAATAAGACGTTATTAAGCGAATTAACAAAAAAAAACCTTCGGCCATTATAACAGGCATACATACTATACTACATGATCATTTGGAAATCAAATCAATGTTAAGATTGGAAAAGTATCAAACGCCTGGAAACACCTAAATAAGACTTTATAAAAAATATGAACAAAATAAACCCTTCGGCCATACTAACATGCATACATACCACATTGTCATTTGGACCTGAAATCAACTTCGTGATCAAAAAAGCACCAAACGTCTGAAAACCCCTAATATGACGTTATAAAGCGTATTAACAAAATTAACCCTTCGGCCATATTAACATGCATACATACCACATGGACGGAACAGGTTGGGTGAGTGGTTAACGCTCTCAGCTTGTATTCCGGAGGCCCGGGTTCGATTCCCGCGGCCTTCCTTCCTGACTGGGGTTTTTACGTTATTTTCCCTCAGTCTTCAGGCAAATGCTGGGAAGGTACCCTACTAATAGGCCACGACCGCCTCCTTCCCAACTTCCATCCTTACCTACTCTTCATCATCTCCCAATCATCATCATTATCATCCATCCGTCGCCATTAGCCTCGTTGCAGAACAGTGCGACGTTAAGCCCCAGACATATCACATGGTCATTTGGACCTCAATTCTACTTCGTGATCAAAAAAGCAACTAACGTCTGGAAACAATTCAATAAGACATTATAAAGCGATTTTACAAAATTAACCCTTCGGCCCTACTAACATGCATACATACCACATTGTCATTTGGACCTCAAATCAACTTCGTGATCAAAAAAAAGCACTAAACGTCTGAAAACCCCTTAATATGACGTTATAAAGCGTATTAACAAAAAAAAACCTTCAGCCATATTAACATGCATACATACCACATTGACATTTGGACCTAAAATCAACTTCGTGATCAAAAAAGCACCAAACGTCTGCTAACCCCTTAATATGACATTAAATAGCGTATTAAAATAAATAACCCTTCGGCCATTTTAAAATGCATACATACTACATGGTTATTTGGACCTCAAATCTACCTTGTGATCAAAAAAGCAATCAACGTCTGGAAGCAATTCAATAAGACCATATAAAGCGTATTAACAAAAATAACACTTCGGCCATTTTAACATGCATACATACTACATGGTCATTAGGAACTCAAATCAACTTCGTGATGAAAAAAAAAAAAAACTTCTGGAAACCCCTCAATAAGACGTTATAAAACGTATTACCAAAATTAACCCTTCGGCTAAATTAAACGCATACAATCCACTTGTTCATTTGGAACTCAAAAAAACTTCGAGATCGAAAAAGCACCAAACGTATGGAAACACCTAAATAAGACATTATAAAGCGTATTTACAAAATTAACCCATCGGCCATACTAACATGCATACATACCACATTGTCATTTGGACCTCATATCAACTTCGTAATCAAAAAAGCACCAAACGTCTGCAAACCCCTTAATAAGACGTTATAAAGCGTATTAACAAAATTAACCCATCGGTCATATTAACATGCATACTTACCACATGGTCATTTGGACCTCAAATCAATTTCGTGATCATAAAAGCACCAAACGTCTAGAAACCCCTTAATATGACATTATAAAGCGTATTAACAAAATTAACCTAACTGTCACATTTACATGCATACATACTACATGGTCATTTGGACCTCAAATCTACTTCATGATCAAAAAAGCACCAAACGTCTGGAAGCAATTCAATAAGACCTTATAAAGCGTATTAACAAAATTAACCCTTCAGCCATATTAACATGCAACATATCACATAATCATTTGGACCTCAAATCTACTTGGGATCAAAAAAGCAATTAACGTCTGGAAGCAATTCAATAAGACCTTACAAAGCGTATTAACAAAAATAACCCTTCAGCCATATTAACATGCATACATACCACATTGACATTTGGACCTAAAATCAACTTCGTGATCAAAAAAGCACCAAACGTCTGCTAACCCCTTAATATGACATTAAATAGCGTATTAACATAAATAACCCTTCGGCCATTTTAAAATGCATACATACTACATGGTCATTTGGACCTCAAATCTACCTTGTGATCAAAAAAGCAACTAACGTCTGAAAGCAATTCAATAAGACCTTATAAAGCGTATTAACAAAAATAACACTTCGGCCATTTTAACATGCATACATACAATATGGTCATTTGGAACTCAAATCAACTTCGTGATCAAAAAAAAAAAAACTTCTGGAAACCCCTCAATAAGACTTTATAAAACGTATTACCAAAATTAACCCTTCGGCTATATTAAACGCATACAATCCACTTGTTCATTTGTTACTCAAAAAAACCTCGAGATCGAAAAAGCACCAAATGAATGGAAACACCTAAATAAGACATTATAAAGCGTATTTACAAAATTAACCTATCGGCCCTACTAACATGCATACATACCACATTGCCATTTGGACCTCAAATCTACTTCGTGATCAAAAAAGCAACCAACGTCTAGAAGCAATTCAATTAGACCTTATAAAGCGTATTAACAAAAATAACATTTCGGCCATATTAACATGCATATATAGCACATGGTCATTTGGAATCAAATTTACTTCGTGATCAAAAAAGCAACAAACGTCTGAAAACCCTTCAATAAGACGTTATAAAACGTATTACCAAAATTAACCCTTCGGCCATATTTACACGGATACAATCCACTTGTTCATATTTAACTCAAAAAAACTTCGAGATCTTATAAGCACCAAACGCCTGGAAACAGTTTAATAAGACGTTATAAAGCAAATTAACAAAATTCACCCATCGGCCATGCTAACATGCATACATACCACATTGACATTAGGACCTCAAATCAACTTCGTGATCAATAAAGTAACTAACGTCTGGAAACAATTCAATCAGACCTTCTTAAGCGTATTAACAAAAATAACACTTCGGCCATTTTAACATGCATACATACTACATGGTCATTAGGAACTCAAATCAACTTCGTGATCAAAAAAAAAAAAAAACTTCTGGAAACCCCTCTATAAGATGTTATAAAACGTATTACCAAAATTAACCCTTCGGCTATATTTACACGCATACAATCCACTTGTTCATTTGTTACTCAAAAAAACTTCGTAATCAAAAAAGCACCAAACGTCTAGAAACCCCTTAATATGACATTATAAAGCGTATTAACAAATTTAACCTAACTGTCATATTAACATGCATACATACTACATGGTCATTTGGACCTCAAATCTACTTCATGATCAAAAAAGCTCCAAACGTCTGGAAGCAATTCAATAAGACCTTATAAAGCGTATTAACAAAAATAACCCTTCGGCCATATTAACATGCATACATACCACATTAACATTTGGACCTAAAATCAACTTCGTGATCAAAAAAGCACCAAACGTCTAGAAACACCTTAATATGACATTATATAGCGTAATAACCAAAATGACCCTTCGGCCATACTAACATGCATACATATCACATTGACATTTGGACCTCAAATCAACTTCGTGATCAGAAAAGCACCAAACGTCTAGAAACCCCTTAATATGACATTAAAAAGCGTATTAACAAAATTAACCTAACTGTCATATTAACATGCATACATACTACATGGTCATTTGGACCTCAAATCTACCTTGTGATCAAAAAAGCAACTAATGTCTGGAAGCAATTCAATAAGACCTTATAAAGCGTATTAACAAAAATAACCCTTCGGCCATTTTAACATGCATACATACTACATGGTCATTAGGAACTCAAATCAACTTCGTGATCAAAAAAACAACAAACGTCTGGAAACACCTAAATAAGACTTTATAAAGCGTATTAACAAAATTAACCCATCGGCCATTCTAACATGCATACATACCACATTGTCATTTGGACCTGAAATCAACTTCGTGATCAAAAAAACAACAAACGTCTGGAAACACTTAAATAAGACTTTATAAAGCGTATTAACAAAATTAACCCATCGGCCATTCTAACATGCATACATACCACATTGTCATTTGGACCTGAAATCAACTTCGTGATCAAAAAAACAACAAACGTCTGGAAACACCTAAATAAGACTTTATAAAGCGTAATAACAAAATTAACCCATCGGCCATTCTAACATGCATACATACCACATTAACATTTGGACCTTAAATCAACTTCGTGATCAAAAAAGCACCAAACGTCTGGAAACCCCTTAATATGACATTAAAAAGCTTATTAACAAAATTAACCCATCGGCCATACTAACATGCATACATACCACATGGTCATTTGGACCTCAAATCTACTTCGTGATTAAAAAAGCAACAAACGTCTGAAAGCAATTCAATAAGACCTTATAAAGCGTATTAACAAAAATAACACTTCGGCCATTTTAACATGCATACATACTACATGGTCATTAGGAACTCAAATCAACTTCGTGATCAAAAAAAAAAAAAACTTCTGGAAACCCCTCAATAAGACGTTATAAAACGTATTACCAAAATTAACCCTTCGGCTATATTTAAACGCATACAATCCACTTGTTCATTTGGAACTCAAAAAAACTTCGAGATCGAAGAAGCACCAAACGAATGGAAACACCTAAATAAGACATTATAAAGCGTATGGACGGAACAGGTTGGGTGAGTGGTTAACGCTCTCAGCTTGTATTCCGGAGGCCCGGGTTCGATTCCCGCGGCCGTCCTTCCTGACTGGGGTTATTACGTTATTTTCCCTCAGTCTTCAGGCAAATGCTGGGAAGGTACCCTACTAATAGGCCACGACCGCCTCCTTCCCAACTTCCATCATTACCTACTCTTCATCATCTCCCAATCATCATCATTATCATCCATCCGTCGCCATTAGCCTCGTTGCAGAACAGTGCGACGTTAAGCCCCAGTCATATCACATTTTCATTTGGACCTCAAATCAACTTCGTGATCAAAAAAAAGCACTAAACGTCTGAAAACCCCTTAATATGACGTTATAAAGCGTATTACCAAAATTAACACTTCGGTTATATTAACATGCATACATACCACATTAACATTTGGACCTCAAATCAACTTCGTGATCAAAAAAGCACCAAACGTCTGGAAACCCCTTAATATGACATTAAAAAGCTTATTAACAAAATTAACCCATCGGCCATACTAACATGCATACATACCACATGGTCATTTGGACCTCATCTGGAAGCAATTCAATAAGACCTTATAAAGCGTATTAACAAAAATAACACTTCGGCCATTTTAACATGCATACATACTACATGGTCATTAGGAACTCAAATCAACTTCGTGATGAAAAAAAAAAAAAAACTTCTGGAAACCCCTCAATAAGACGTTATAAAACGTATTATCAAAATTAACCCTTCGGCTATATTAAACGCATACAATCCACTTGTTCATTTGGAACTCAAAAAAACTTCGAGATCGAAAATGCACCAAACGAATGGAAACACCTAAATAAGACATTATAAAGCGTATTAACAAAAATAACCCTTCTGCCAATAACCCCCCATGCATACATACCACATGAACATTTGGACCTTAAATCAACTTCGGGATCAAAAAAGGTACTTAGGTCTTGAAACAATTAAATAAGACATTATAAAGCGTATTAACAAAAATAACCCTTCTGCCATTATAACATGCAAACATACTACATGGTCATTAGGAACTCTAATCAACTTCGTGATCAAAAAAAAACAAACGTCTAGAAACCCCACAATAAGATGTTATCAAACATATTACCAAAATTAATCCTTCGGCTATATGAAACGCATACATACCACATGGTCATTTGGACCTCAAATCGACTTCGTGATCAAAAAAGCAACTAACATCTGGAAACACTTTAATAAAATGTTATAAAGCATATTAACAAAATTAACCCATCGGCCATACTAACATGCATACATACCACATTGTCATTTGGACCTCAAATCAACTTCGAGATCAAAAAAGCACAAAACGTCTGGAAACCCCTTAATATGACCTTATAAAGCGTAATAACAAATTTAACCCATCGGTTCGTGAAAGCAAATAAAGCAAATAACGTCTGGTAACCCCTTATATGACGTTATAAAGCGTATTAACAAAATAAACCCTTCGGCCATATTTACATGCATACATAACAAATGGTCATATGGACCTCAAATTAACTTCGTGATCAAAAAAGCACCAAACGTCTGGAAACCCCTTAATATGACATTATAAAGCGTATTAACAAAATTAACCCTTCGGCAATATTAACATGCATACATGAGCATTTTAACCTCAAATAAACTTCTTGATCAAAAAAGCTACAATCGTCTGGAAACATTTTAATAAGACGTTATAAAGCGTATTAACAAAAATAACCCTTCGGCCATTATAACAGGCATACATACTATACTACATGGTCATTTGGAACTCAAATCAATGTTAAGATTGGAAAAGTATCAAACGCCTGGAAACACTTAAATAAGACTTTATAAAGTGTATGAACAAAATTAACCTTATAGCCATACTAACATTATTCATACCACATTTTCATTTGGACCTCAAAACAACTTCGTGATCAAAAAAGCACTAAACGTCTGAAAACCCCTTAATATGACGTTATAAAGCGTATGAACAAAATTAACACTTCGGCAATAGTAACATTCATACTAACCACATTGTCATTTGGACCTGAAATCTACTTCGTGAACAAAAAAGCAACTTACGTCTGGAAACAATTCAATAAGCGTATTAATAAAAATAACCCTTCGGCCATTTTAACATGCATAGTCATACATGGTCATTAGGAACTCTAATCAACTTCGTGATCAAAAAAGCAACAAACGTCTTGATACCCCTCAATAAGACAATTTAAAACATATTACCAAAATTAACCCATCGGCCATACTAACATGCATACATTCCACATTGTCATTTGGACCTCAAATCAAATTCTTGATAAAAAAACAACAAACGTCTGGAAACCCCTTAATATAACGTTATAAAGCGTATTAACAAAATTAAACCTTCGGCCATATTAACATTAATACATACAACATGGTCATTTGGACCTCAAATCTACTTCGTGATCAAAAAAGACTCTAACGTCAGGAAACAATTCAATAAGATCTTATAAAGCGTATTAACAAAAAAAAAACCTCGGCCATATTAACATGCATACATACCACATTGACATTTGGACCTCAAATCAACTTCGTGATCAAAAAAGCACTAAACGTCTGGAACCCCTTAATATGACATTATAAAGCGTATTAACATAAATTAACCCATCGGTCTTATTAACATGCATACATACAACATGGGCATTTGAACCTCAAATCAAATTCTTTATCAAAAAAGCTACAAACGTCTGGTAACATTTTAATAAGACCTTATCAAGCGTATTAACAAAAATAACCCTTCTGCTATTATAACATGCGAACATACTACATGGTCATTAGGAACTCTAATCAACTTTGTGATCAATAAAAAACAAACGTCTAGAAACCCCTCAATAAGACGTTATCAAACATATTACCAAAATTAAACCTTCGGCTATATTAAACGCATACAATCCACTTGTTCATTTGGAACTCAAAAAAACTTCGAGATCGAAAAAGCACCAAACGTCTGGAAACACCCAGACGTTTTAAAGCGTATTATAAAATTCTACCTCTTAATAACCCCTTAATATGACATTATAAAGCATATTACCAAATTAACCCATCGGTCATATTAACATGCATACATACCACATGGTCATTTGGACCACGAATCTACTTCGTGATCAAAAAGCAACTAACTTCTGGAAGCAATGAAATAAGACCTTATAAAGCGTATTAACAAAAATAACCCTTCGGCCATATTAACATGCATACATACCACATGGTCATTTGGACCTCAAATCGACTTCGTGATCAAAAAAGCTACTAACGCCTGGAAACACTTTAATAAGACGTTATAAAGCATATTAACAAAATTAACCCATCAGCCATACTAACATGCATACATACCACATTGTCATTTGGACCTCAAATCGACTTCGTGATCAAAAAAGCAACTCACGTCTGGAAACACTTTAATAAGACGTTATAAAGCATATTAACAAAATTAACCCATCGGCCATACTAACATGCATACATACCACATTGTCATTGACCTCAAATCGACTTCGTGATCAAAAAAGCAACTAACGTCTGGAAACACCGAAATAAGACTTTTTAAAGCGTATTAACAAAATTAACCCTTCGGCCATATTAATATGCATACATACCACATAGTCATTTGGACCACAAATCTACTTCATGATCAAAAAAGCAACTAACGTCTGGAAACAATTCAATAAGACCTTTTAAAGCGTATTAACAAAATTAACCTATCGGTCATATTAACATGCATACATACCACATGGTCATTTGGACCTCAAA
Source organism: Leuctra nigra (assembly GCA_934045905.1). NCBI lineage: Eukaryota > Metazoa > Arthropoda > Insecta > Plecoptera > Leuctridae > Leuctra > Leuctra nigra. The sequence goes on along the minus strand of OW203767.1, from coordinate 31,330,759 downwards.
TCTACTTCTTGATCAAAAAAGCAACTAACGTCTGGAAGCAATGCAATAAGACCTTATAAAGCGTATTAACAAAAATAACCCTTCGGCCATATTAACATGCATACCTCAAATCAAATTGGACCTTAAATCAACTTCGTGATCAAAAAAGCAACTAACGTCTGGAAACACTTTAATAAGACGTTATAAATCATATTAACAAAATTAACCCATCGGCCATACTAACATGCATACATACCACATTGACATTTGGACCTCAAATCAACTTCGTGATATAAAAATAAAAATCAAAAATAACCCTTCGGCCATAATAACATGCATACATACCACATGGTCATTTGGACCTCAAATCTACTTCGTGATAAAAAAAAGCAACTAACGTCAGGAAACAATTACAAATACAAAGCGTATTAACAAAAAAAAACCTCGGCCATATTAACATGCATACATACCACAATAACCCCCCAATAAGACGTTATAAAACGTATTACCAAAATTAACCCTTCGGCCATATTTACACGGATACAATCCACTTGTTTATATTAAACTCAAAAAAACTTCGAGATCGAAAAAGCACCAATCGTCTGGAAACACCAAAATAAGACTTTTTAAAGCGTATTAACAAAATTAACCCATAGGCCATACTAACATGCATTCATACTACATTTTCATTTGGACCTCAAAACAACTTCGTGATCAAAAAAGCATTAAACGTCTGAAAACCCCTTACTATGACGATATAAAGCATATTAACAAAATTAACCCATCGGCACTACTAACATGCATACATACCACATTGTCATTTGGACCTCAAATCAACTTCGAGATCAAAAAAGCACAAAACGTCTGGAAACCCCTTAATATGACCTTATAAAGCGTATTAACAAAATTAACCCATCGGTTCGTGAAAGCTAATAAAGCAAATAACGTCTGGTAACCCCTTATATGACGTTATATAGCGTATTAACAAAATAAACCCTTCGGCCATATTTACATGCATACATAACAAATGGTCATATGGACCTCAAATTAACTTCGTGATCAAAAAAGCACCAAACGTCTGGAAACCCCTTAATATGACATTATAAAGCGTATTAACAAAATTAACCCTTCAGCAATATTAACATGCATACATGAGCATTTGAACATCTAATAAACTTCTTGATCAAAAAAGCTACAATCGTCTGGAAACATTTTAATAAGACGTTATAAAGCGTATTAACAAAAATAACCCTTCGGCCATTATACAGGCATACATACTATACTACATGGTCATTTGGAACTCAAATCAATGTTAAGATTGGAAAAGTATCAAACGCCTGGAAACACTTAAATAAGACTTTATAAAGTGTATGAACAAAATTAACCCTATAGCCATACTAACATTATTCATACCACATTTTCATTTGGACCTCAAAACAACTTCGTGATCAAAAAAGCATTAAACGTCTGAAAACCCCTTAATAAGACGTTATAAAGCATATTAACAAAATTAACCCATCGGCCATACTAACATGCATTTATACCACATTGTCATTTGGACCTCAAATCGACATCGTGATCAAAAAAGCAACTAACGTCTGGAAGCAATGCAATAAGACCTATTAAAGCGTGTTAACAAAAATAACCCTTCGGCCATACTAACATGCATACATTCCACATGGTCATTTGGACCTCAAATCGACTTCGTGATCAAAAAAGGTACTTAGGTCTGGAAACAATTCAATAAGACATATTAAAGCGTATTAACAAAAATAACCCTTCTGCCAATAACCCCCCATGCATACATACCACATGAACATTTGGACCTTAAATCAACTTCGGGATCAAAAAAGGTACTTAGGTCTTGAAACAATTAAATAAGACATTATAAAGCGTATTAACAAAAATAACCCTTCTGCCATTATAACATGCAAACATACTACATGGTCATTAGGAACTCTAATCAACTTCGTGATCAAAAAAAAACAAACGTCTAGAAACCCCTCAATAAGATGTTATCAAACATATTACCAAAATTAATCCTTCGGCTATATGAAACGCATACATACCACATGGTCATTTGGACCTCAAATCGACTTCGTGATCAAAAAAGCAACTAACATCTGGAAACACTTTAATAAGATGTTATAAAGCATATTAACAAAATTAACCCATCGGCCATACTAACATGCATACATACCACATTGTCATTTGGACCTCAAATCAACTTCGTGATCAAAAAAGCACCAAACGTCTGGAAACCCCTTAATATGACATTATAAAGCGTATTAACAAAATTAACCCATCGGTCATATTAACATGCAGAGAGAAAATCATATTTATTGACGGCTTTCCAACATACATGGTTGACCATTCAGGTCTAGCGTACTAATCAATAAAATAAAGCACATGGTCATTTGGAAATCAAATTAACTTCGTGATCAAAAAAGCAACAAACGTCTGAAAACCCCCCAATAAGACGTTATAAAACGTATTACCAAAATTAACCCTTCGGCCATATTTACACTTGTTTATATTTAACTCAAAAAAACTTCGAGATCGAAAAAGCACCAAACGTCTGGAAACACCAAAATAAGACTTTTTAAAGCGTATTAACAAAATTAACCCATAGGCCATACTAACATGCATTCATACTACATTTTCATTTGGACCTCAAAACAACTTCGTGATCAAAAAAGCATTAAACGTCTGAAAACCCCTTACTATGACGATATAAAGCATATTAACAAAATTAACCCATCGGCACTACTAACATGCATACATACCACATTGTCATTTGGACCTCAAATCAACTTCGAGATCAAAAAAGCACAAAACGTTGGAAACCCCTTAATATGACCTTATAAAGCGTATTAACAAAATTAACCCATCGGTTCGTGAAAGCAAATAAAGCAAATAACGTCTGGTAACCCCTTATATGACGTTATAAAGCGTATTAACAAAATAAATTCTTTGGCCATATTTACATGCATACATAACAAATGGTCATATGGACCTCAAATTAACTTCGTGATCAAAAAAGCACCAAACGTCTGGAAACCCCTTAATATGACATTATAAAGCGTATTAACAAAATTAACCCTTCAGCAATATTAACATGCATACATGAGCATTTGAACCTCTAATAAACTTCTTGATCAAAAAAGCTACAATCGTCTGGAAACATTTTAATAAGACGTTATAAAGCGTATTAACAAAAATAACCCTTCGGCCATTATACAGGCATACATACTATACTACATGGTCATTTGGAACTCAAATCAATGTTAAGATTGGAAAAGTATCAAACGCCTGGAAACACTTAAATAAGACTTTATAAAGTGTATGAACAAAATTAACCCTATAGCCATACTAACATTATTCATACCACATTTTCATTTGGACCTCAAAACAACTTCGTGATCAAAAAAGCATTAAACGTCTGAAAACCCCTTAATAAGACGTTATAAAGCATATTAACAAAATTAACCCATCGGCCATACTAACATGCATTTATACCACATTGTCATTTGGACCTCAAATCGACATCGTGATTAAAAAAGCAACTAACGTCTGGAAGAAATGCAATAAGACCTATTAAAGCGTGTTAACAAAAATAACCCTTCGGCCATACTAACATGCATACATTCCACATGGTCATTTGGACCTCAAATCGACTTCGTGATCAAAAAAGGTACTTAGGTCTGGAAACAATTCAATAAGACATATTAAAGCGTATTAACAAAAATAACCCTTCTGCCAATAACCCCCCATGCATACATACCACATGAACATTTGGACCTTAAATCAACTTCGGGATCAAAAAAGGTACTTAGGTCTTGAAACAATTAAATAAGACATTATAAAGCGTATTAACAAAAATAACCCTTCTGCCATTATAACATGCAAACATACTACATGGTCATTAGGAACTCTAATCAACTTCGTGATCAAAAAAAAACAAACGTCTAGAAACCCCTCAATAAGATGTTATCAAACATATTACCAAAATTAATCCTTCGGCTATATGAAACGCATACATACCACATGGTCATTTGGACCTCAAATCGACTTCGTGATCAAAAAAGCAACTAACATCTGGAAACAATTTAATAAGACGTTATAAAGCATATTAACAAAATTAACCCATCGGCACTACTAACATGCATACATACCACATTGTCATTTGGACCTCAAATCAACTTCGTGATCAAATAAGCACCAAACGTCTGCAAACTTCTTAATATGACGTTATAAAGCGTATTAACAAAATTAACCCATTGGTCATATTAACATGCATACATACCACATGGTAATTACGACCTCAAATCTACTTCGTGATCAAGAAAGCAACTAACTTCTAAAAGCAATGCAATAAGACCTTATAAAGCGTATTAACAAAAATAAACCTTCGGCCATATTAACATTTATACACACCACATGGTCATTTGTACCTCAAATTAAATTCGTGATCAAAAAAGCACTAAACGTCTAGAAACCCCTTAATATGACGTTATAAAGCGTATGATCAAAATTAACACTTCGGCAATAGTAACATTCATACATACCACATTGTCATTTGGACCTGAAATCTACTTCTACTACTACCACATTGTCATTTGGACCTCAAATCGACTTCGTGATCAAAAAAGCAACTAACGTCTGGAAACACCAAAATAAGACTTTTTAAAGCGTATTAACAAAACTAACCCATAGGCCATACTAACATGCATTCTTACCACATTTTCATTTGGACCTCAAAACAACTTCGTGATCAAAAAAGCATTAAACGTCTGAAAACCCCTTAATATGACGTTATAAAGCGTATGAACAAAATTAACACTTCGGCAATAGTAACATTCATACATACCACATAATCATTTGGACCTGAAATCTACTTCGTGAACAAAAAAGCAACTAACGTCTGGAAACAATTCAATAAGACCTTATAAAGCGTATTAATAAAAATAACCCTTCGGCCATTTTAACATGCATGGTCATACATGGTCATTAGGAACTCTAATCAACTTCGTGATCAAAAAAACAACAAACGTCTGGATACCCTTCAATAAGACGTTTTAAAACGTATAACCAAAATTAACTCTTTGGCTATATTTACACGCATACAATCCACATTGTCATTTGGACCTCAAATCAACTTCGTGATCAAAAAAGCACCAAAAGTCTGAAAACACCTAAATAGGACTTTATAAAGCGTATTAACAAAAATAACCCTTCGGCCATATTAACATGCATACATACCACATGGTCATTTGGACCTCAAATCGTCTTCGTGATCAAAAAAGCAACTAACGTCTGGAAACACTTTAATAAGACGTTATAAAGCATATTAACAAAATTAACCCATTGGCACTACTAACATGCATACATACCACATTGTCATTTGGACCTCAAATCAACTTCGTGATCAAAAAAGCACCAAACGTCTGCAAACCCCTTAATATGACGTTATAAAGCGTATTTACAAAATAAACCCATTGGTCATATTAACATGCATACATACCACATGGTAATTTGGACCTCAAATCTACTTCGTGATCAAAAAAGCAACTAACTTCTAAAAGCAATGCAATAAGACCTTATAAAGCGTATTAACAAAAATAAACCTTCGGCCATATTAACATTTATACATACCACATGGTCATTTGTACCTCAAATCGACTTCGTGATCAAAAAAGCAACTAACGTCTGGAAACACTTTAATAAGACGTTATAAAGCATATTAGCAAAATTAACCCATCGGCCATACTAACATGCATACATTCCACATGGTCATTTGGACCTCAAATCGACTTCGTGATCAAAAAAGGTACTTAGGTCTGGAAACAATTCAATAAGACATATTAAAGCGTATTAACAAAAATAACCCTTCTGCCAATAACCCCCCATGCATACATACCACATGAACATTTGGACCTTAAATCAACTTCGGGATCAAAAAAGGTACTTAGGTCTTGAAACAATTAAATAAGACATTATAAAGCGTATTAACAAAAATAACCCTTCTGCCATTATAACATGCAAACATACTACATGGTCATTAGGAACTCTAATCAACTTCGTGATCAAAAAAAAACAAACGTCTAGAAACCCCTCAATAAGATGTTATCAAACATATTACCAAAATTAATCCTTCGGCTATATGAAACGCATACATACCACATGGTCATTTGGACCTCAAATCGACTTCGTGATCAAAAAAGCAACTAACATCTGGAAACAATTTAATAAGACGTTATAAAGCATATTAACAAAATTAACCCATCGGCACTACTAACATGCATACATACCACATTGTCATTTGGACCTCAAATCAACTTCGTGATCAAATAAGCACCAAACGTCTGCAAACTTCTTAATATGACGTTATAAAGCGTATTAACAAAATTAACCCATTGGTCATATTAACATGCATACATACCACATGGTAATTACGACCTCAAATCTACTTCGTGATCAAGAAAGCAACTAACTTCTAAAAGCAATGCAATAAGACCTTATAAAGCGTATTAACAAAAATAAACCTTCGGCCATATTAACATTTATACACACCACATGGTCATTTGTACCTCAAATTAAATTCGTGATCAAAAAAGCACTAAACGTCTAGAAACCCCTTAATATGACGTTATAAAGCGTATGATCAAAATTAACACTTCGGCAATAGTAACATTCATACATACCACATTGTCATTTGGACCTGAAATCTACTTCGTGATCAAAAAAGGTACTAACGTCTGGAAACACTTTAATAAGACGTTATAAAGCATATTAACAAAATTAACCCATCGGCCATACTTACATGCATACATACCACATTGTCATTTGGACCTCAAATCGACTTCGTGATCAAAAAAGCAACTAACGTCTGGAAACACCAAAATAAGACTTTTTAAAGCGTATTAACAAAACTAACCCATAGGCCATACTAACATGCATTCTTACCACATTTTCATTTGGACCTCAAAACAACTTCGTGATCAAAAAAGCATTAAACGTCTGAAAACCCCTTAATATGACGTTATAAAGCGTATGAACAAAATTAACACTTCGGCAATAGTAACATTCATACATACCACATAATCATTTGGACCTGAAATCTACTTCGTGAACAAAAAAGCAACTAACGTCTGGAAACAATTCAATAAGACCTTATAAAGCGTATTAATAAAAATAACCCTTCGGCCATTTTAACATGCATGGTCATACATGGTCATTAGGAACTCTAATCAACTTCGTGATCAAAAAAACAACAAACGTCTGGATACCCTTCAATAAGACGTTTTAAAACGTATAACCAAAATTAACTCTTTGGCTATATTTACACGCATACAATCCACATTGTCATTTGGACCTCAAATCAACTTCGTGATCAAAAAAGCACCAAAAGTCTGAAAACACCTAAATAGGACTTTATAAAGCGTATTAACAAAAATAACCCTTCGGCCATATTAACATGCATACATACCACATGGTCATTTGGACCTCAAATCGTCTTCGTGATCAAAAAAGCAACTAACGTCTGGAAACACTTTAATAAGACGTTATAAAGCATATTAACAAAATTAACCCATTGGCACTACTAACATGCATACATACCACATTGTCATTTGGACCTCAAATCAACTTCGTGATCAAAAAAGCACCAAACGTCTGCAAACCCCTTAATATGACGTTATAAAGCGTATTTACAAAATAAACCCATTGGTCATATTAACATGCATACATACCACATGGTAATTTGGACCTCAAATCTACTTCGTGATCAAAAAAGCAACTAACTTCTAAAAGCAATGCAATAAGACCTTATAAAGCGTATTAACAAAAATAAACCTTCGGCCATATTAACATTTATACATACCACATGGTCATTTGTACCTCAAATCGACTTCGTGATCAAAAAAGCAACTAACGTCTGGAAACACTTTAATAAGACGTTATAAAGCATATTAGCAAAATTAACCCATCGGCCATACTAACATGCATACATACCACATTGTCATTTGGACCTCAAATCGACTTCGTGATCAAAAAAGAAACTAACGTCTGGAAACACTTTAAAAAGACGTTATAAAGCATATTAACAAAATTAACCCATCGGCCATACTAACATGCATACATACCACATTGTCATTTGGACCTCAATTCGACTTCGTGATCAAAAAAGCAACTAACGTCTGGAAACACCAAAATAAGACTTTTAAAGCGTATTAACAAAACTAACCCATAGGCCATACTAACATGCATTCTTACCACATTTTCATTTGGACCTCAAAACAACTTCGTGATCAAAAAAGCATTAAACGTCCGAAAACCCCTTAATATGACGTTATAAAGCGTATGAACAAAATTAACACTTCGGAAATAGTAACATTCATACATACCACATTGTCATTTGGACCTGAAATCTACTTCGTGAACAAAAAAGCAACTAACGTCTGGAAACAATTCAATAAGACCTTATAAAGCGTATTAATAAAAATAACCCTTCGCCCATTTTAACATGCATGGTCATACATGGTCATTTGGACCTCAAATCGTCTTCGTGATCAAAAAAGCAACTAACGTCTGGAAACACTTTAATAAGACGTTATAAAGCATATTAACAAAATTAACCCATCGGCACTACTAACATGCATACATACCACATTGTCATTTCGACCTCAAATCAACTTCGTGATCAAAAAAGCACCAAACGTCTGCAAACCCCTTAATATGACGTTATAAAGCGTATTAACAAAATAAACCCATTGGTCATATTAACATGCATACATACCACATGGTAATTTGGACCTCAAATCTACTTCGTGATCAAAAAAGCAACTAACTTCTAAAAGCAATGCAATAAGACCTTATAAAGCGTATTAACAAAAATAAACCTTCGGCCATATTACCATTTAAACATACCACATGGTCATTTGTACCTCAAATCGACTTCGTGATCAAAAAAGCAACTAACGTCTGGAAACACTTTAATAAGACGTTATAAAGCATATTAACAAAATTAACCCATCGGCCATACTAACATGCATACATACCACATTGTCATTACGACCTCAAATCGACTTCGTGATCAAAAAAGCAACTAACGTCTGGAAACACTTTAATAAGACGTTATAAAGCATATTAACAAAATTAACATATCGGCCATACTAACATGCATACATACCACATTGTCATTTGGACCTCAAATCGACTTCGTGATCAAAAAAGCAACTAACGTCTGGAAACAATTCTATAATACCTTATAAAGCGTATTAATAAAAATAACCCTTCGGCCATTTTAACATGCATGGTCATACATGGTCATTAGGAACTCTAATCAACTTCGTGATCAAAAAAACAACAAACGTCTGGATACCCCTCAATAAGACGTTTTAAATAGTATTACCAAAATTAACCCTTCGGCTATACTTACACGCATACAATCCACATTGTAATTTGGACCTCAAATTAAATTCGTGATCAAAAAAGCACTAAACGTCTAGAAACCCCTTAATATGACGTTATAAAGCGTATGAACAAAATTAACACTTCGGCAATAGTAACATTCATACATACCACATTGTCATTTGAACCTGAAATCTACTTCGTGAACAAAAAAGCAACTAACGTCTGGAAACAATTCAATAATACCTTATAAAGCGTATTAATAAAAATAACCCTTCGGCCATTTTAACATGCATGGTCATACATGGTCATTAGGAACTCTAATCAACTTCGTGATCAAAAAAACAACAAACATCTGAATACCCCTCAATAAGACGTTTTAAATAGTATTACCAAAATTAACCCTTCGGCTATACTTACACGCATACAATCCACATTGTAATTTGGACCTCAAATTAAATTCGTGATCAAAAAAGCACTAAACGTCTAGAAACCCCTTAATATGACGTTATAAAGCGTATGAACAAAATTAACACTTCGGCAATAGTAACATTCATACATACCACATTGTCATTTGAACCTGAAATCTACTTCGTGAACAAAAAAGCAACTAACGTCTGGAAACAATTCAATAAGACCTTATAAAGCGTATTAATAAAAATAACCTTTCGGCCATTTTAACATGCATGGTCATACATAGTCATTAGGAACTCCAATCAATTTCGTGATCAAAAAAACAACAAACGTCTGGATACCCATCAATAAGACGTTTTAAAACGTATTACCAAAATTAACTCTTTGGCTATATTTACACGCATACAATCCACATTGTCATTTGGACCTCAAATCAACTTCGTGATCAAAAAAGCACCAAAAGTCTGAAAACACCTAAATAAGACTTCATAAAGCGTATTAACAAAAATAACCCTTCGGCCATATTAACATGCATACATACCACATGGTAATTTGGACCTCAAATCTACTTCGTGATCAAAAAAGCAACTAACTTCTAAAAGCAATGCAATAAGACCTTATAAAGCGTATTAACAAAAATAAACCTTCGGCCATATTAACATTTATACATACCACATGGTCATTTGTACCTCAAATCGACTTCGTGATCAAAAAAGCAACTAACGTCTGGAAACACTTTAATAAGACGTTATAAAGCATATTAGCAAAATTAACCCATCGGCCATACTAACATGCATACATACCACATTGTCATTTGGACCTCAAATCGACTTCGTGATCAAAAAAGAAACTAACGTCTGGAAACACTTTAAAAAGACGTTATAAAGCATATTAACAAAATTAACCCATCGGCCATACTAACATGCATACATACCACATTGTCATTTGGACCTCAATTCGACTTCGTGATCAAAAAAGCAACTAACGTCTGGAAACACCAAAATAAGACTTTTTAAAGCGTATTAACAAAACTAACCCATAGGCCATACTAACATGCATTCTTACCACATTTTCATTTGGACCTCAAAACAACTTCGTGATCAAAAAAGCATTAAACGTCCGAAAACCCCTTAATATGACGTTATAAAGCGTATGAACAAAATTAACACTTCGGAAATAGTAACATTCATACATACCACATTGTCATTTGGACCTGAAATCTACTTCGTGAACAAAAAAGCAACTAACGTCTGGAAACAATTCAATAAGACCTTATAAAGCGTATTAATAAAAATAACCCTTCGCCCATTTTAACATGCATGGTCATACATGGTCATTTGGACCTCAAATCGTCTTCGTGATCAAAAAAGCAACTAACGTCTGGAAACACTTTAATAAGACGTTATAAAGCATATTAACAAAATTAACCCATCGGCACTACTAACATGCATACATACCACATTGTCATTTCGACCTCAAATCAACTTCGTGATCAAAAAAGCACCAAACGTCTGCAAACCCCTTAATATGACGTTATAAAGCGTATTAACAAAATAAACCCATTGGTCATATTAACATGCATACATACCACATGGTAATTTGGACCTCAAATCTACTTCGTGATCAAAAAAGCAACTAACTTCTAAAAGCAATGCAATAAGACCTTATAAAGCGTATTAACAAAAATAAACCTTCGGCCATATTACCATTTAAACATACCACATGGTCATTTGTACCTCAAATCGACTTCGTGATCAAAAAAGCAACTACCTCTGGAAACACTTTAATAAGACGTTATAAAGCATATTAACAAAATTAACCCATCGGCCATACTAACATGCATACATACCACATTGTCATTACGACCTCAAATCGACTTCGTGATCAAAAAAGCAACTAACGTCTGGAAACACTTTAATAAGACGTTATAAAGCATATTAACAAAATTAACATATCGGCCATACTAACATGCATACATACCACATTGTCATTTGGACCTCAAATCGACTTCGTGATCAAAAAAGCAACTAACGTCTGGAAACAATTCTATAATACCTTATAAAGCGTATTAATAAAAATAACCCTTCGGCCATTTTAACATGCATGGTCATACATGGTCATTAGGAACTCTAATCAACTTCGTGATCAAAAAAACAACAAACGTCTGGATACCCCTCAATAAGACGTTTTAAATAGTATTACCAAAATTAACCCTTCGGCTATACTTACACGCATACAATCCACATTGTAATTTGGACCTCAAATTAAATTCGTGATCAAAAAAGCACTAAACGTCTAGAAACCCCTTAATATGACGTTATAAAGCGTATGAACAAAATTAACACTTCGGCAATAGTAACATTCATACATACCACATTGTCATTTGAACCTGAAATCTACTTCGTGAACAAAAAAGCAACTAACGTCTGGAAACAATTCAATAATACCTTATAAAGCGTATTAATAAAAATAACCCTTCGGCCATTTTAACATGCATGGTCATACATGGTCATTAGGAACTCTAATCAACTTCGTGATCAAAAAAACAACAAACATCTGAATACCCCTCAATAAGACGTTTTAAATAGTATTACCAAAATTAACCCTTCGGCTATACTTACACGCATACAATCCACATTGTAATTTGGACCTCAAATTAAATTCGTGATCAAAAAAGCACTAAACGTCTAGAAACCCCTTAATATGACGTTATAAAGCGTATGAACAAAATTAACACTTCGGCAATAGTAACATTCATACATACCACATTGTCATTTGAACCTGAAATCTACTTCGTGAACAAAAAAGCAACTAACGTCTGGAAACAATTCAATAAGACCTTATAAAGCGTATTAATAAAAATAACCTTTCGGCCATTTTAACATGCATGGTCATACATAGTCATTAGGAACTCCAATCAATTTCGTGATCAAAAAAACAACAAACGTCTGGATACCCATCAATAAGACGTTTTAAAACGTATTACCAAAATTAACTCTTTGGCTATATTTACACGCATACAATCCACATTGTCATTTGGACCTCAAATCAACTTCGTGATCAAAAAAGCACCAAAAGTCTGAAAACACCTAAATAAGACTTCATAAAGCGTATTAACAAAAATAACCCTTCGGCCATATTAACATGCATACATACCACATGGTCATTTGGACCTCAAATCGACTTCGTGATCAAAAAAGCAACTAACGTCTGGAAACACTTTAAAAAGACGTTATAAAGCATATTAACAAAATTAACCCATCGGCACTACAAACATGCATACATACCACATTGTCATTTGGACCTCAAATCAACTTCGTGATCAAAAAAGCTCCAAACGTCTGCAAACCCCTTAATATGACGTTATAAAGCGTATTAACAAAATTAACCCATGGGTCATATTAACATGCATACATACCACATGGTAATTTGGACATCAAATCTACTTCGTGATCAAAAAAGCAACTAACTTCTAAAAGCAATGCAATAAGACCTTATAAAGCGTATTAACAAAAAAAACCTCGGCCATATTAACATGCATACATACCACATTGTCATTTGGACCTCAAATCGACTTCGTATCAAAAAAGCAACTAACGTCTGGAAACACTTTAATAAGACGTTATAAAGCATATTAACAAAATTAACCCATCGGCCATACTAACATGCATACATACCACATTGTCATTTGGACCTCAAATCGACTTCGTGATCAAAAAAGCAACTAACGTCTGGAAACATTTTAATAAGACGTTATAAAGCATATTAACAAAATTAACCCATCGGCCATACTAACGTGCATACATACCACATTGTCATTTGGACCTGAAATCTACTTCGTGAACAAAAAAGCAACTAACGTCTGGAAACAATTCAATAAGACCTTATAAAGCGTATTAATAAAAATAACCCTTCGGCCATTTTAACATGCATGGTCATACATGGTCATTAGGAACACTAATCAACTTCGTATTCATAAAAACAACAAACGTCTGGATACCCCTCAATAAGACGTTTTAAAACGTATTACCAAAATTAACTTTTCGGCTATATTTACACGCATACAATCCATATTGTCATTTGGACCTCAAATCAACTTCGTGATCAAAAAAGCACCAAACGTCTGAAAACACCTAAATAAGATTTAATAAAGCGTATTAACAAAATTATCCCATTTGCCATACTAACATGCATACATTCCACATTGTCATTTGGACCTCAAATTAAATTCGTGATCAAAAAAGCACTAAACGTCTAGAAACCCCTTAATATGACGTTATAAAGCGTATTAACAAAATTAACCCTTCGGCCATATTAACATGCATACATCCCACATGGTCATTTGGACCTCAAATCTACTTCATGATTAAAAAAAGCAACAAACGTCTGAAAACCCCTCAATAAGACGTTATAAAACGTATTACCAAAATTAACCCTTCGGCCATATTTACACGGTTACAATCCACTTGTTTATATTTACTTCAAACAAACTTCGAGATCGAAAAAGCACCAAACGTCTGGAAACACCAAAATAAAACTTTTTAAAGCGTATTAACAAAATTAACCCATAGGCCATACTAACATGCATTCATACCAAATTTTCATTTGGACCTCAAAACAACTTCGTGATCAAAAAAGCATTAAACGTCTGAAAACCCCTTACTATGACGTTATAAAGCGTATGAACAAAATTAACACTTCGGCAATAATAACATTCATACATACCACATTGTCATTTGGACCTGAAATCTACTTCGTGAACAAAAAAGCAACTAACGTCTGGAAACAATTCAATAAGACCTTATAAAGCGTATTAATAAAAATAACCCATCGGCCATATTAACATGCATGGTCATACATTGTCATTAGGAACTCTAACCAACTTCGTGATCAAAAAAACAACAAACGTCTGGATACCCTTCAATAAGACGTTTTAAAACGTATTACCAAAATTAACTCTTTGGCTATATTTACACGCATACAATCTACACTGTCATTTGGACCTCAAATCAACTTCGTGATCAAAAAAGCACCAAAAGTCTGAAAACACCTAAATAAGACTATTTAAAGCGTATTAACAAAAATAAACCCATCGGCCATATTAACATGCATACATACCACATGGTCATTTGGACCTCAAATCGACTTCGTGATCAAAAAAGCAACTAACGTCTGGAAACACTTTAATAAGACGTTATAATGCATATTAACAAAATTAACTCATCGGCACTACTAACAAGCATACATACCACATTGTCATTTGGACCTCAAATCAACTTCGTGATCAAAAAAGCACCAAACGTCTGCAAACCCCTTAATATGACGTTATAAAGCGTATTAACAAAATTAACCCATTGGTCATACATGCATACATACCACATGGTAATTTGGACCTCAAATCTACTTCGTGATCAAAAAAGCAACAAACGTCTGGATACCCTTCAATAAGACGTTTTTAAACGTATTACCAAAATTAACTCTTTGGCTATATTTACACGCATACAATCCACACTGTCATTTGGACCTCAAATCAACTTCGTGATCAAAAAAGCACCAAAAGTCTGAAATCACCTAAATAAGACTATTTAGAGCGTATTAACAAAAATAAACCCTTTGGCCATATTAACATGCATACATACTACATGGTCATTTGGACCTCAAATCTACTTCGTGAACAAAAAAGCAACTAACGTCTGGAAGCAATGCAATAAGACCTTATAAAGCGTATTAACAAAAATAACCCTTCGACCATATTAACATGCATTGAACAATTCACGTCTTTGCTCAGTCACTGCTGACACGAGATTGATCCATCATGGCCCCTGCCTAGTTCCGTTTTTCCTTTACCGGAAGTAAACTCAAATTAGCAACTATATTCTGGGTTACCAACATAACAAGATGAAACGTAACCTTGGTGTTGTATTGCCAAAACACCACAATGCCCTCTCCTAAGCACAACACTTCTATGCACATATTGGTAAACAAATTGCAAGAATTTCGGGGCTCTCTACACATTGGACATGGACATTTGGACCTCAAATCAACTTCGTGATCAAAAAGGCACCAAACGTCTAAAAACCCCTTAATATGACTTTATAAAGCGTATTAACAAAATTAACCCATCGGTCATATTAACATGCATATATAGCACATGATCATTTGGAAATCAAATCAACTTCGTGATCAAAAAAACAACAAACGTCTGGATACCCAACAATAAGACGTTTTAAAACGTATTACCAAAATTAACTCTTTGGCTATATTTACACGCATACAATCCACACTGTCATTTGGACCTCAAATCAACTTCGTGATCAAAAAAGCACCAAAAGTCTGAAATCACCTAAATAAGACTATTTAGAGCGTATTAACAAAAATAAACCCTTCGGCCATATTAACATGCATACATACCACATGGTCATTTGGACCTCAAATCGACTTCGTGATCAAAAAAGCAACTAACGTCTGGAAACACTTTAATAAGACGTTATAAAGCATATTAACAAAATTAACTCATCGGCACTACTAACATGCATACATACCACATTGTCATTTGGACCTCAAATCAACTTCGTGATCAAAAAAGCACCAAACGTCTGCAAACCCAGACGTTATAATATGACGTTATAAAGCGTATTAACAAAATTAACCCATTGGTCATATTAACATGCATACATACCACATGGTAATTTGGACCTCAAATCTACTTCGTGATCAAAAAAGCAACTAACTTCTAAAAGCAATGCAATAAGACCTTATAAAGCGTATTAACAAAAATAAACCTTCGGCCATATTAACATTTATACATACCACATGGTCATTTGTACCTCAAATCGACTTCGTGATCAAAAAAGCAACTAACGTCTGGAAACACTTTAATAAGACGTTATAAAGCATATTAACAAAATTAACCCATCGGCCATACTAACATGCATACATACAACATTGTCATTTGGACCTCAAATCGACTTCGTATCAAAAAAGATACTAACGTCTGGAAACACTTTAATAAGACGTTATAAAGCATATTAACAAAATTAACCCATCGGCCATACTAACATGCATACATACCACATTATCATTTGGACCTCAAATCGACTTCGTGATCAAAAAAGCAACTAAATCTGGAAACACCAAAATAAGACTTTTTAAAGCGTATTAACAAAATTAACCCATAGGCCATACTAACATGCATTTATACCACATTTTCATTTAGCCCTCAAAACAACTTCGTGATCAAAAAAGCATTAAACGTCTGAAAACCCCCTTAATATGACGTTATAAAGCGTATGAACAAAATTAACACTTCGGCAATAGTAACATTCATACATACCACATTGTCATTTGGACCTGAAATCTACTTCGTGAACAAAATAGCAACTAACGTCTGGAAACAATTCAATAAGACCTTATAAAGCGTATTAATAAAAATAACCCTTCGGCCATTTTAACATGCATGGTCATACATGGTCATTAGGAACTCTAATCAACTTCGTGATCAAAAAAACAACAAATGTCTGGATACCCCTCAATAAGACGTTTTAAAACGTATTACCAAAATTAACTCTTCGGCTATATTTACACGCATACATACCACATTGTCATTTGGACCTCAAATCAACTTCCTGATCAAAAAAGCACCAAACGTCTGCAAACCCCATAATATGACGTTATATAGCGTATTAACAAAATCAACCCATCGGTCATATTAACATGCATACATACCACATGGTCATTTGGACCTCAAATCTACTTCGTGATCAAAAAAGCAAATAACGTTTGGAAGCAATTCAATAAGACTTTATAAAGCGTATTAACAAAAATTACCCTTCGGTCATATTAACATGCATACATACCACATGGTCATTTGGACCTTAAATCGACTTCGTGATCAAAAAAGCAACTAACGTCTGGAAGCAATGCAATAAGACCTTATTAAGCGTATTAACAAAAATAACCCTTCGGCCATATTAACATGCATACATACCACATGGTCATGTGGACCTCAAATTTACTTCGTGATAAAAAAAGCAACTATCGTCAGGAAACAATTCAATAAGACCTTATAAAGCGTATTAACAAAAAAAAACCTCGGCCATATTAACATGCATACATACCACATGGACATTTGGACCTCAAATCAACTTCGTGATCAAAAAAGCACCAAACCTCTGGAAACCCCTTAATATGACATTATAACGCGTATTAACAAAATTAACCCATCGGTCATATTAACAAGTGTATATAGCACATGGTCATTTGGAAATCAAATTAACTTCGTGATCAAAAAAGCAACAAACGTCTGAAAACCCCTCAATAAGACGTTATAAAACGTATTACCAAAATTAACCCTTCGGCCATATTTACACGGATACAATCCACTTGTTCATATTTAACTCAAAAAAACTTCGAGATCGAAAAAGCACCAAACGTCTGGAAACACCAAAAAAAAGCGTATTAACAAAATTAACCCATAGGCCATACTAACATGCATTCATACCACATTTTCATTTGGACCTCAAAACAACTTCGTGATCAAAAAAGTGTTAAACGTCTGAAAACCCCTTACTATGACGTTATAAAGCGTATGAACAAAATTAACACTTCGGCAATAGTAACATTCATACATACCACATTGTCATTTGGACCTGAAATCTTCTTCGTGAACAAAAAAACAACTAACGTCTGGAAACAATTCAATAAGACCTTATAAAGCGTATTAATAAAAATATCCTTTCGGCCATTTCAACATGCATGGTCATACATTGTCATTAGGAACTCTAATCAACTTCGTGATAAAAAAAAACAACAAACGTCTGGATACCCTTGAATAAGACGTTTTAAAACGTATTACCAAAATTAACTCTTTGGCTATATTTACACGCATACAATCCACATTGTCATTTGGACCTCAAATCAACTTTGTGATAAAAAAGCACCAAAAGTCTGAATACACCTAAATAAGATTTTATAAAGCGTATTAACAAAATTAACCCATCGGCCATACTAACATGCATTCATACCACATTTTCATTTGGACCTCAAAACAACTTCGTGATCAAAAAAGCATTACACGTCTGAAAACCCCTTACTATGACATTATAAAGCGTATTAACAAAAATAACCCTTCGGCCATATTAACATGCATACATACCACATGGTCATTTGGACCTTAAATCGACTTCGTGATCAAAAAAGCAACTAAGGTCTGGAAACACTTTAATAAGACGTTATAAAGCATATTAACAAAATTAACCCATCGGCACAACTAACATGTATACATACCACATTGTCATTTGGACCTCAAATCAACTTCGTGATCAAAAAAGCACCAAACGTCTGCAAACCCCTTAATTTGACGTTATAAAGCGTATTAACAAAATTAACCCATTGGTCATATTAACATGCATACATACCTCATGGTAATTTGGACCTCAAATCTACTTCGTGATCAAAAAAGCAACTAACTTCTAAAAGCAATGAAAAAAGACCTTATAAAGCGTATTTACAAAAATAAACCTTCGGCCATATTAACATGCATACATACCACATGGTCATTTGTACCTCAAATCGACTTCGTGATCAAAAAAGCAACTAACGTCTGGAAACACTTTAATAAGACGTTATAAAGCATATTAACAAAATTAACCCATCGGCCATACTAACATTCATACATACCACATTGTCATTTGGACCTGAAATCTACTTCGTGAACAAAAAAGCAACTAACGTCTGGAAACAATTCAATAAGACCTTATAAAGCGTATTAATAAAAATAACCCTTCGGCCATTTTAACATGCATGGTCATACATGGTCATTAGGAACTCTAATCAACTTCGTGATCAAAAAAACAACAAAGTCTGGATACCCCTCAATAAGACGTTTTAAAACGTATTACCAAAATTAACCCTTCGGCTATATTTACACGCATACAATCCACATTGACATTTGGACCTCAAATCAAGTTCGTGATCAAAAAAGCACCAAACTTCTGGAACACCTTAATATGACATTAAAAAGCGTATTAACAAAATTAACCCATCGGTCATATTAACATGCAAACATTCCACATGGTCATTTGGACCTCAAATCTACTTCTTGATCAAAAAAGCAACTAACGTGAGGAAACAATTCAATAAGACCTTATAAAGCGTATTAACAAAAAAAAACCTCGGCCATATTAACATGCATACATACCACATTGACATTTGGACCTCACATCAACTTCGAGAGCAAAAAAGCACCAAACGTCTGGAACCCCTTAATATGACATTATAAAGCGTATTTACAAAATTAACCCATCGGTCATATAAACATGCATACATACCACATGGTCATTTGGACCTCAAATCTACTTCGTGATCAAAAAAGCAAATAACGTTCGGCAGCAATTCAATAAGACTTTATAAAGCGTATTAACAAAAATAACCCTTCGGTCATATTAACATGCATACATACCACATGGTCATTTGGACCTCAAATCGACTTCGTGATCAAATAAGCAACTAACGTCTGGAAGAAATGCAATAAGACCTTATAAAGCGTATAAACAAAAATAACCCTTCGGCCATATTAACATGCATTCATACATAATGGTCATTTGGACCTCAAATCTACTTCGTGATAAAAAAAGCAACTAACGTCAGGAAACAATTCAATAAGACCTTAAAAAGCGTATTAACAAAAAAAAACCTCGGCCATATTAACATGCATACATACCACATGGACATGTGGACCTCAAATCAACTTCGTGATCAAAAAGGCACCAAACGTCTGGAAACCCCTTAATATGACATTATAAAGCGTATTAACAAAATTAACCTATCGGTCATATTAACATGCATATATAGCACATGATCATTTGGAAATCAAATCAACTTCGTGATCAAAAAAACAACAAACGTCTGGATACCCTTCAATAAGACGTTTTAAAACGTATTACCAAAATTAACTCTTTGGCTATATTTACACGCATACAATCCACACTGTCATTTGGACCTCAAATCAACTTCGTGATCAAAAAAGCACCAAAAGTCTGAAATCACCTAAATAAGACTATTTAGAGCGTATTAACAAAAATAAACCCTTCGGCCATATTAACATGCATACATACCACATGGTCATTTGGACCTCAAATCGACTTCGTGATCAAAAAAGCAACTAACGTCTGGAAACACTTTAATAAGACGTTATAAAGCATATTAACAAAATTAACTCATCGGCACTACTAACATGCATACATACCACATTGTCATTTGGACCTCAAATCAACTTCGTGATCAAAAAAGCACCAAACGTCTGCAAACCCCTTAATATGACGTTATAAAGCGTATTAACAAAATTAACCCATTGGTCATATTAACATGCATACATACCACATGGTAATTTGGACCTCAAATCTACTTCGTGGTCAAAAAAGCAACTAACTTCTAAAAGCAATGCAATAAGACCTTATAAAGCGTATTAACAAAAATAAACCTTCGGCTATATTAACATTTATACATACCACATGGTCATTTGTACCTCAAATCGACTTCGTGATCAAAAAAGCAACTAACGTCTGGAAACACTTTAATAAGACGTTATAAAGCATATTAACAAAATTAACCCATCGGCCATACTAACATGCATACATACAACATTGTCATTTGGACCTCAAATCGACTTCGTATCAAAAAAGATACTAACGTCTGGAAACACTTTAATAAGACGTTATAAAGCATATTAACAAAATTAACCCATCGGCCATACTAACATGCATACATACCACATTATCATTTGGACCTCAAATCGACTTCATGATCAAAAAAGCAACTAAGTCTGGAAACACCAAAATAAGACTTTTTAAAGCGTATTAACAAAATTAACCCATAGGCCATACTAACATGTATTCATACCACATTTTCATTTAGGCCTCAAAACAACTTCGTGATCAAAAAAGCATTAAACGTCTGAAAACCCCTTAATATGACGTTATAAAGCGTATGAACAAAATTAACACTTCGGCAATAGTAACATTCATACATACCACATTGTCATTTGGACCTGAAATCTACTTCGTGAACAAAAAAGCAACTAACGTCTGGAAACAATTCAATAAGACCTTATAAAGAGTATTAATAAAAATAACCCTTCGGCCATTTTAACATGCATGGTCATACATTGTCATTAGGAACTCTAATCAACTTCATGATCAAAAAAACAACAAACGTCTGGATACCCTTCAAAAAGACGTTTTAAAACGTATTACCATAATTAACTCTTTGGCTATATTTACACGCATACAATCCACATTGTCATTTGGACCTCAAATCAACTTCGTGATCAAAAAAGCACCAAAAGTCTGAAAACACCTAAATAAGACTTTATAAAGCGTATTAACAAAAATAATCCTTCGGCCAAATTAACATGCATACATACCACATGGTCATTTGGACCTCAAATCGTCTTCGTGATCAAAAAAGCAACTAACGTCTGGAAACACTTTAATAAGACGTTATAAAGCATATTAACAAAATTAACCCATCGGCACTACTAACATGCATACATACCACATTGTCATTTGGACCTCAAATCAACTTCGTGATCAAAAAAGCACCAAACGTCTGCAAACCCCTTAATATGACGTTATAAAGCGTATTAACAAAATTAACCCATTGGTCATATTAACATGCATACATACCACATGGTAATTTGGACCTCAAATCTACTTCGTGATCAAAAAAGCAACTAACTTCTAAAAGCAATGCAATAAGACCTTATAAAGCGTATTAACAAAAATAAACCTTCGGCCATATTAACATTTATACATACCACATGGTCATTTGTACCTCAAATCGACTTCGTGATCAAAAAAGCAACTAACGTCTGGAAACACTTTAAAAAGACGTTATAAAGCATATTTACAAAATTAACCCATCGGCCATACTAACATGCATACATATCACATTGTCATTTGGACCTCAAATCGACTTCATGATCAAAAAAGCAACTTACGTCTGGAAACACTTTAATAAGACGTTATAAAGCATATTAACAAAATTAACCCATCGGCCATACTAACATGCATACATACCACATTGTCATTTGGACCTCAAATCGACTTCGTGATCAAAAAAGCAACTAACGTCTGGAAACACCAAAATAAGACTTTTCAAAGCGTATTAACAAAATTAACCCATAGGCCATACTAACATGCATTCATACCACATTTTCATTTGGACCTCAAAATAACTTCGTGATCAAAAAAGCATTAAACGTCTGAAAACCCCTTAATATGACGTTATAAAGCTATTAACAAAATTAAACCATTGGTCATATTAACATGCATACATACCACATGGTAATTTGGACCTCAAATCTACTTCGTGATCAAAAAAGCAACTAACTTCTAAAAGCAATGCAATAAGACCTTATAAAGCGTATTAACAAAAATAAACCTTCGGCCATATTAACATTTATACATACCACATGGTCATTTGTACCTCAAATCGACTTCGTGATCAAAAAAGTAACTAACGTCTGGAAACACTTTAAAAAGACGTTATAAAGCATATTTACAAAATTAACCCATCGGCCATACTAACATGCATACATATCACATTGTCATTTGGACCTCAAATCGACTTCATGATCAAAAAAGCAACTTACGTCTGGAAACACTTTAATAAGACGTTATAAAGCATATTAACAAAATTAACCCATCGGCCATACTAACATGCATACATACCACATTGTCATTTGGACCTCAAATCGACTTCGTGATCAAAAAAGCAACTAACGTCTGGAAACACCAAAATAAGACTTTTTAAAGCGTATTAACAAAATTAACCCATAGGCCATACTAACATGCATTCATACCACATTTTCATTTGGACCTCAAAATAACTTCGTGATCAAAAAAGCATTAAACGTCTGAAAACCCCTTAATATGACGTCATAAAGCGTATGAACAAAATTAACACTTCGGCAATAGTAACATTCATACATACCACATTGTCATTTGGACCTGAAATCTACTTCGTGAACAAAAAAGCAACTAACGTCTGGAAACAATTCAATAAGACCTTATAAAGCGTATTAATAAATATAACCCTTCGGCCATTTTAACATGCATGGTCATACATGGTCATTAGGAACTCTAATCAACTTCGTGATCAAAAAAACAACAAACGTCTGGATACCCCTCAATAAGACGTTTTAAAACGTATTACCAAAATTAACCCTTCGGCTATATTTACACGCATACAATCCACATTGTCATTTGGACCTCAAATTAAATTCGTGATCAAAAAAGCCCTTAACGTCTAGAAACCCCTTAATATGACGTTATAAAGCGTATTAACAAAATTAACCCTTCAGCCATATTAACATGCATACATCCCACATGGTCATTTGGACCTCAAATCTACTTCATGATCAAAAAAGCAACTAACGTCTGGAAACAATTCAATAAAACCTCATAAAGCTTATTAACAAAAAAAAACCTTAGCCATATTAAAATGCATACATACCACATTGACATTTGGACCTCAAATCAACTTCGTGATCAAAAAAGCACCAAACTTCTGGAACACCTTAATATGACATGTAAAAGCGTATTAACAAAATTAACCCATCGGTCATATTAACATGCAAACATACCACATGGTCATTTGGACCTCAAATCTACTTCTTGATCAAAAAAGCAACTAACGTGAGGAAACAATTCAATAAGACCTTATAAAGCGTATTAACAAAAAAAAAACTCGGCCATATTAACATGCATACATACCACATTGACATTTGGACCTCAAATCAACTTCGTGATCAAAAAAGCACCAAACGTCTGGAACCCCTTAATATGACATTATAAAGCGTATTTACAAAATTAACCTATCGGTCATATTAACATGCATACATACCACATGGTCATTTGGACCTCAAATCTACTTCGTGATCAAAAAAGCAAATAACGTTCGGCAGCAATTCAATAAGACTTTATAAAGCGTATTAACAAAAATAACCCTTCGGTCATATTAACATGCATACATACCACATGGTCATTTGGACCTCAAATCGACTTCGTGATCAAAAAAGCAACTAACGTCTGGAAGCAATGCAATAAGACCTTATAAAGCGTATTAACGAAAATAACCCTTCGGCCATATTAACATGCATTCATACATAATGGTCATTTGGACCTCAAATCTACTTCGTGATAAAAAAAGCAACTAACGTCAGGAAACAATTCAATAAGACCTTAAAAAGCGTATTAACAAAAAAAAAAACTCGGCCATATTAACATGCATACATACCACATAGACAATAGGACCTCAAATCAACTTCGTGATCAAAAAGGCACCAAACGTTTGGAAACCCCTTAATATGACATTATAAAGCGTATTAACAAAATTAACCCATCGGTCATATTAACATGCATATATAGCACATGATCATTTGGAAATCAAATTAACTTCGTGATTAAAAAAGCAACAAACGTCTGAAAACCCCTCAATAAGAAGTTATAAAACGTATTACCAAAATTAACCCTCCGGCCATATTTACACGGATACAATCCACTTGTTCATATTTAACTCAAAAAAACTTCGAGATCGAAAAAGCACCATACGTCTGGAAACACCAAAATAAGACTTTTTAAAGCGTATTAACAAAATTAACATATGGGCCATACTAACATGCATTCATACCACAATTTCATTTGGACCTCAAAACAACTTCGTGATCAAAAAAGCATTAAACGTCTGAAAACCCCTTACTATGACGTTATAAAGCGCATGAACAAAATTAACACTTCGGCAATAGTAACATTCATACATACCACATTGTCATTTGGACCAGAAATCTACTTCGTGAACAAAAAAGCAACTAACGTCTGGAAACAATTCAATAAGACCTTATAAAGCCATTTTAACATGCATGGTCATATATTGTCATTAGGAACTCTAATCAACTTCGTGATCAAAAAAAAACAACAAACGTCTGGATACCCTTCAAAAAGACGTTTTAAAACGTATTACCAAAATTAACTCTTTGGCTATATTTACACGCATACGATCCACATTGTCATTTGGACCTCAAATCAACTTCGTGATCAAAAAAGCACCAAAAGTCTGAAAACACCTAAATAAGACTTTATAAAGCGTATTAACAAAATTAACCCATCGGCCATACTACATGCATACATTCCACATTGTCATTTGGACCTCAAATCAAATTCGTGATCAAAAAAGCACCAAACGTCTAGAAACCCCTTAATATGACGTTATAAAGAGTATTAACAAAATTAACCGTTCAGCCATATTAACAAGCATACATCCCACATGGTCATTTGGACCTCAAATCAACTTCGTTATCAAAAAAGCACCAAACGTCTGGAAACCCCTTAATATGACATTATAAGGCGAATTAACAAAATTAACCCATCGGTCATATTAACATGCATACATTCCACATGGTCATTTGGACCTCAAATCAACTTCGTGATCAAAAAAGCACCAAACGTCTGAAAACCCCTCAATAAGACGTTATAAAACGTATAACCAAAATTAACCCTTCGGCCATATTTACACGGATACAATCCACTTGTTCTATTTAACTCAAAAAAACTTCGAGATCGAAAAAGCAACTAACGTCTGGAAACACCAAAATAAGACTTTTTAAAGCGTATTAACAAAATTAACCCATATGCCATACTAACATGCATTCATACCACATTTTCATTTGGACCTCAAAACAACTTCGTGATCAAAAAAGCAATAAACGTCTGAAAACCCCTTAATATGACGTTATAAAGCGTATGAACAAAATTAACCCTTCGGCCATATTTACACGGATACAATCCACTTGTTCTATATAACTCAAAAAAACTTCGAGATCGAAAAAGCACCATACGTCTGGAAACACCAAAATAAGACTTTTTAAAGCGTATAAACAAAATTAACATATGGGCCATACTAACATGCATTCATACCACAATTTCATTTGGACCTCAAAACAACTTCGTGATCAAAAAAGCATTAAACGTCTGAAAACCCCTTACTATGACGTTATAAAGCGCATGAACAAAATTAACACTTCGGCAATAGTAACATTCATACATACCACATTGTCATTTGGACCAGAAATCTACTTCGTGAACAAAAAAGCAACTAACGTCTGGAAACAATTCAATAAGACCTTATAAAGCCATTTTAACATGCATGGTCATATATTGTCATTAGGAACTCTAATCAACTTCGTGATCAAAAAAAAACAACAAACGTCTGGATACCCTTCAAAAAGACGTTTTAAAACGTATTACCAAAATTAACTCTTTGGCTATATTTACACGCATACGATCCGTATTGTCATTTGGACCTCAAATCAACTTCGTGATCAAAAAAGCACCAAAAGTCTGAAAACACCTAAATAAGACTTTATAAAGCGTATTAACAAAATTAACCCATCGGCCATACTACATGCATACATTCCACATTGTCATTTGGACCTCAAATCAAATTCGTGATCAAAAAAGCACCAAACGTCTAGAAACCCCTTAATATGACGTTATAAAGAGTATTAACAAAATTAACCGTTCAGCCATATTAACAAGCATACATCCCACATGGTCATTTGGACCTCAAATCAACTTCGTTACCAAAAAAGCACCAAACGTCTGGAAACCCCTTAATATGACATTATAAGGCGAATTAACAAAATTAACCCATCGGTCATATTAACATGCATACATTCCACATGGTCATTTGGACCTCAAATCAACTTCGTGATCAAAAAAGCACCAAACGTCTGAAAACCCCTCAATAAGACGTTATAAAACGTATAACCAAAATTAACCCTTCGGCCATATTTACACGGATACAATCCACTTGTTCTATTTAACTCAAAAAAACTTCGAGATCGAAAAAGCAACTAACGTCTGGAAACACCAAAATAAGACTTTTTAAAGCGTATTAACAAAATTAACCCATATGCCATACTAACATGCATTCATACCACATTTTCATTTGGACCTCAAAACAACTTCGTGATCAAAAAAGCAATAAACGTCTGAAAACCCCTTAATATGACGTTATAAAGCGTATGAACAAAATTAACACTTCGGCAATAGTACCACATTGTCATTTGGACCTGAAATCTACTTCGTGAACAAAAAAGCAACTAACGTCTGGAAACAATTCAATAAGACCTTATAAAGCGTATTAATAAAAATAACCCTTCGGCCATTTTAACATGCATGGTAATACATGGTCATTAGGAACTCTAATCAACTTCGTGATCAAAAAAACAACAAACGTCTGGATACCCCTCAATAAGACGTTTTAAAACGTATTACCTAAATTAACCCTTCGGCTATATTAACACGCATACAATCCACATTGTCATTTGGACCTCAAATTAAATTCGTGATCAAAAAAGCCCTAAACGTCTAGAAACCCCTTAATATGACGTTATAAAGCGTATTAACAAAATTAACCCTTCGGCCATATTAACATGCATACATCCCACATGGTCATTTGGACCTCAAATCTACTTCATGATCAAAAAAGCAACTAACGTCTGGAAACAATTCAATAAAACCTCATAAAGCTTATTAACAAAAAAAAACCTTAGCCATATTAAAATGCATACATACCACATTGACATTTGGACCTCAAATCAACTTCGTGATCAAAAAAGCACCAAACTTCTGGAACACCTTAATATGACATTAAAAAGCGTATTAACAAAATTAACCCATCGGTCATATTAACATGCAAACATACCACATGGTCATTTGGACCTCAAATCTACTTCTTGATCAAAAAAGCAACTAACGTGAGGAAACAATTCAATAAGACCTTATAAAGCGTATTAACAAAAAAAAAACTCGGCCATATTAACATGCATACATACCACATTGACATTTGGACCTCAAATCAACTTCGTGATCAAAAAAGCACCAAACGTCTGGAACCCCTTAATATGACATTATAAAGCGTATTTACAAAATTAACCTATCGGTCATATTAACATGCATACATACCACATGGTCATTTGGACCTCAAATCTACTTCGTGATCAAAAAAGCAAATAACGTTCGGCAGCAATTCAATAAGACTTTATAAAGCGTATTAACAAAAATAACCCTTCGGTCATATTAACATGCATACATACCACATGGTCATTTGGACCTCAAATCGACTTCGTGATCAAAAAAGCAACTAACGTCTGGAAGCAATGCAATAAGACCTTATAAAGCGTATTAACAAAAAATAACCCTTCGGCCATATTAACATGCATTCATACATAATGGTCATTTGGACCTCAAATCTACTTCGTGATAAAAAAAGCAACTAACGTCAGGAAACAATTCAATAAGACCTTAAAAAGCGTATTAACAAAAAAAAAACTCGGCCATATTAACATGCATACATACCACATGGACATTTGGACCTCAAATCAACTTCGTGATCAAAAAGGCACCAAACGTCTGGAAACCCCTTAATATGACTTTATAAAGCGTATTAACAAAATTAACCCATCGGTCATATTAACATGCATATATAGCACATGATCATTTGGAAATCAAATTAACTTCGTGATCAAAAAAGCAACAAACGTCTGAAAACCCCTCAATAAGAAGTTATAAAACGTATTACCAAAATTAACCCTCCGGCCATATTTACACGGATACAATCCACTTGTTCATATTTAACTCAAAAAAACTTCGAGATCGAAAAAGCACCATACGTCTGGAAACACCAAAATAAGACTTTTTAAAGCGTAATAACAAAATTAACATATGGGCCATACTAACATGCATTCATACCACAATTTCATTTGGACCTCAAAACAACTTCGTGATCAAAAAAGCATTAAACGTCTGAAAACCCCTTACTATGACGTTATAAAGCGCATGAACAAAATTAACACTTCGGCAATAGTAACATTCATACATACCACATTGTCATTTGGACCTGAAATCTACTTCGTGAACAAAAAAGCAACTAACGTCTGGAAACAATTCAATAAGACATTATAAAGCCATTTTAACATGCATGGTCATACATTGTCATTAGGAACTCTAATCAACTTCGTGATCAAAAAAAAACCACAAACGTCTGGATACCCTTCAATAAGACGTTTTAAAACGTATTACCAAAATTAACTCTTTGGCTATATTTACACGCATACGATCCACATTGTGATTTGGACCTCAAATCAACTTCGTGATCAAAAAAGCACCAAACGTCTGGAAACCCCTTAATATGACATTATAAGGCGAATTAACAAAATTAACCCATCGGTCATATTAACATGCATACATACCACATGGTCATTTGGACCTCAAATCAACTTCGTGATCAAAAAAGCACCAAACGTCTGAAAACCCCTCAATAAGACGTTATAAAACGTATCACCAAAATTAACCCTTCGGCCATATTTACACGGATACAATCCACTTGTTCTATTTAACTCAAAAAAACTTCGAGATCGAAAAAGCACCAAACGTCTGGAAACACCAAAATAAGACTTTTTAAAGCGTATTAACAAAATTAACCCATAGGCCATACTAACATGCATTCATACCACATTTTCATTTGGACCTCAAAACAACTACGTGATCAAAAAAGCATTAAACGTCTGAAAACCCCTTAATATGACGTTATAAAGCGTATGAACAA
This sequence comes from Leuctra nigra, assembly GCA_934045905.1. Taxonomy (NCBI): domain Eukaryota; kingdom Metazoa; phylum Arthropoda; class Insecta; order Plecoptera; family Leuctridae; genus Leuctra; species Leuctra nigra. The sequence continues at coordinate 31,300,288 of OW203767.1, read as the reverse complement.
AATTAACCCATCGGTCATATTAACATGCATACATACCACATTGACATTTGGACCTCAAATCAACTTCGTGATCAAAAAAGCAACTAACGTCTGGAAGCAATGCAATAAGACCTTATAAAGCGTATTAACAAAAATAACCCTTCGGCCATATTAACATGCATACATACCACATGGTCATTTGGACTTCAAATATACTTCGTGATCAAAAAAGCAACTAACGTCTGGAAACACTTTAATAAGACGTTATAAAGCATATTAACAAAATAACCCATCGGCCATATTAACATGCATACATCCTACATGGTCATTTGGACCTCAAATCTACTTCATGATCAAAAAAGCAACTAACGTCTGGAAACAATTCAATAAAACCTTATAAAGCTTATTAACAAAAAAAAACCTTGGCCATATTAAAATGCATACATACCACATTGACATAAGGACCTCAAATCAACTTCGTGATCAAAAAAGCAACTAACGTCTGGAAGCAATGCAATAAGACCTTATAAAGCGTATTAACAAAAATAACCCTTCGGCCATATTAACATGCATACATACCACATGGTCATTTGGACTTCAAATATACTTCGTGATCAAAAAAGCAACTAACGTCTGGAAACACTTTAATAAGACGTTATAAAGCATATTTACAAAATAACCCATCGGCCATATTAACATGCATACATCCTACATTGTCATTGGACCTCAAATCAACTTCGTGATCAAAAAAGCAATAAACGTCTGCAAACCCCTTAATATGACGTTATAAAGTGTATTACCAAAATTAACCCATCGGTCATATTAACATGCATACATACCACATGGTCATTTGGACCTCAAAACTACTTCGTGATTAAAAAAGCAAATAACGTTTGGAAGCAATTCAATAAGACTTTATAAAGCGTATTAACAAAAATAACCCTTCGGTCATATTAACATGCATACATACCACATTGTCATTTGGACCTCAAATCAACTTCGTGATCAAAAAAGCACCAAACGTCTGCAAACCCCATAATATGACGTTATAAAGCGTATTAACAAAATTAACCCATCGGTCATATTAACATGCATACATACCACATGGTCATTTGGACCTCAAATCTACTTCGTGATCAAAAAAGCAAATAACGTTTGGAAGCAATTCAATAAGACTTTATAAAGCGTATTATCAAAAATAACCCTTCGGCCTTATTAACATGCATACATACCACATGGTCATGTGGACCTCAAATCTACTTCGTGATAAAAAAAAGCAACTAACGTCAGGAAACAATTCAATAAGACCTAATAAAGCGTATTAACAAAAAAAAACCTCGGCCATATTAACATGCATACATACCACATGGACATTTGGACCTCTAATCAACTTCGTGATCAAAAAAGCACCAAACGTCTGGAAACCCCTTAATATGACATTATAAAGCGTATTAACAAAATTTACCCATCGGTCATATTAACATGCATATATAGCACATGGTCATTTGGAAATCAAATTAACTTCGTGATCAAAAGAGCAACAAACGTCTGAAAACCCCTCAATAAGACGTTATAAAACGTATTACCAAAATTAACCCTTCGGCCATATTTACACGGATACAATCCACTTGTTCATATTTAATTCAAAAAAATTCGAGATCGAAAAAGCACCAAACGTCTGGAAACACCAAAATAAGACTTTTTAAAGCGTATTAACAAAATAAACCCATGGGCCATACTAACATGCATTCATACCACATTTTCATTTGGACCTCAAAACAACTTCGTGATCAAAAAAGCATTAAACGTCTGAAAACCCCTTACTATGACGTTATAAAGAGTATGAACAAAATTAACACTTCGGCAATAGTAACATTCCTACATACCACATTGTCATTTGACCTGAAATCTACTTCGTGAACAAAAAAACAACTAACGTCTGGAAACAATTCAATAAGACCTTATAAAGCGTATTAATAAAAATAACCATTCGGCCATTTTAACATGCATGGTCATACATTGTCATTAGGAACTCTAATCAACTTCGTGATAAAAAAAAAAACAACAAACGTCTGGATACCCTTCAATAAGACGTTTTAAAACGTATTACCAAAATTAACTCTTTGGCTATATTTACACGCATACAATCCACATTGTCATTTGGACCTCAAATCAACTTCGTGATCAAAAAAGCACCAAACGTCTGGAAACCCCTTAATATGACATTATAAGGCGTATTAACAAAATTAACCCATCGGTCATATTTACATGCATACATACCACATGGTCATTTGGACCTCAAATCAACTTCGTGATCAAAAAAGCACCAAACGTCTGAAAACCCCTCAATAAGACGTTATAAAACGTATCACCAAAATTAACCCTTCGGCCATATTTACACGGATACAATCCACTTGTTCTATTTAACTCAAAAAAACTTCGAGATCGAAAAAGCACCAAACGTCTGGAAACACCAAAATAAGACTTTTTAAAGCGTATTAACAAAATTAACCCATAGGCCATACTAACATGCATTCATACCACATTTTCATTGGGACCTCAAAACAACTACGTGATCAAAAAAGCATTAAACGTCTGAAAACCCCTTAATATGACGTTATAAAGCGTATGAACAAATTAACACTTCGGCAATAGTAACATTCATACATACCACATTGTCATTTGGACCTGAAATCTACTTCGTGAACAAAAAAGCAACTAACGTCTGGAAACAATTCAATAAGACCTTATAAAGCGTATTAATAAAAATAACCCTTCGGCCATTTTAACATGCATGGTCATACATGGTCATTAGGAACTCTAATCAACTTCGTGATCAAAAAAACAACAAACGTCTGGATACCCTTCAATAAGACGTTTTAAAACGTATTACCAAAATTAACTCTTCGGCTATATTTACACGCATACAATCCACATTGTCATTTGGACCTCAAATCAACTTCGTGATCAAAAAAGCACCAAAAGTCTGAAAACACCTAAATAAGACTTTATAAAGCGTATTAACAAAAATAATCCTTCGGCCAAATTAACATGCATACATACCACATGGTCATATGGACCTCAAATCGTCTTCGTGATCAAAAAAGCAACTAACGTCTGGAAACACTTTAATAAGACGTTATAAAGCATATTAACAAAATTAACCCATCGGCACTACTAACATGCATACATACCACATTGTCATTTGGACCTCAAATCAACTTCGTGATCAAAAAAGCACCAAACGTCTGCAAACCCCTTAATATGACGTTATAAAGCGTATTAACAAAATTAACCCATTGGTCATATTAACATGCATACATACCACATGGTAATTTGGACCTCAAATCTACTTCGTGATCAAAAAAGCAACTAACTTCTAAAAGCAATGCAATAAGACCTTATAAAGCGTATTAACAAAAATAAACCTTCGGCCATATTAACATTTATACATACCACATGGTCATTTGTACCTCAAATCGACTTCGTGATCAAAAAAGCAACTAACTTCTAAAAGCAATGCAATAAGACCTTATAAAGCGTATTAACAAAAATAAACCTTCGGCCATATTAACATTTATACATACCACATGGTCATTTGTACCTCAAATCGACTTCGTGATCAAAAAAGCAACTAACGTCTGGAAACACTTTAAAAAGACGTTATAAAGCATATTTACAAAATTAACCCATCGGCCATACTAACATGCATACATATCACATTGTCATTTGGACCTCAAATCGACTTCATGATCAAAAAAGCAACTTACGTCTGGAAACACTTTAATAAGACGTTATAAAGCATATTAACAAAATTAACCCATCGGCCATACTAACATGCATACATACCACATTGTCATTTGGACCTCAAATCGACTTCGTGATCAAAAAAGCAACTAACGTCTGGAAACACCAAAATAAGACTTTTTAAAGCGTATTAACAAAATTAACCCATAGGCCATACTAACATGCATTCATACCACATTTTCATTTGGACCTCAAAATAACTTCGTGATCAAAAAAGCATTAAACGTCTGAAAACCCCTTAATATGACGTCATAAAGCGTATGAACAAAATTAACACTTCGGCAATAGTAACATTCATACATACCACATTGTCATTTGGACCTGAAATCTACTTCGTGAACAAAAAAGCAACTAACGTCTGGAAACAATTCAATAAGACCTTATAAAGCGTATTAATAAATATAACCCTTCGGCCATTTTAACAAGCATGGTCATACATGGTCATTAGGAACTCTAATCAACTTCGTGATCAAAAAAACAACAAACGTCTGGATACCCCTCAATAAGACGTTTTAAAACGTATTACCAAAATTAACCATTCGGCTATATTTACACGCATACAATCCACATTGTCATTTGGACCTCAAATTAAATTCGTGATCAAAAAAGCCCTTAACGTCTAGAAACCCCTTAATATGACGTTATAAAGCGTATTAACAAAATTAACCCTTCAGCCATATTAACATGCATACATCCCACATGGTCATTTGGACCTCAAATCTACTTCATGATCAAAAAAGCAACTAACGTCTGGAAACAATTCAATAAAACCTCATAAAGCTTATTAACAAAAAAAAACCTTAGCCATATTAAAATGCATACATACCACATTGACATTTGGACCTCAAATCAACTTCGTGATCAAAAAAGCACCAAACTTCTGGAACACCTTAATATGACATTAAAAAGCGTATTAACAAAATTAACCCATCGGTCATATTAACATGCAAACATACCACATGGTCATTTGGACCTCAAATCTACTTCTTGATCAAAAAAGCAACTAACGTGAGGAAACAATTCAATAAGACCTTATAAAGCGTATTAACAAAAAAAAAACTCGGCCATATTAACATGCATACATACCACATTGACATTTGGACCTCAAATCAACTTCGTGATCAAAAAAGCACCAAACGTCTGGAACCCCTTAATATGACATTATAAAGCGTATTTACAAAATTAACCTATCGGTCATATTAACATGCATACATACCACATGGTCATTTGGACCTCAAATCTACTTCGTGATCAAAAAAGCAAATAACGTTCGGCAGCAATTCAATAAGACTTTATAAAGCGTATTAACAAAAATAACCCTTCGGTCATATTAACATGCATACATACCACATGGTCATTTGGACCTCAAATCGACTTCGTGATCAAAAAAGCAACTAACGTCTGGAAGCAATGCAATAAGACCTTATAAAGCGTATTAACGAAAATAACCCTTCGGCCATATTAACATGCATTCATACATAATGGTCATTTGGACCTCAAATCTACTTCGTGATAAAAAAAGCAACTAACGTCAGGAAACAATTCAATAAGACCTTAAAAAGCGTATTAACAAAAAAAAACCTCGGCCATATTAACATGCATACATACCACATAGACAATAGGACCTCAAATCAACTTCGTGATCAAAAAGGCACCAAACGTTTGGAAACCCCTTAATATGACATTATAAAGCGTATTAACAAAATTAACCCATCGGTCATATTAACATGCATATATAGCACATGATCATTTGGAAATCAAATTAACTTCGTGATTAAAAAAGCAACAAACGTCTGAAAACCCCTCAATAAGAAGTTATAAAACGTATTACCAAAATTAACCCTCCGGCCATATTTACACGGATACAATCCACTTGTTCATATTTAACTCAAAAAAACTTCGAGATCGAAAAAGCACCATACGTCTGGAAACACCAAAATAAGACTTTTTAAAGCGTATTAACAAAATTAACATATGGGCCATACTAACATGCATTCATACCACAATTTCATTTGGACCTCAAAACAACTTCGTGATCAAAAAAGCATTAAACGTCTGAAAACCCCTTACTATGACGTTATAAAGCGCATGAACAAAATTAACACTTCGGCAATAGTAACATTCATACATACCACATTGTCATTTGGACCAGAAATCTACTTCGTGAACAAAAAAGCAACTAACGTCTGGAAACAATTCAATAAGACCTTATAAAGCCATTTTAACATGCATGGTCATATATTGTCATTAGGAACTCTAATCAACTTCGTGATCAAAAAAAAACAACAAACGTCTGGATACCCTTCAAAAAGACGTTTTAAAACGTATTACCAAAATTAACTCTTTGGCTATATTTACACGCATACGATCCACATTGTCATTTGGACCTCAAATCAACTTCGTGATCAAAAAAGCACCAAAAGTCTGAAAACACCTAAATAAGACTTTATAAAGCGTATTAACAAAATTAACCCATCGGCCATACTACATGCATACATTCCACATTGTCATTTGGACCTCAAATCAAATTCGTAATCAAAAAAGCACCAAACGTCTAGAAACCCCTTAATATGACGTTATAAAGAGTATTAACAAAATTAACCGTTCAGCCATATTAACAAGCATACATCCCACATGGTCATTTGGACCTCAAATCAACTTCGTTATCAAAAAAGCACCAAACGTCTGGAAACCCCTTAATATGACATTATAAGGCGAATTAACAAAATTAACCCATCGGTCATATTAACATGCATACATTCCACATGGTCATTTGGACCTCAAATCAACTTCGTGATCAAGAAAGCACCAAACGTCTGAAAACCCCTCAATAAGACGTTATAAAACGTATAACCAAAATTAACCCTTCGGCCATATTTACACGGATACAATCCACTTGTTCCATTTAACTCAAAAAAACTTCGAGATCGAAAAAGCAACTAACGTCTGGAAACACCAAAATAAGACTTTTTAAAGCGTATTAACAAAATTAACCCATATGCCATACTAACATGCATTCATACCACATTTTCATTTGGACCTCAAAACAACTTCGTGATCAAAAAAGCAATAAACGTCTGAAAACCCCTTAATATGACGTTATAAAGCGTATGAACAAAATTAACCCTTCGGCCATATTTACACGGATACAATCCACTTGTTCTATATAACTCAAAAAAACTTCGAGATCGAAAAAGCAACTAACGTCTGGAAACACCAAAATAAGACTTTTTAAAGCGTATTAACAAAATTAACCCATAAACCATACTAACATGCATTCATACCACATTTTCATTTGGACCTCAAAACAACTTCGTGATCAAAAAAGCAATAAACGTCTGAAAACCCCTTAATATGACGTTATAAAGCGTATGAACAAAATTAACACTTCGGCAATAGTACCACATTGTCATTTGGACCTGAAATCTACTTCGTGAACAAAAAAGCAACTAACGTCTGGAAACAATTCAATAAGACCTTATAAAGCGTATTAATAAAAATAACCCTTCGGCCATTTTAACATGCATGGTAATACATGGTCATTAGGAACTCTAATCAACTTCGTGATCAAAAAAACAACAAACGTCTGGATACCCCTCAATAAGACGTTTTAAAACGTATTACCTAAATTAACCCTTCGGCTATATTAACACGCATACAATCCACATTGTCATTTGGACCTCAAATTAAATTCGTGATCAAAAAAGCCCTAAACGTCTAGAAACCCCTTAATATGACGTTATAAAGCGTATTAACAAAATTAACCCTTCGGCCATATTAACATGCATACATCCCACATGGTCATTTGGACCTCAAATCTACTTCATGATCAAAAAAGAAACTAACGTCTGGAAACAATTCAATAAAACCTCATAAAGCTTATTAACAAAAAAAAACCTTAGCCATATTAAAATGCATACATACCACATTGACATTTGGACCTCAAATCAACTTCGTGATCAAAAAAGCACCAAACTTCTGGAACACCTTAATATGACATTAAAAAGCGTATTAACAAAATTAACCCATCGGTCATATTAACATGCAAACATACCACATGGTCATTTGGACCTCAAATCTACTTCTTGATCAAAAAAGCAACTAACGTGAGGAAACAATTCAATAAGACCTTATAAAGCGTATTAACAAAAAAAAAACTCGGCCATATTAACATGCATACATACCACATTGACATTTGGACCTCAAATCAACTTCGTGATCAAAAAAGCACCAAACGTCTGGAACCCCTTAATATGACATTATAAAGCGTATTTACAAAATTAACCTATCGGTCATATTAACATGCATACATACCACATGGTCATTTGGACCTCAAATCTACTTCGTGATCAAAAAAGCAAATAACGTTCGGCAGCAATTCAATAAGACTTTATAAAGCGTATTAACAAAAATAACCCTTCGGTCATATTAACATGCATACATACCACATGGTCATTTGGACCTCAAATCGACTTCGTGATCAAAAAAGCAACTAACGTCTGGAAGCAATGCAATAAGACCTTATAAAGCGTATTAACAAAAAATAACCCTTCGGCCATATTAACATGCATTCATACATAATGGTCATTTGGACCTCAAATCTACTTCGTGATAAAAAAAGCAACTAACGTCAGGAAACAATTCAATAAGACCTTAAAAAGCGTATTAACAAAAAAAAAACTCGGCCATATTAACATGCATACATACCACATGGACATTTGGACCTCAAATCAACTTCGTGATCAAAAAGGCACCAAACGTCTGGAAACCCCTTAATATGACTTTATAAAGCGTATTAACAAAATTAACCCATCGGTCATATTAACATGCATATATAGCACATGATCATTTGGAAATCAAATTAACTTCGTGATCAAAAAAGCAACAAACGTCTGAAAACCCCTCAATAAGAAGTTATAAAACGTATTACCAAAATTAACCCTCCGGCCATATTTACACGGATACAATCCACTTGTTCATATTTAACTCAAAAAAACTTCGAGATCGAAAAAGCACCATACGTCTGGAAACACCAAAATAAGACTTTTTAAAGCGTAATAACAAAATTAACATATGGGCCATACTAACATGCATTCATACCACAATTTCATTTGGACCTCAAAACAACTTCGTGATCAAAAAAGCATTAAACGTCTGAAAACCCCTTACTATGACGTTATAAAGCGCATGAACAAAATTAACACTTCGGCAATAGTAACATTCATACATACCACATTGTCATTTGGACCTGAAATCTACTTCGTGAACAAAAAAGCAACTAACGTCTGGAAACAATTCAATAAGACATTATAAAGCCATTTTAACATGCATGGTCATACATTGTCATTAGGAACTCTAATCAACTTCGTGATCAAAAAAAAACCACAAACGTCTGGATACCCTTCAATAAGACGTTTTAAAACGTATTACCAAAATTAACTCTTTGGCTATATTTACACGCATACGATCCACATTGTCATTTGGACCTCAAATCAACTTCGTGATCAAAAAAGCACCAAACGTCTGGAAACCCCTTAATATGACATTATAAGGCGAATTAACAAAATTAACCCATCGGTCATATTAACATGCATACATACCACATGGTCATTTGGACCTCAAATCAACTTCGTGATCAAAAAAGCACCAAACGTCTGAAAACCCCTCAATAAGACGTTATAAAACGTATCACCAAAATTAACCCTTCGGCCATATTTACACGGATACAATCCACTTGTTCTATTTAACTCAAAAAAACTTCGAGATCGAAAAAGCACCAAACGTCTGGAAACACCAAAATAAGACTTTTTAAAGCGTATTAACAAAATTAACCCATAGGCCATACTAACATGCATTCATACCACATTTTCATTTGGACCTCAAAACAACTACGTGATCAAAAAAGCATTAAACGTCTGAAAACCCCTTAATATGACGTTATAAAGCGTATGAACAAAATTAACCCATCGGTCATATTAACATGCATACATACCACATTGACATTTGGACCTCAAATCAACTTCGTGATCAAAAAAGCAACTAACGTCTGGAAGCAATGCAATAAGACCTTATAAAGCGTATTAACAAAAATAACCCTTCGGCCATATTAACATGCATACATACCACATGGTCATTTGGACTTCAAATATACTTCGTGATCAAAAAAGCAACTAACGTCTGGAAACACTTTAATAAGACGTTATAAAGCATATTAACAAAATAACCCATCGGCCATATTAACATGCATACATCCTACATGGTCATTTGGACCTCAAATCTACTTCATGATCAAAAAAGCAACTAACGTCTGGAAACAATTCAATAAAACCTTATAAAGCTTATTAACAAAAAAAAACCTTGGCCATATTAAAATGCATACATACCACATTGACATAAGGACCTCAAATCAACTTCGTGATCAAAAAAGCAACTAACGTCTGGAAGCAATGCAATAAGACCTTATAAAGCGTATTAACAAAAATAACCCTTCGGCCATATTAACATGCATACATACCACATGGTCATTTGGACTTCAAATATACTTCGTGATCAAAAAAGCAACTAACGTCTGGAAACACTTTAATAAGACGTTATAAAGCATATTTACAAAATAACCCATCGGCCATATTAACATGCATACATCCTACATTGTCATTGGACCTCAAATCAACTTCGTGATCAAAAAAGCAATAAACGTCTGCAAACCCCTTAATATGACGTTATAAAGTGTATTACCAAAATTAACCCATCGGTCATATTAACATGCATACATACCACATGGTCATTTGGACCTCAAAACTACTTCGTGATTAAAAAAGCAAATAACGTTTGGAAGCAATTCAATAAGACTTTATAAAGCGTATTAACAAAAATAACCCTTCGGTCATATTAACATGCATACATACCACATTGTCATTTGGACCTCAAATCAACTTCGTGATCAAAAAAGCACCAAACGTCTGCAAACCCCATAATATGACGTTATAAAGCGTATTAACAAAATTAACCCATCGGTCATATTAACATGCATACATACCACATGGTCATTTGGACCTCAAATCTACTTCGTGATCAAAAAAGCAAATAACGTTTGGAAGCAATTCAATAAGACTTTATAAAGCGTATTAACAAAAATAACCCTTCGGCCATATTAACATGCATACATACCACATGGTCATGTGGACCTCAAATCTACTTCGTGATAAAAAAAAGCAACTAACGTCAGGAAACAATTCAATAAGACCTAATAAAGCGTATTAACAAAAAAAAACCTCGGCCATATTAACATGCATACATACCACATGGACATTTGGACCTCTAATCAACTTCGTGATCAAAAAAGCACCAAACGTCTGGAAACCCCTTAATATGACATTATAAAGCGTATTAACAAAATTTACCCATCGGTCATATTAACATGCATATATAGCACATGGTCATTTGGAAATCAAATTAACTTCGTGATCAAAAGAGCAACAAACGTCTGAAAACCCCTCAATAAGACGTTATAAAACGTATTACCAAAATTAACCCTTCGGCCATATTTACACGGATACAATCCACTTGTTCATATTTAATTCAAAAAAATTCGAGATCGAAAAAGCACCAAACGTCTGGAAACACCAAAATAAGACTTTTTAAAGCGTATTAACAAAATAAACCCATGGGCCATACTAACATGCATTCATACCACATTTTCATTTGGACCTCAAAACAACTTCGTGATCAAAAAAGCATTAAACGTCTGAAAACCCCTTACTATGACGTTATAAAGAGTATGAACAAAATTAACACTTCGGCAATAGTAACATTCCTACATACCACATTGTCATTTGACCTGAAATCTACTTCGTGAACAAAAAAACAACTAACGTCTGGAAACAATTCAATAAGACCTTATAAAGCGTATTAATAAAAATAACCATTCGGCCATTTTAACATGCATGGTCATACATTGTCATTAGGAACTCTAATCAACTTCGTGATAAAAAAAAAAACAACAAACGTCTGGATACCCTTCAATAAGACGTTTTAAAACGTATTACCAAAATTAACTCTTTGGCTATATTTACACGCATACAATCCACATTGTCATTTGGACCTCAAATCAACTTCGTGATCAAAAAAGCACCAAACGTCTGGAAACCCCTTAATATGACATTATAAGGCGTATTAACAAAATTTACCCATCGGTCATATTAACATGCATATATAGCACATGGCCATTTGGAAATCAAATTAACTTCGTGATCAAAAAAGCAACAAACGTCTGAAAACCCCTCAATAAGACGTTATAAAACGTATTACCGAAATTAACCCTTCGGCCATATTTACACGGATACAATCAACTTGTTCTATTTAACTCAAAAAAACTACGAGATCGAAAAAGCACCAAACGTCTGGAAACACCAAAATAAGACTTTTTAAAGCGTATTAACAAAATTAACCCATAGGCCGTACTAACATGCATTCATACCACATTTTCATTGGGACCTCAAAACAACTACGTGATCAAAAAAGCATTAAACGTCTGAAAACCCCTTAATATGACGTTATAAAGCGTATGAACAAATTAACACTTCGGCAATAGTAACATTCATACATACCACATTGTCATTTGGACCTGAAATCTACTTCGTGAACAAAAAAGCAACTAACGTCTGGAAACAATTCAATAAGACCTTATAAAGCGTATTAATAAAAATAACCCTTCGGCCATTTTAACATGCATGGTCATACATGGTCATTAGGAACTCTAATCAACTTCGTGATCAAAAAAACAACAAACGTCTGGATACCCTTCAATAAGACGTTTTAAAACGTATTACCAAAATTAACTCTTCGGCTATATTTACACGCATACAATCCACATTGTCATTTGGACCTCAAATCAACTTCGTGATCAAAAAAGCACCAAAAGTCTGAAAACACCTAAATAAGACTTTATAAAGCGTATTTACAAAATTAACCAGTCGGCCATACAAACATGCATACACTCCACATTGTCATTTAGACCTCAAATCTACTTCTTGATCAAAAAAGCAACTAACGTCTGGAAACAATTCAATAAGACCTTATAAAGCGTATTAACAAAAAAAACCTCGGCCATATTAACATGCATACATACCACATGGACATTTGGACCTCAAATCAACTTCGTGATCAAAAAAGCACCAAACGTCTGGAACCTCTTAATATGACATTATAAAGCGTATTAACAAAATTAACCCATCGGTCATTATAGCATGCCATCATACCACATTGACATTTGGACCTCAAATCAACTTCGTGATCAAAAAAGCAACTTACGTCTGGAAGCAATGCAATAAGACCTTATAAAGCGTATTAACAAAAATAACCCATCGGCCATATTAACATGCATACATACCACATGGTCATTTGGACCTCAAATATACTTCGTATTCAAAAAAGCAACTTACGTCTGGAAACACTTTAATCAGACGTTATAAAGCATATTAACAAAATAACCCATCGGTCATATTAACATGCATACATACCACATGGTCATTTGGACCTCAAAACTACTTCGTGATCAAAAAAGCAAATAACGTTTGGAAGCAATTCAATAAGACTTTATAAAGCGTATTAACAAAAATAACCCTTCGGTCATATTAACATGCATACATACCACATTGTCATTTGGACCTCAAATCAACTTCGGGATCAAAAAAGCACCAAACGTCTGGAAACCCCTTAATATGACATTATAAAGCGTATTAACAAAATTAACCCATCGGTCATATTAACATGCATATATAGCACATGGTCATTTGGAAATCAAATTAACTTCGTGATAAAAAGAGCAACAAACGTCTGAAAACCCCTCAATAAGACGTTATAAAACGTATTACCAAAATTAACCCTTCGGCCATAATTACACGGATACAAACCACTTGTTCATATTTAACTCAAAAAAACTTCGAGATCGAAAAAGCACCAAACGTCTGGAAACACCAAAATAAGACTTTTTAAAGCGTATTAACAAAATTAACCCATGGGCCATACTAACATGCATTTATACCACATTTTAATTTGGACCTCAAAACAACTTCGTGATCAAAAAAGCATTAAACGTCTGAAAACCCCTTACTATGACGTTATAAAGCGTATGAACAAAATTAACACTTCGGCAATAGTAACATTCATACATACCACATTGTCATTTGACCTGAAATCTACTTCGTGAACAAAAAAACAACTAACGTCTGGAAACAATTCAATAAGACCTTATAAAGCGTTTTAATAAAAATAACCCTTCGGCCATTTTAACATGCATGGTCATACATTGTCATTAGGAACTCTAATCAACTTCGTGATTAAAAAAAAACAACAAACGTCTGGATACCCTTCAATAAGACGTTTTAAAACGTATTACCAAAATTAACTTTTTGGCTATATTTACACGCACACAATCCACATTGTCATTTGGACCTCAAATCAACTTCGTGATCAAAAAAGCACCAAAAGTCTGAAAACACCTAAATAAGACTTTATAAAGCGTATTAACAAAATTAACCCATCGGCCATACTAACATGCATACAATCCACATTGTCATTTGGACCTCAAATCAAATTCGTGATCAAAAAAGCACCAAACGTCTAGAAACCCCTGAATATGACGTTATAAAGAGTATTAACAAAATGAACCCTTCGGCCATATTAACATGCATACATCCCACATGGTCATTTGGACCTCAAATCAACTTCGTGATCAAAAAAGCACCAAACGTCTGGACACCCATTAATATGACATTAAAAGGCGTATTAACAAAATTAACAAATCGGTCATATTAACATGCATACATACCACATGGTCATTTGGACCTCAAATCAACTTCGTGATCAAAAAAGCACCAAACGTCTGAAAACCCCTATATATGACATTATAAGGCGTATTAAGAAAATTAACCCATCGGTCATATTAACATGCATACATACCACATGGTCATTTGGACCTCAAATCAACTTCGTGATCAAAAAAGCACCAAACGTCTGGAAACCCCTTAATATGACATTATAAGGCGTATTAACAAAATTAACCCATCGGTCATATTAACACGGATACAATCCACTTGTTCTATTTAACTCAAAAAACTTCGAGATCGAAAAAGCACCAAACGTCTGGAAACACCAAAATAAGACCTTATAAAGCGTATTAACAAAAAAAACCTCGGCCATATTAACATGCATACATACCACATGGACATTTGGACCTCAAATCAACTTCGTGATCAAAAAAGCACCAAACGTCTGGAACCTCTTAATATGACATTATAAAGCGTATTAACAAAATTAACCCATCGGTCATTATAGCATGCCATCATACCACATTGACATTTGGACCTCAAATCAACTTCGTGATCAAAAAAGCAACTTACGTCTGGAAGCAATGCCATAAGACCTTATAAAGCGTATTAACAAAAATAACCCTTCGGCCATATTAACATGCATACATACCACATGGTCATTTGAACCTCAAATATACTTCGTATTCAAAAAAGCAACTTACGTCTGGAAACACTTTAATCAGACGTTATAAAGCATATTAACAAAATAACCCATCGGCCATACTAACATGCATACATACCACATTGTCATTGGACCTCAAATCAACCTCGTGATCAAAAAAGCAATAAACGTCTGCAAACCCCTTAATATGACGTTAAAAAGTGTATTACCAAAATTAACCCATCGGTCATATTAACATGCATACATACCACATGGTCATTTAGACCTCAAAACTACTTCGTGATCAAAAAAGCAAATAACGTTTGGAAGCAATTCAATAAGACTTTATAAAGCGTATTAACAAAAATAACCCTTCGGTCATATTAACATGCATACATACCACATTGTCATTTGGACCTCAAATCAACTTCGGGATCAAAAAAGCACCAAACGTCTGGAAACCCCTTAATATGACATTATAAAGCGTATTAACAAAATTAACCCATCGGTCATATTAACATGCATATATAGCACATGGTCATTTGGAAATCAAATTAACTTCGTGATAAAAAGAGCAACAAACGTCTGAAAACCCCTCAATAAGACGTTATAAAACGTATTACCAAAATTAACCCTTCGGCCATAATTACACGGATACAAACCACTTGTTCATATTTAACTCAAAAAAACTTCGAGATCGAAAAAGCACCAAACGTCTGGAAACACCAAAATAAGACTTTTTAAAGCGTATTAACAAAATTAACCCATGGGCCATACTAACATGCATTTATACCACATTTTAATTTGGACCTCACAACAACTTCGTGATCAAAAAAGCATTAAACGTCTGAAAACCCCTTACTATGACGTTATAAAGCGTATGAACAAAATTAACACTTCGGCAATAGTAACATTCATACATACCACATTGTCATTTGACCTGAAATCTACTTCGTGAACAAAAAAACAACATACGTCTGGAAACAATTCAATAAGACCTTATAAAGCGTATTAATAAAAATAACCCTTCCGCCATTTTAACATGCATGGTCATACATTGTCATTAGGAACTCTAATCAACTTCGTGATTAAAAAACAACAACAAACGTCTGGATACCCTTCAATAAGACGTTTTAAAACGTATTACCAAAATTAACTTTTTGGCTATATTTACACGCACACAATCCACATTGTCATTTGGACCTCAAATCAACTTCGTGATCAAAAAAGCACCAAAAGTCTGAAAACACCTAAATAATACTTTATAAAGCGTATTAACAAAATTAACCCATCGGCCATACTAACATGCATACAATCCACATTGTCATTTGGACCTCAAATCAAATTCGTGATAAAAAAAGCACCAAACGTCTAGAAACCCCTTAATATGACGTTATAAAGAGTATTAACAAAATGAACCCTTCGGCCATATTAACATGCATACATCCCACATGGTCATTTGGACCTCAAATCAACTTCGTGATCAAAAAAGCACCAAACGTCTGGACACCCATTAATATGACATTAAAAGGCGTATTAACAAAATTAACAAATCGGTCATATTAACATGCATACAAACCACATGGTCATTTGGACCTCAAATCAACTTCGTGATCAAAAAAGCACCAAACGTCTGGAAACCCCTTAATATGACATTATAAGGCGTATTAACAAAATTAACCCATCGGTCATATTAACACGGATACAATCCACTTGTTCTATTTAACTCAAAAAACTTCGAGATCGAAAAAGCACCAAACGTCTGGAAACACCAAAATAAGACTTTTTAAAGCGTATTAACAAAATTAACCCATAGGCCATACTAACATGCATTCATACCACATTTTCATTTGGACCTCAAAACAACTACGTGATCAAAAAAGCATTAAACGTCTGAAAACCCCTTAATATGACGTTATAAAGCGTATGAACAAATTAACATTTCGGCAATAGTAACATTCATACATACCACATTGTCATTTGGACCTGAAATCTACTTCGTGAACAAAAAAGCAACTAACGTTTGGAAACAATTCAATAAGACCTTATAAAGCGTATAAATAAAAATAACCCTTCGGCCATTTTAACATGCATGGTCATACATGGTCATTAGGAACTCTATAATCAACTTCGTGATCAAAAAAACGACAAACGTCTGGATACCCCTCAATAAGACGTTTTAAAACGTATTACCAAAATTAACCCTTCGGCTATATTTACACGCATACAATCCACATTGTCATTTGGACCTCAAATCAACTTCGTGATCAAAAAAGCACCAAACGTCTGAAAACACCTAAATAAGACTTAATAAAGCGTATTAACAAAATTAACCCATCGTCCATACTAACATGCATACATTCCACATTGTCATTTGGACCTCAAATTAAATTCGTGATCAAAAAAGCACTAAACGTCTAGAAACCCCTTAATATGACGTTATAAAGCGTATTAACAAAATTAACCCTTCGGCCATATTAACATGCATACATCCCACATGGTCATTTGGACCTCAAATCTACTTCATGATCAAAAAAGCAACTAACGTCTGGAAACAATTCAATAAAACCTTATAAAGCTTATAAACAAAAAAAAACCTTGGCCATATTAAAATGCATACATACCACATTGACATTTGGACCTCAAATCAACTTCGTGATCAAAAAAGCACCAAACTTCTGGAACACCTTAATATGACATTAAAAAGCGTATTAACAAAATTAACCCATCGGTCATATTATCATGCATACATACCACAT
The DNA here is from genome assembly GCA_934045905.1 of Leuctra nigra. NCBI lineage: Eukaryota > Metazoa > Arthropoda > Insecta > Plecoptera > Leuctridae > Leuctra > Leuctra nigra. Next base: position 31,282,274 of record OW203767.1, on the reverse strand, counting down.
GGTCATTTGGACCTCAAATCTACTTCTTGATCAAAAAAGCAACTAACGTGAGGAAACAATTCAATAAGACCTTATATAGCGTATTAACAAAAAAAAAAACTCGGCCATATTAACATGCATACATACCACATTGACATTTGGACCTCAAATCAACTTCGTGATCAAAAAATTACCAAACGTCTGGAACCCCTTAATATGACATTATAAAGCGTATTTACAAAATTAACCCATCGGTCATATTAACATGCATACATACCACATGGTCATTTGGACCTCAAATCTACTTCGTGATCAAAAAAGCAAATAATGTTCGGAAGCAATTCAATAAGACTTTATAAAGCGTATTAACAAAAATAACCCTTCGGTCATATTAACATGCATACATACCACATGGTCATTTGGACCTCAAATCGACTTAATGATCAAAAAAGCAACTAACGTCTGGAAGCAATGCAATAAGACCTTATAAAGCGTATAAACAAAAATAACCCTTCGGCCATATTAACATGCATTCATACAACATGGTCATTTGGACCTCAAATCTACTTCGTGATAAAAAAAGCAACTAACGTCAGGAAACAATTTAATAAGACCTTAAAAAGCGTATTACCAAAAAAAAACCTCGGCCATATAAACATGCATACATACCACATGGACATTTGGACCTCAAATCAACTTCGTGATCAAAAAAGCACCAAACGTCTGGAAACCCCTTAATATGACATTATAAAGCGTATAAACAAAATAAAACCATCGGTCATATTAACATGCATATATAGCATGGTCATTTGGAAATCAAATTAACTTCGTGATCAAAAAAGCAACAAACGTCTGAAAACCCCTCAATAAGACGTTATAAAACGTATTACCAAAATTAACCCTTCGGCCATATTTACACGGATACAATCCACTTGTTCATATTTAACTCAAAAAAACTTCGAGATCGAAAAAGCACCAAACGTCTGGAAACACCAAAATAAGACTTTTTAAAGCGTATTAACAAAATTAACCCATGGGCCATACTAACATGCATTCATACCACAATTTCATTTGGACCTCAAAACAACTTCGTGATCAAAAAAGCATTAAACGTCTGAAAACCCTTTACTATGACGTTATAAAGCGCATGAACAAAATTAACACTTCGGCAATAGTAACATTCATACATACCACATTGTCATTTGGACCTGAAATCTTCTTCGTGAACAAAAAAGCAACTAACGTCTGGAAACAATTCAATAAGACCTTATAAAGCGTATTAATAAAAATAACCCTTCAGCCATTTTAACATGCATGGTCATATATGGTCATTAGGAACTCTAATCAACTTCGTGATCAAAAAAACAACAAACGTCTGGATACCCTTCAATAAGACGTTTTAAAACGTATTACCAAAATTAACTCTTCGTCATATTTACACGCATACAATCCACATTGTCATTTGGACCTCAAATCAACTTCGTGATCAAAAAAGCACCAAAAGTCTAAAAACCCCTTAATATGACGTTATAAAGCGTATTAACAAAATTAACCCTTCGGCCATATTAACATGCATACATCCCACATGGTCATTTGGACCTCAAATCTACTTCCTAATCAAAAAAGCAACTAACGTCTGGAAACAATTCAATAAGACCTTATAAAGCGTATTAACAAAAAAAAAAACTCGGCCATATTAACATGCATACATACCACATGGACATTTGGACCTCAAATCAACTTCGTGATCAAAAAAGCACCAAACGTCTGGAACCCCTTAATATGACATTATAAAGCGTATTAACAAAATTAACCCATCGGTCATATTAACATGCATACATACCACATTGACATTTGGACCTCGAAGCAACTTCGTGATCAAAAAAGCAACTAACGTCTGGAAGCAATGCAATAAGACCTTATAAAGCGTATTAACAAAAAAAACCCTTCGGCCATATTAACATGCATACATACCACATGGTCATTTGGACCTCAAATATACTTCGTGATCAAAAAAGCAACTAACGTCTGGAAACACTTTAATAAGACGTTATAAAGCATATTAACAAAATAACCCATCGGCCATACTAACATGCATACATACCACATTGTCATTGGACCTCAAATCAACTTCGTGATCAAAAAAGCAATAAACGTCTGCAAACCCCTTAATATGACGTTATAAAGTGTATTACTAAAATTAACCCATCGGTCATATTAACATGCATACATACCACATGGTCATTTGGACCTCAAAACTACTTCGTGATCAAAAAAGCAAATAACGTTTGGAAGCAATTCAATAAGACTTTATAAAGCGTATTTACAAAAATAACCCTTCGGTCATATTAACATGCATACATACCACATTGTCATTTGGACCTCAAATCAACTTCGTGATCAAAAAAGCACCAAACGTCTGCAAACCCCATAATATGACGTTATATAGCGTATTAACAAAATTAACCCATCGGTCATATTAACATGCATACATACCACATGGTCATTTGGACCTCAAATCTACTTCGTGATCAAAAAAGCAAATAACGTTTGGAAGCAATTCAATAAGACTTTATAAAGCGTATTAACAAAAATTACCCTTCGGTCATATTAACATGCATACATACCACATGGTCATTTGGACCTTAAATCGACTTCGTGATCAAAAAAGCAACTAACGTCTGGAAGCAATGCAATAAGACCTTATTAAGCGTATTAACAAAAATAACCCTTCGGCCATATTAACATGCATACATACCACATGGTCATGTGGACCTCAAATTTACTTCGTGATAAAAAAAGCAACTAACGTCAGGAAACAATTCAATAAGACCTTATAAAGCGTATTAACAAAAAAAAAACCTCGGCCATATTAACATGCATACATACCACATGGACATTTGGACCTCAAATCAACTTCGTGATCAAAAAAGCACCAAACCTCTGGAAACCCCTTAATATGACATTATAACGCGTATTAACAAAATTAACCCATCGGTCATATTAACAAGTGTATATAGCACATGGTCATTTGGAAATCAAATTAACTTCGTGATCAAAAAAGCAACAAACGTCTGAAAACCCCTCAATAAGACGTTATAAAACGTATTACCAAAATTAACCCTTCGGCCATATTTACACGGATACAATCCACTTGTTCATATTTAACTCAAAAAAACTTCGAGATCGAAAAAGCACCAAACGTCTGGAAACACCAAAATAAGACTATTTAAAGCGTATTAACAAAATTAACCCATGTGCCATACTAACATGCATTCATACCACATTTTCATTTGGACCTCAAAACAACTTCGTAATCAAAAAAGTGTTAAACGTCTGAAAACCCCTTACTATGACGTTATAAAGCGTATGAACAAAATTAACACTTCGGCAATAGTAACATTCATACATACCACATTGTCATTTGGACCTGAAATCTACTTCGTGAACAAAAAAACAACTAACGTCTGGAAACAATTCAATAAGACCTTATAAAGCGTATTAATAAAAATATCCTTTCGGCCATTTCAACATGCATGGTCATACATTGTCATTAGGAACTCTAATCAACTTCAAGATAAAAAAAAAACAACAAACGTCTGGATACCCTTGAATAAGACGTTTTAAAACGTATTACCAAAATTAACTCTTTGGCTATATTTACACGCATACAATCCACATTGTCATTTGGACCTCAAATCAACTTCGTGATCAAAAAAGCACCAAAAGTCTGAATACACCTAAATAAGATTTTATAAAGCGTATTAACAAAATTAACCCATCAACCATACTAACATGCATTCATACCACATTTTCATTTGGACCTCAAAACAACTTCGTGATCAAAAAAGCATTACACGTCTGAAAACCCCTTACTATGACGTTATAAAGCGTATGAACAAAATTAACACTTCGGCAATAGTAACATTCATACATACCACATTGTCATTTGGACCTGAAATCTACTTCGTGAACAAAAAAGCAACTAACGTCTGGAAACAATTCAATAAGACCTTATAAAGCGTATTAATAAAAATAACCCTTCGGCCATTTTAACATGCATGGTCATACATTGTCATTAGGAACTCTAATCAACTTCGTGATCAAAAAAACAACAAACGTCTGGATACCCTTCAATAAGACGTTTTAAAACGTATTACCAAAATTAACTCTTTGGTTATATTTACACGCATACAATCCACATTGTCATTTGGACCTCAAATCAACTTCGTGATCAAAAAAGCACCACAAGTCTGAAAACACCTAAATAAGACTTTATAAAGCGTATTAACAAAAATAACCCTTCGGCCATATTAACATGCATACATACCACATGGTCATTTGGACCTTAAATCGACTTCGTGATCAAAAAAGCAACTAAGGTCTGGAAACACTTTAATAAGACGTTATAAAGCATATTAACAAAATTAACCCATCGGCACAACTAACATGTATACATACCACATTGTCATTTGGACCTCAAATCAACTTCGTGATCAAAAAAGCACCAAACGTCTGCAAACCCCTTAATTTGATGTTATAAAGCGTATTAACAAAATTAACCCATTGGTCATATTAACATGCATACATACCTCATGGTAATTTGGACCTCAAATCTACTTCGTGATCAAAAAAGCAACTAACTTCTAAAAGCAATGCAATAAGACCTTATAAAGCGTATTAACAAAAATAAACCTTCGGCCATATTAACATGCATACATACCACATGGTCATTTGTACCTCAAATCGACTTCGTGATCAAAAAAGCAACTAACGTCTGGAAACACTTTAATAAGACGTTATAAAGCATATTAACAAAATTAACCCATCGGCCATACTAACATGCATACATTCCACATTGTCATTTGGACCTCAAATCGACTTCGTGATCAAAAAAGCAACTAACGTCTGGAAACACTTGTATACGACGTAATAAAGCATATTAACAAAATTAACCTATCGGCCATACTAACATGCATAGATACCACATTGTCATTTGGATATCAAATCGACTTCGTGATCAAAAAAGCAACTAACGTCTGGAAACACCAAAATAAGACTTTTTAAAGCGTATTAACAAAATTAACCCATAGGCCATACTAACATGCATTCATACCACATTTTCATTTTGACCTCAAAACAACTTCGTGATCAAAAAAGCATTAAACGTCTGAAAACCCCTTAATATGACGTTATAAAGCGTATGAACAAAATTAACACTTCGGCAATAGTAAATTCATACATACCACATTGTCATTTGGACCTGAAATCTACTTCGTGAACAAAAAAGCAACTAACGTCTGGAAACAATTCAATAAGACCTTATAAAGCGTATTAATAAAAATAACCCTTCGGCCATTTTAACATGCATGGTCATACATGGTCATTAGGAACTCTAATCAACTTCGTGATCAAAAAAACAACAAAGTCTGGATACCCCTCAATAAGACGTTTTAAAACGTATTACCAAAATTAACCCTTCGGCTATATTTACACGCATACAATCCACATTGTCATTTGGACCTCAAATCAACTTCGTGATAAAAAAAGCACCAAACGTCTGAAAACACCTAAATATGACTTTATAAAGCGTATTAACAAAATTAACCCATCGGCCATACTAACATGCATACATTCCTCATTGTCATTTGGACCTCAAATCAAATTCGTGATCAAAAAAGCACCAAACGTCTAGAAACCACTTAATATGACGTTATAATGCGTATTAACAAAATTAACCCTTCGGCCATATTAACATGCATACATCCCACATGGTCATTTGGACCTCAAATCTACTTCATGATCAAAAAAGCAACTAACGTCTGGAAACAATTCAATAAGACCTTATAAAGCTTATTAACAAAAAAAAAACTCGGCCATATTAAAATGCATACATGCAACATTGACATTTGGACCTCAAATCAACTTCGTGATCAAAAAAGCACCAAACTTCTGGAACACCTTAATATGACATTAAAAAGCGTATTAACATAATTAACCCATCGGTCATATTAACATGCATTCATACCACATGGTCATTTGGACCTCAATTCTACTTCTTGATCAAAAAAGCAACTAACGTCAGGAAACAATTCAATAAGACCTTATAAAGCGTACTAACAAAAAAAAAACTCGACCATATTAACATGCATACATACCACATTGACATTTGGACCTCAAATCAACTTCGTGATCAAAAAAGCACCAAACGTCTGGAACCCCTTAATATGACATTATAAAGCGTATTAACAAAATTAACCCATCGGTCATATTAACATGCATACATACCACATGGTCATTTGGACCTCAAATCTACTTCGTGATCAAAAAAGCAAATAACGTTTGGAAGCAATTCAATAAGACTTTATAAAGCGTATTATCAAAAATAACCCTTCGGTCATACTAACATGCATACATACCACATGGTCATTTGGACCTCAAATCTACTTCGTGATTAAAAAAGCAACTAACGTCAGGAAACAATTCAATAAGACCTTATAAAGCGTATTAACAAAAAAAAACCTCGGCCATATTAACATGCATACATACCACATGGACATTTGGACCTCAAATCAACTTCGTGATCAAAAAAGCACCAAACGTCTGGAAACCCCTTAATATGACATTATAAAGCGTATTAACAAAATTAACCCATCGGTCATATTAACATGCATATATAGCACATGGTCATTTGGAAATCAAATTAACTTCGTGATCAAAAAAGCAACAAACGTCTGAAAACCCCTCAATAAGACGTTATAAAACGTATTACCAAAATTAACCCTTCGGCTATATTTACACGGATACAATCCACTTGTTCATATTTAACTTAAAAAACTTCGAGATCGAAAAAGCACCAAACGTCTAGAAACACCAAAATATTACTTTTTAAAGCGTATTAACAAAATTAACCCATGGGCCATACTAACATGCATTCATACCACATTTTCATTTGGACCTCAAAACAACTTCGTGATCAAAAAAGCATTAAACGTCTGAAAACCCCTTACTATGACGTTATAAAGCGTATGAACAAAATTAACACTTCGGCAATAGTAACATTCATAGTAACATACTATGTTACATAGTATTCATAGTAGTTCATAGTTCATAGTAACAATCCACATTGCCATTTGGACCTGAAATCTACTTCGTGAACAAAAAAGCAAGAAACGTCTGGAAACAATTCAATAAGACCTTATAAAGCGTATTAATTAAATAACCCTTCTGCCATTTTAACATGCATGGTCATACAATGTCATTAGGAACTCTAATCAACTTCGTGATCAAAAAAACAACAAACGTCTGGATACCCTTCAATAAGACGTTTTAAAACGTATTACGAAAATTAACTCTTTGGCTATATTTACACGCATACAATCCACATTGTCATTTGGACCTCAAATCAACTTCGTGATCAAAAAAGCACCAAAAGTCTGAAAACACCTAAATAAGACTTTATAAAGCGTATTTACAAAATTAACCAGTCGGCCATACAAACATGCATACACTCCACATTGTCATTTGGACCTCAAATCAAATTCGTGATCAAAAAAGCACCAAACGTCTAGAAACCCCTTAATATGACGTTATAAAGAGTATTAACAAAATTAACCCTTCGGCCATATTAACATGCATACATCCCACATGGTCATTTGGACCTCAAATCTACTTCTTGATCAAAAAAGCAACCAACGTCTGGTAACAATTCAATCAGACCTTATAAAGCGTATTAACAAAAAAAAACGTTGGCCATATGAACATGCATACATACCACATTGACATTTGGACCTCAAATCCACTTCGTGATCAAAAAAGCACCAAACGTCTGGAACCCCTTAATATGACATTATAAAGCGTATTAACAAAATTAACCCATCGGTCATATCTAAGACTATATTAACATGCATACATACCACATGGTCATTTGGACCTCAAATCAACTTCGTGATCAAAAAAGCACCAAACGTCTGGAAACCCCTTAATATGACATTATAAGGCGTATTAACAAAATTAACCCATCGGTCATATTTACATGCATATATAGCACATGGTCATTTGGAAATCAAATTAACTTCGTGATCAAAAAAGCAACAAACGTCTGAAAACCCCTCAATAAGACGTTATAAAACGTATTACCAAAATTAACCCTTCGGCCATATTTACACGGATACAATCCACTTGTTCTATTTAACTCAAAAAAACTTCGAGATCGAAAAAGCACCTGAGCTTCCACAAAAGGGTCGTGGAGCGATTCTTAATAAGGAATATACACCAGCAAACACATGGATCTCCAAGATGAACGGCCTGTCGAGCTCTGAATGGCGAGATGCCATAAAGATGACTGCCAATGTTGCTCCGGTGCGAGTTCTCCATGGAAGAAGCCAGAACGGAATCCGATGTCGCCGTTGCGGCATCGAGATCGAAACCCTCCCTCACGTTCTTGGCTTCTGCAAACATGGAGAACTCCTCCGGAACACACGCCACCACTCCATCCGATCGGCTATCGCCGGCGAGCTAAAGAAGAAAGGATGGGAAGTCGCCGAAGAGGTGCATGGTGTAGCTGTCGACGAGAGCAATCGGCGCATCGACATCATTGCCATTGATCCAGTCTCTCGTCGCGGCTACATCATGGATCCGACCATACGCTTCGAGACGCACGCCGGCCAGAGCGAAGACGTAGACACAGAGAAGAAAGACATCTACAATCCCACCATCCCGTACTTCCTGGAGAAGTACGGAGCCACGTCGTTAGAGGTGATTGGACTGCTCATCGGAGCAAGAGGAACCATCACCAGTTTTTTTAAGGATTTTTGCAAGGCATTTAAATTTAGTAAATCATTTATATCACACATTAGCATTTTATCATTGAAGGGCTCCATTTCCATTTTACGTAATCATCTTTATAATTAATATTAGTTATAATATTAGCCATTAGTCATTTATTATTCTCAATTTCAATTTATTATTTTACTATACTGTGTCCTAGTGGCAGTCATGTCTGATGACAGTGTTTTGTTTATTAAATAAAAGTTTTCTCTCTAAGAATTCTAAATTTTTACAGTAATCCAGTCGATACCTCTGTATACAAATGAAAATCAAATTACGGGAACACTTGAGAACAGTTGGTAGAGCAATTAACTGGACATTCAGAGGAGCTGGGTTCGAATCCCAGAGGGGGAAAATCTTTTAATCTTGCAGTTGGTATTTATTCATAAACAATGTGAGATTTCCCAATTTTGAGATCCAGTAGGCCGAAAATGCCATGTTATTGCTTACAGTAAAAGTGTTTGGTCTGCTCCTCAGTTTTTAGGCATTTACGGTATGTTGAGTGTCTGTGAGTGTACGGTACGACTTGGCTGGGTGGAGCGACCGCTCCACTAGATACCCTTACCTAATGACATTTAATTCGATAATAGTATTAACGGTGTTAGTAGTGTAAGTATTTACTAACATAGAGACTATTTAGTTACGGAGGGCCATGTGAACTTCGATCACTAGTAGATAGCATTTGAGACTTCTGGACCGGGATGTGGAGATGTGGAAAATCTCAGCTTAGAGTGTGAGCCTATTTTATGACGTCACATCTTGTTTTGGCGCCATTTTGTCACGTGTTTCCGGTTCCCGCGCTCTAGTGTCAGCATATTTTAACCATTTCCGCCATTTTATCCGCCATTTTGTTCCGCAATTTTGTCCACCATTTTATCCGCCATTTTCTTCCGCCATGTGAGTTTGACAGGGCGGCATTTTCAAACGTATTTCCGGTTCCTACACTCTAGCTCGAGCATATTTCCGCCATTTTCTTCCTTCATGTCACGTGTGTTCTTCTGACGTCACTTTTTTAAATTAAAAATGTATCTCGAGGTGGATTTGAACCTGCTACCACTGGAATAGGAATCCAACGCCTTAACCACTCGGCTAATTAGGCGATGAGAGAAAGACGATGCAATAAGCATATACATAGGTGGTTAATGACCTATGCAGCAACGTCATCCAGTTGTCAAGGTAAGTTTTGGCGCAAACATTTAAACTTCGCGCTCGACTGCAGCGCTATCTAGGTGATAATAATTACATTAATAAAAAGCGGCACAAAAATTTGAATTTATATTTCGCGCTCGACTACAACGCTATCTAGGTGACAATAATTGTATTTACTAAAAGCGGCACAAAAATTTGAATTTATATTTCGCGCTCGGCTATAACGCTATCTAGGAGACAATAATTGTATTTATGAAAAGTGGTGTAGAAATTTAAATTTATATTTCATACTCGACTGTAGCACTCTCTAGGTGTCAATAATTGTATTAATTAAAACTAACGCAAATAATTAGAATGTAAAGATAATTTGAAATTTTGTTTTGTTTTCACATAATCCAACTGATATTTGGACATTGAATCCTACATCTTATAATGGATTGGGATGTGGATGTGGATGAGGATGTGGATGGTAGCATCTTTTTCCAACGAAGGTATGTTGCAATATGTCGTCACTTATACGGGGACATTATAATTTTTCTTAATACATATAGGCTGTTCAATTTACGCTTACAACGCCGTTAGGGTGTAACTAAGCAGCACCATCCAGACCTTCCATCTGAATTCACACTTTGCCAACCTAAACTCTCCAAATAAAATCCGCTAACTTGAATGTGCCACCTAGTTCTAGCTGATTTTCATTTTGTAGTGTTGGTGCTAGCGTAGTACATCATTTTCGTTGCCATCTTCACCACCATAATCATTGTACAGAAGATTTGAACAAACTGTAGCAGAACCAAAACCGGGTATCTAGCCAGGATGAGGATGTGGATGAGGATGTGGATGGGGTGGGGGTGATGATGAGGATGAAGATAAGAGAAGGTGAAAATATGTTTAGGTACTCTTAATAATGGGTCGGTTAAGTTTGCTTATAAATAAATACCAAGTTCTTGACAATTAATTTAACTGAGTTTTATATAAAAATTATAAATCGGATTCTAGTCACAACTTGATATTTTTTCATAAGCTCCCCTAAAAGATCTCGGCACATGTTTTTCATATTGTGTTCACTATTGAAAGCATAATATAAAGTGATACATTCAAAATATTATAAATTTTACGTCATATCAAATATTGTTACAATTTACTTTTTTCTTAATTGTAGAGCATAACTGTTGGAGTGATCTTGTCCTTCATACTGAATTTGATATAAACGTTTTTCGTTAATATCCTTCAAATCATCATCAGTAAATACATCGTTGAAACGTTTTGGTAAAAAAATTTTGATTGCATAATGTTGCTCTTCTCCTATTTTTGGTTGCCATTCCGAGACAAAGGAAACTGTTGCCAGGAGAGATGGACCATATTTTGTCTTGACACGTTTCATTTCTTCGATGGTGTACCACATCAGGTGCTCCATTTCACATATTTTCTTCACTGGAATCATAGCTGAGATGTTCCCGCTTCCCACATTGTTGAATTTCTCTACGAACGTCTAAAACAAATCAATGAAAGAAAAGTGTTTTACGAATGCTTTGATTTAAATGTTATACAAATATATCCTTATATTTTGAATGTAATTACTCACCATTGTTATGTTGAGATGATTTACTGCAGCAAAGAGCAAAGTGTTGAACGATGTCGACTGTTGAAGGTTGAAGGTTGTACTGATGACGACTCGCGAAATTTCAAGTGACATCCACTTCTTGATATTGTCAATTCATCAATTTACAAACAAAATATTGATGACGTTGTATTATTCTCACGAAACACAAAGTTGGACAATCACTCACTGAATATTATACAATAGTTAGCATTTCTTTGAAATTTCAAGATTCATTTCTTTTAATAAAAAATCCATTCCTAATTCAAACACAACTCTCTGATTGATTTTATCACGTTGATTATCTATTTTCACAATAGTTTTAACAAAATGGGACAAATCATCTATATTAACATCAGATTTTTTAATTAATCGTGTTTTTAGATAATTATTTAAATTTGTTTTCACAAATCTGCAATACGCATTCTTAACAACACTGCTTTTATCTTTGACTTGTGTAAGAGTAAAAGTGATGGCTTCTGATTGCTACAGAATTTCTCTACATATCCTTTCACTTAAAATCACACCGAAATTCACATTACTTATACTTTTTAAACCGATATATTTCCCATGAACATTTTCTTCAACAAACATGGTATGATTATCAAACACTTTTTGAGGTGAATCTCGAACATCGATGATAAACGCATATGTGGTCCACATCTTGAGTTCTTCCAAAAATTCTATCCATTCCAAAAACGATATAATCACACCAGAACCATTTATCGATGAAATTATTTTAACAAACGGTGTAAACTCATCTTCAGCATTCAGCCCAACGATAATCAGTTTTGATCGATATGGATTCACATAGAAAAGTGATTGCACAACACCGAGAAATGGTTTTTCGTCTATTGCTGGAGTGATTTCCATTTTTTTTTTTTTTAAATATACAATTTCAACTATCTTCGATAAATCTTCAGAGGTAACTGACCTCTTTCATGGTAAATCGCAAATCAAATTGAATCTAACAAAATGTAATCGTCAGCATTTTTACTTTGAAACAAGACAGGTTTGAACAGGAAATGCAGGACATTGACCTCTCCTATGAAATGCGCATTATTTTTTGATTGCACGTGCGCAACAGCACTGTCCACCATATCCGGTGTCATGTTTCATGCAGTGGCCGAATATTTTAAAATAGGTTGATCTCACGAGTCGATCATTTTTTTTCGGGCGATTTTTTATTAAAATGTTTGAGAAACGAATTTAGTATTTTCCCTCTAGCTCTATGAGCTTAGAAAAAAGCGCAATATTCACCGCAAACATTTGATGTAACGCTTTGTAGGGGAATATGATTATAAGTCCAGCTTTTACAATGTTGATTTAGAAATTAACGGTGTCCACGAATGAGTGGAGGATAACCAAAACTACAAAAAAATTCCCCATTTCCACGAGTATCAATGTGAGAAGCGACCCAATGTTGACCCTTGCACCTTGCTATATCGGTATTGGCAATCAATTGAATCGGACGACCCACATGTTTAGGTAGTGTATCAGCAGCAAAAACACCAATAAATAAATCTTTAGAATATTTATCTTGAGAAAGTGTATTTTTTAATACATTTGCATACATTTTAAATTAATCCTTAACAACAATACTCTTCGCATCCATAGGTAGACCTCGAATGAACATACAAATCAGGACTCCAGTGTTTATGTTCATAAAACGGGATGTCTTGAGGCAACCATTTATATATTTCCTGGAAGTCGAGACTCCACATTACCAGGTTCCCGGAGAAGTACTCGGTAGTAATGTTCCCGAAATTATTGCGCCCGCACCTCGACCACCTAACCCGCCTCGCTCGCGTCTGGAAACAAATAGACTGCTAGCTTGCAAATTAGAACACGGCCTGCACGCAAATTAGTGTCTCTATACCAGTTTCAACCAATCAGCCAACAATTAATTAATTGGTTATGAATGAAGAGGATAGAATCATCGTGAATAACGTGTAAACTCCCGAACCTAGGCTAGAAAACTTGACATTCTTGAAATCGTAAAGTGAAATGTTCCGTGGGTCGACCCCGGTCCGGGTCGCGTATTTCCGAAACATACACGATTTCGGTCCCTATGTCATATATATACGATTGTGACTCCTCCCTCACGCAAGTGGCGGTAGATTTTAAAATGTATAATAAATTATTTAAAAGCGTACTATCTTAAAATGTATAAATAAAATACGAAGATGATTTTATTACTTGGTAAACGTTTTTCTTGTTTATCACACAAAGAAATGCAAATTGTGCTCTGATTTTTTATATTTTGAAATGGCATAGGCTCACAATCACACAGTAATTCCGTAAGAAGTGATAATGTTCACGCTAGACCATTGTCTACATGACATTCTGAAATGTTTAGCTAACTTGATTGAAATTTTTACAAGTTATTGAGGTTTTAGAAATGAGTTATTAAATCGTTGTGTGCTTTTATTTCCAATTTACTTTGACGTCCAATTTCATGTAAAGGATGAATGCAACTATGTATATTATTATAAAGCCAATATCAGATTATTTTAAAAAAATACAACTGATATTTTTCATAGTTGTGCGCATAAACTTCAGCCAATTCTAAAAGCAGGTTTAGCCTCAAAAGGAATGTTATAAATAAAATAAAACATGTCAATTCGACTATTGAAATAGTAATACAAATTTTAATGATTAATTAAGAAAATGGGTACACTCTTTTCAAAAAAATACAAAAATGAAATCCACAATTGACAGTAAGAACTCAATAGTATTTTACAACGTTGGTATTTAAAAATTGATAAATACTACACCTCTATTTTTGTTGGCAATGACTCGTTCCATTTAAAATCGTCCAATTTACGAAAAAATCGTTGCGGCATGATTTTTGATAATGTTCAAAATTTGCTAAGTTATAACTTGATCCTAGCTGAGTTTAAATTAATTTTTTCACATTTTTCAAATTCACCCTTCTCAAGTTACATGACCTTGAACATTGGCCTGGGTGGTAAAAATAGCTCAAGTAAGCTCTTGCAAAACTCGCTGTAATTTCCAAACGAATCAAGATAACGGGTTCCAGTAAATTTTGTACTCTTCAACATATTCCCGTCTATCATTTTGGTTCTCATAATGTTTGTCGTACACCCTCTGCGTGACCTTCAAATCAGGGGTTAAATATCGAGTATAATTTTTCAAAATTTACTGTATTTGACGCTCGATTTACTACCCAAGGGTTGTAAATATCAAGTAAATTATTTTTTTGGATATTCTACGTATATATGGCTTAGTTACTAACCTTCGTTTGTTTAGTTAATTTTAAGCCTTCGTACATAAAATAAAACTTCAAAATCTGAATTATTGTCAAATTGTTACTCTTCAACCCCATTTGTACCCAAGAGGGCAAAGAGCCAAAACTTTGAGTTGATGCTCGATTAGTAACTCATATATTGATGTTCAATATCTGCAAGTTTCGTTTTGTTATTCTACGTTTTGTAGAAATGTCGAATATTTTTGTTTTTACATTAAATGGAATATGGTCAAATTGACTATGTTCAACCCCCTAAGGCTATCTACCCAAGTGGGCAAAGCGCCAAAAATGTGAGTTGGTGCTCGATTAATGACTCATATATTGATATTCAATCCCTGAAAGTTTCGTTTTGTTCTTCGACTTTATGTAGAAATGGCAAGTAGTTTTGTTGAACCATTATTTTTTGTGTTCTAGAAAATCCCCTAGTACAATACCTCTATACCCATATAGAAAAGTTACGTTACCAACTGATGACATTTACTTAACCAATAGATGAAATTCAGAAAATTACGTGACCAAGTAGTGTCCAACAGATGACTTGTGCTGACCAACTGTTTTAGCTGACCATTTTAAGGTAACCAATAGGTTAACATCTGGGTACCATCTAATGACAAATTAGAGACAATTTTGGTTCGCGGTGGTTAACTGTTTGTTACGGGTCATGTATGTTACCAAGTCGTAACCATGCGCGACCGACATGTGACCAACTGGGTACACATTTGGTTGCAAGGGGTAACCTCTTAGTCATGAGTATTTGTTAGTTACCAAGTCGTAACCATGCGCGACCGACAAGTGACCAACTGGGTACACATTTGGTTGCCGGTGGTAACCTCTTAGTCATGAGCACTTGTTAGTTACCAAGAGGTGACATTGGACGACCGACATGTAACCAACTAGATACACATTTGGTTGCCGGTGGTAACCTCTTAGTCACGAGCACTTGTTAGTTACCAAGACGTGACATTGGACGACCGACAAGTGACCAACTGGGTACACATTTGGTTGCCGGTGGTAACCTCTTAGTCATGAGCACTTGTTAGTTACCAAGACGTGACATTGGACGACCGACAAGTGACCAACTGGGTACACATTTGGTTGCCGGTGGTAACCTCTTAGTCATGAGTACTTGTTAGTTACCAAGAGGTGACATTGGACGACCGACAAGTGACCAACTGGGTACACATTTGGTTGCCGGTGGTAACCTCTAAGTCATTAGCACTTGCTAGTTACCAAGACGTGACTATCTAACGATAACACATGACCATTTGAAGACGAATTTTGGTTTCCGGTGACCAAGACGTTACTAAGACTGACAATCTAGTGACCAACTTGTTGAAAAACGAACATTTTCGTTATTTTCGTTTCAGCTTCAATGTCGGGGGAAGTTACATATTGTTAGAATGACTTCAAATAAGAATATTTTCTTGAGATATAATTGTGTTTTTCCTGTTTATTTCGCAAACCTAGCGTTGCAATAGTACATTTTGGATGCGTAATTGAATACAGAATCCGAATCTGAAGTCAGATTTAAAAAATATGAAAACAGACAAGAAATAAATGCAATAAACTGTAGTGTGAGAGCCTTTAGGTCGATAAGGGCCATATTCATATAGATATTTAGGGTATAAGGAACCTTATGACTTTCAGATTCCACTGTGTGGAATCGGTTTTAACTTTACATAATAAATGTTATAATGTACACAAGTACCTACATTTATTAACTGAATATTATGATACGGATTATTAGTGCAGTTAATTCAAAACGCGTGTCGGTTTTCTGAAAACCGAGACAATTACAAATAATTTACAATAATCTATGCCCAGTTGACACACATAGGTACCAGAAAACAAGTAGGTCACAAGTAGTACAAGTTGTAGTAAGAATTCTAAATTTTTACAGTAATCCAGTCGATACCTCTGTATACAAATGAAAATCAAATTACGGGACGAGAAACTTTTAAACTGATAAAATTCAAAATGGTACACACAATTATCTAAGTAAATACAAGAAAATTATTGCTATTTTATTTATTCCGTTGATAAACTTGAAAGTTTATAGTCATTGTGAAATCTAAAATATGTATTTTATTAGATGGAGTAGAATTAGAAACCATAGTTATACCTTGTTCCACTCTTCCCTTGTAACGCTTTTAATTTTTCCCGCCCTACGCGCTTACCAACTCGCTACCATGCTCGACCAACACGTGACCAAGTGCAGACAAATTTTGTTGTAAGTGGTAATCTATCTGTCACTAAACCTTGCTAGTTACCAAGTCGTAACCACACATGACCGACAAGTGACCGTTTGGTGACCAATTTTGTTGCCGGACGTTACCAAGTCGTGACATCCGAAAAACCGTTAGATTTTACAGCGACTTCGCGGCGCCAGGGTTCGTTTTAGCGTTCGTACAAATCGACTCGACTCGACACAACAAGACGTGTTACGCTGGACGGAAGGATTATTTCGTTTCATATTTGTGTTTATTTCAATCATCCGTATACTACACTAGGAAAACGCTCAGTGTAACGCGTTGATGAGCGAGCACAGAACATGCAACATCCCCATAGTAACGATGCACGACACGGCACAAGACGATTTTCTCTGCAATTTTTCAATCTCCACAATACTCTGGATGAATAACAGATCCATTGTGTCGTGAAGTCTTACCTACATACCTTCTCCAGAAATCTCTTGTCACATCCCATACTAAACTCGTAAAATTACAAATAAACTTGACTGATTGGGTTTACAATATGTAAAATTTAATATTAAGTTGGTCTTGATCACCATGCAAAATTTGAACTTTGTGTGAACATTTTTATTGTCGACCAATCAGAAGACATTATTTAAACTTAAACCAATTAGAGGATTTGGCCTTCGTACTGCATCCGATTTTATGCGCTAGCTCAAAAATGCTTTCATTTTACTGTACATTGTGGATAGCTTGGCTGCTCTACAGGCCTTGCCTTGGAACTGAAGCTTAAAGAAGGCAGGGATGACAATTTAGTATAGGAATCCTGCTCGTGACGTCACAGTGGTAGAAAAATGGAGGCTGCTATGGTAGGGGAAATGTGTCAAAGCTATAAATCATATTTATCAGATGAATATTTAACTTGAACATGTGTATGGATAAATATTGCGTATTATTATTAGCTTGTACTTACTTAAATATCTTTCTTTCACAAGTTATCACTCTAAATATGAGATTTGGATTCCCGCTGTCAGATTTTTTTATTCCCTATACTTTTGTATATGTTACTATGGCAACCTTTTCTCACGCAGGATGCCTATACATTTTTCAAGATAATGGAATAAAATGATCTTAAAATGACAAAACTTTTGAAAATAACGACAGATTAGACTGAAAATTGGCAAAAATACCTAAAATGTTGGTACCAATGACCACGCGAAGTTTTAAGTTGATCGGTCAATCTGTTCTAGTTTAAATGTCAAAAATCACATGAAAAATGGTTTTAAATTTGAACCAATATGAGGATTTGGCTGAAACTTTTTATGATTGGGTACAATGTTGGTTGCAATGTTTTTGCTAAATTTCAAATTGATCAAAGCAACCAATCGAAAGATAATTTTTTTAAATTTGAACCAATCACGGGAGCCCATTCAAAAACGATCCCAGGGACCGCATAGAGTACGTTAGTATGTGTACAAAATTTCAGATCGATTGCTTGAGCGGTTTGACCTGGGCTGTGACCAAAAAAAAAAAAACACACAGAGAAAGTGCCATAAGAGTACCGTGGTGACGCTCGCTACGCTCGCTTAACTAAGTTTTTATTAGTGATTTAAGTAGAGACAGCATCCTCGTGTGCTATTTATCGGTTTTTTAGTTGAAAATGTAACTGTAGCCTCTATAACAAAAGAATTCCCAGTTTAAAAACGACCGGCAAGATACTGACAACAAAACGCAACACGGATTCAACGAAAAGTCTTGGAAGTAAGTAAGTATCTACTTCTCTACTTCTCTATCTATAGTCTACTTATCTACAAACATATTTTTATTTTATTATCTATAGCTTATCTAGCTTTTATTTTCTACCTTATTAGTCTAAGGTACTACCTTGTCGAAATATTTTGAAAGCTCAGTGAAATTAGTGATGATGCACAGAAATATCACCCATCACTGACGAAGTCTCAAATTATTATGCAAAAACTAAACTACCTATAGCCTCAGGTTTGTCAATTTGAGTACAGATTAGAGGTTGACAGTTGTAGTAACTTCTGACTTGAGGTAGTATATTATCAAACCTACTGTCTAGTAGGTATCTAGTAATTATCAAATTCTACTGTCTAGTAGGTAGAGTAGGTACTACCAATTTTAAAGAATCATAAGATTAGTGTGTAGGTAGTAATATGCAAACTATTGCAGGAATGGATGTGCAAGAGACCTGAACTAGGGCTCGAACCAGGACCTCTTGCTTGCTTTTTGGGTTTTTACTAATGTTCCTAGTTCATTAAATCATCGGGCATAATGAGAGATCTCGGTTTGATCCATGGAGGCTGGAACATGTGTTCCGCCTTCCCCCCCCCCCCCCCCCCCCCCCCCAACCATAACCACTCTGGATGCTAGGTGGAGTAAAAATATTTCTTGTAGTGTTAACTTATAGTTGTATTTTTTTAAATGAAAGTGTACCTATACCTACCTAAAAAATCTTATGTTTTTCCAGCTGTCAAAAAGCAAAAACTGTATTGCGAGGCACGCTGTAATTTGTGCCCCCCCCCCCCCCCCCCCCGCCGCCCAAATTCAATTGTTTGATTTATGATGCATTTTTTACATTCTGTTTAATAATTGTCTAACTTTTTCATACCTTTCAGAACCTGAAGCCGAGTCAAGCCAATTCATGTGATTATTTTCTCTTCGAAATAAAATCATGAGAGAGGATGCTCAGAAAGTACCTAACCGATGTGGCGATATTCTCCGATATCACCATCGCTGCTGTCTCCACGAGCTGACACTATTCGAGCAATCTAAGGTTGGTACGACCATCAGTTACTTAGCGACCAAACATTGGTAATTTTTCCTATAGTCCATCCCACCCTCATGTTGGCAGTAGAATTATGTTTTACTATTATAACATAGGTATAGAGTATTTGTATTTGTATTTCTTTATTTGTAACCTTTGACCCTCTTCCGAGGATTGGTGCATTCATGTTATATATTCTATATATATTTTTAAAATTGCACATACGTAGTTCTTTATTCGACTGGATAGGAAGGACAGTTTTAAGTGCTCTTTGAGTTACTCCACATTAGGAATGTTCAAAATACTAATTATTCTTCTGATATATTTCACTACAATAATAGGGTGGGACGGACTACGCATAGCTGGCACTGAGTGGTTATGAACTATTAATTTAATTTAATTCTATAATTTTATAGATTTTGTGAGAAGAGAGTATAGCTGCTTAATTGGTCATTCCTAAATTGACCTTTTTTAGTGCTTGTGATACAATTATGTTTCATACCTACCTACTCCCTAATTGTATTGCAAGCACCAACCAAAGTGCTCAGAGTGTTTCCTAATTTATTATACCTAGTGCTTTTTTATTTTTATTGCAGTATTTGATTCATATCGCCTCCACCAAACTGAAACCGCTGTCAAGAAAATCTGCAAGAAAATTACAAACTACTTTCTTCATGGGCTCTTCAAATATTATGTCGTCCCCTCTAACAAATGCGCTATGAATGCTGACCCAGAGAGCCAGGATCCTACAGTGCTGAAAGAGATTATGGGTATGTATATATTTGTTTTTTAACGTTAAGTTTTTCTTTGAAGAAAAAATTTATTAAACATCCCTAGTTGAGGCATTTGAATTTGAAATCTGGTTCCACATTTTTCCAAAATCATCATGTGCTTCACGACCAGTTGTGTAAGAAGGACTAAAATGTTGGGAATGTTAGGAGAACCAACAAGAATCTACAATGGAATGAAATGGGATCGTGGAATGTAATATGCAAATATGCCATTGCCATCTAGATACTTCACTATAGGTACCTACCTAATGAACATCTCCGATGCATAGCTGCTACTTGATTTACTATACACAGATATTTATTTGCATTACACAATATATGCCAATTCTATAGATTCACAAATAGAAATTGTATTTGTGTTAGTCGATAAAAAAAACTTTAAAAGAACCGCATTCGTTTAAACGTAGTTTCAACTTGATCAGAGAACCGGTGGACAGTGACTTACGTCAGGACATAAAGCACTGAAAGTTGTCAAAAGTGCCTTAAGTTTTAAAAGTAATGTACAGCTTTCTATTTTATAAAGAAGTGCCTATAGTCTATAACTAATTAAGCGAGTGGAGCGAGCGTCTTTATTTGAAACTCGGGGTTCGAGTCTCTTTTTTGTGTGTGTTCTTTTTGCATTACCACAACAGGCTACAGGTCAAATGAAGACCAGTTCAATATTTTCACAAGAGACCCATTACGTACCTACTATCCTGTTCTCTTACCATTGATTTCTAGCAAATTGTATTCTTGGTTTCAAGGGAAAATTGATTTACAGTTAGTTCATTAGTCTTTACTGATAGATAATCTGGTATAAATGTTTCGAGTTTAGATTTTGTTCTGATGTGACTAGACTACTACCTACTACATATTCTATGAAGCAGTAAGGTATTTTTTCCATAGATATTGAAATCTCGCTGATCGAAATTTTCACAGAGCGTTTTCCGAGGATCAGAACTACTGCACATTATTATTAAATGTAATTTTATCAGGATTTTATAACACTTTGGATTCTATGAAATATGGCTTTTCCTTATGACCTCGGGTAGGTTGATATGAATAAATACCAACTGCAAGATTAAAAGATTTTCCCCCTCTGGGATTCGAACCCAGCTCCTCTGAATGTCCAGTTAATTGCTCTACCAACTGTTCTCAAGTGTTCCCGTAATTTGATTTTCATTTGTATACAGAGGTATCGACTGGATTACTGTAAAAATTTAGAATTCTTAGAGAGAAAACTTTTATTTAATAAACAAAACACTGTCATCAGACATGACTGCCACTAGGACACAGTATAGTAAAATAATAAATTGAAATTGAGAATAATAAATGACTAATGGCTAATATTATAACTAATATTGATTATAAAGATGATTACGTAAAATGGAAATGGAGCCCTTCAATGATAAAATGCTAATGTGTGATATAAATGATTTACTAAATTTAAATGCCTTGCAAAAATCCTTAAAAAAACTGGTGATGGTTCCTCTTGCTCCGATGAGCAGTCCAATCACCTCTAACGACGTGGCTCCGTACTTCTCCAGGAAGTACGGGATGGTGGGATTGTAGATGTCTTTCTTCTCTGTGTCTACGTCTTCGCTCTGGCCGGCGTGCGTCTCGAAGCGTATGGTCGGATCCATGATGTAGCCGCGACGAGAGACTGGATCAATGGCAATGATGTCGATGCGCCGATTGCTCTCGTCGACAGCTACACCTTGCACCTCTTCGGCGACTTCCCATCCTTTCTTCTTTAGCTCGCCGGCGATAGCCGATCGGATGGAGTGGTGGCGTGTGTTCCGGAGGAGTTCTCCATGTTTGCAGAAGCCAAGAACGTGAGGGAGGGTTTCGATCTCGATGCCGCAACGGCGACATCGGATTCCGTTCTGGCTTCTTCCATGGAGAACTCGCACCGGAGCAACATTGGCAGTCATCTTTATGGCATCTCGCCATTCAGAGCTCGACAGGCCGTTCATCTTGGAGATCCATGTGTTTGCTGGTGTATATTCCTTATTAAGAATCGCTCCACGACCCTTTTGTGGAAGCTCACACCATTTGTCGTTTTCAATTGAGCGCAGATGATCTCGAATCGCTGTTGGATGAATCTTGTTGTTGTTGTCATTAGTAAATGATCTTGGCATACCCAGCTTATCAAAACAATTAAGTTTCTCTTCGGTCAGATTTCTTGTTGCTAACACATACGGGTTGTTGTTTTTTTCCAGAACATTGCAAATGTTTATAGTAGATAGCATTTAGGGTTCCTGGTGCAGGATGTGGAGATGTGGAAATCTCAGCTACGAGTGTGAGCCTATTTTATGACGTCACATCTTGTTTTGGCGCCATTTTGTCACGTGTTTCCGGTTCCCACGCTCTAGTGTGAGCCTATTTTATGACGTCACATCTTGTTTTGGCGCCATTTTGTCACGTGTTTCCGGTTCCCACGCTCTAGTGTGAACCTATTTTATGACGTCACATCTTGTTTTGGCGCCATTTTGTCACGTGTTTCCGGTTCCCACGCTCTAGTGTGAGCCTATTTTATGACGTCACATCTTGTTTTGGCGCCATTTTGTCACGTGTTTCCGGTTCCCACGCTCTAGTGTGAGCCTATTTTATGACGTCACATCTTGTTTTGGCGCCATTTTGTCACGTGTTTCCGGTTCCCACGCTCTAGTGTGAGCCTATTTTATAACGTCACATCTTGTTTTGGCGCCATTTTGTCACTTGTTTCCGGTTCCCACGCTCTAGTGTCAGCATATTTTAACCATTTCCGCCATTTTATCCGCCATTTTGTTCCACCATTTTATCCACCATTTTATCCGCCATTTTCTTCCGCCATATGCGTTTGACAGGGCGGCATTTTCAAACGTATTTCCGGTTCCTACACTCTAGCTCGAGCATATTTCCGCCATTTTCTTCCTTCATGTCATGTGTGTTCTTCTGACGTCATTTTTTTTTAATTAAAAATGTATCTCGAGGTGGATTTGAACCTGCTACCACTGGAATAGGAATCCAACGCCTTAACCACTCGGCTAATTAGGCGATGAGAGAAAGACGATGCAATAAGCATATACATAGGTGGTTAATGACCTGTGCAGCAACGTCATCCAGTTGTCAAGGTAGGTATTGGCGCAAACATTTAAACTTCGCGCTCGACTGCAGCGCTATCTAGGTGATAATAATTACATTCACGAAAAGCGGCACAAAAAATTTGAATTTAAACTTGACTCGACTACAACGCCATCTAGGTGACACTAATTGTATTTACTAAAAGCGACACAAAAATTTGAATTTATATTTCACGCTCAACTACAACGCTATCTAGGAGACAATAATTGTATTCATGAGAAGTGGCGCAAAAACTTAATCATTTTGTATGTCGACTGACTTTAAAAAAATGTAGCCCATGTGGGGATCGAACTCACAACTTTTGCACGATGAGCACAACGCTCTAACCAACTGAGCTAATGAGCCAACGAAGGTATGTTGCAATATGTCGTCACTTATACGGGGACATTATAATTTTTATTAATACACAGCAGAATCAAAACCGGGTATCTAGCCAGGATGAGGATGTGGATGAGGATGAGGATGAGGATGAGGATGAGGATGAGGATGAGGATGAGGATGTGGATGGGGTGGGGGTGATGATGAGGATGAAGATAAGAGAAGGTGAAAATATGTTTACTCTTAATAATGGGTCGGTTAAGTTTGCTTATAAATAAATACCAAGTTCTTGACAATTAATTTAACTTCGTTTCATATAAAAATTTCAAATATGATTCTAGTCACAACTTGATATTTTTTCATAAGCTCCCCTAAAAGATCTCGGCACATGTTTTTCATATTGTGTTCACTATTGAAAGCATAATATAAAGTGATACATTCAAAATATTATAAATTTTACGTCATATCAAATATTGTTACAATTTACTTTTTTCTTAATTGTAGAGCATAACTGTTGGAGTGATCTTGTCCTTCATACTGAATTTGATATAAACGTTTTTCGTTAATTTCCTTCAAATCATCATCAGTAAATACATCGTTGAAACGTTTTGGTAAAAAAAATTTGATTGCATAATGTTGCTCTTCTCCTATTTTTGGTTGCCATTCCGAGACAAAGGAAACTGTTGCCAGGAGAGATAGACCATATTTTGTCTTGACACGTTTCATTTCTTCGATGGTGTACCACATCAGGTGCTCCATTTCACATATTTTCTTCACTGGAATCATAGCTGAGATGTTCCCGCTTCCCACATTGTTGAATTTCTCTACGAACGTCTAAAACAAATCAACGAAAGAAAAGTGTTTTACGAATGCTTTGATTTAAATTTAATACAAATATATCCTAATATTGTAAATGTAATTACTCACCATTGTTATGTTGAGATGATTTACTGCAGCGAAGAGCAAAGTGTTGAACGATGTCGACCGTTGAAGGTTGAAGGCTGTACTGATGACGACTCGTGAAATGTCAAGAGACATCCGCTTCTTGATGTTGTCAATTCATCAATTTACAAACAAAATATTGATGACGTATTATTCTCACGAAACACAAAGTTGGGCAATCACTCACTGAATATTATACAATAGTTAGCATTTCTTTGAAATTTCAAGATTCATTTCTTTTAATAAAAAATCCATTCCTAATTCAAACACAACTCTCTGATTGATTTTATCACGTTGATTATCCATTTTCACAATAGTTTTAACAAACTGGGACAAATCATCTATATTAACATCAGATTTTTTAATTAATCGTGTTTTTAGATAATTATTTAAATTTGTTTTCACAAATCTACAATACGCATTCTTAACACCACTGCTTCTATCTTTGACTTGTGTAAGAGTAAAAGTGATGGCTTCTGATTGCTTCAGAATTTCTCTACATGTCCTTTCACTTAAAATCACACCGAAATTCACATTACTTATACTTTTTAAACCGATATATTTCCCATGAACATTTTCTTCGACAAACATGGTATGATTATCAAACACTTTTTGAGGTGAATCTCGAACATCGATGATAAACGCATATGTGGTCCACATCTTGAGTTCTTCCAAAAATTCTGTCCATTCCAAAAACGATATAATCACACCAGAACCATTTATCGATGAAATTATTTTAACAAACGGTGTAAATTCATCTTCAGCATTCAGCCCAACGATAATCAGTTTTGATCGATATGGATTCACATAGAAAAGTGATTGCACAACACCGAGAAATGGTTTTTCGTCTATTGCTGGAGTGATTTCCATTTTTTTTTAAATATACAATTTCAACTATCTTCGATAAATCTTCAGAGGTAACTGACCTCTTTCATGGTAAATCGCAAATCAAATTGAATCTAACAAAATGTAATCGTCAGCATTTTTACTTTGAAACAAGACAGGTTTGAACAGGAAATGCAGGACATTGACCTCTCCTATGAAATGCGCATTATTTTTTGATTGCACGTGCGCAACAGCACTGTCCACCATATCCGGTGTCATGTTTCATGCAGTGGCCGAATATTTTAAAATAGGTTGATCTCACGAGTCGATCATTTTTTCAGGTGATTTTTTATTAAAATGTTTGAGAAACGAATTTAGTGTTTTCCCTCTAGCTCTATGAGCTAAGAAAATAGCGCAATATTCACCGCAAACATTTGATGTAACGCTTTGTAGTGGAATACGATTATATGTCCAGCTTTTACAATGTTGATTTAGAAATTGACGGTGTTGTCGAATGAGCGGGGGATAGCCAAAACTACAAAAAAATTCCCCATTTCCATGCGTATTAATGTGACAAGCGACCCAATGTTGACCCTTGCACCTTGCTATGTCGGTATAGACAACATTCAAAATTCACTGCGCATGCGCGACGTGCCGTGATGCATGTTGGGCTTAGGATGTGAAGAGTTTGACAGCTGCCTGGTTGACAGTGCTGAGATGCATAAAGGAAGAATGTTTTTCGGTGTTTGTTATGTTATATCATCTCTGTATTTAAATGTAACTAATTTTATTGGTATTCAACATTATTTTATGAATAATACTAAGAATAGCAGATCGTACGGAACAGTGTGTTGTGTTCCATTGAGCAAAAATAACACTAAATTTAGCCGTGAAGTGTTGTTTCAATACTTTCAAGGGACGTTGATTTGAAGAAAGAATGAGGCGTGTGAGGCGAATTGGATCTCAGGGAAAATGTAGTAAATGGTCCCCTATTAAGAACCACAGAATATGTGGTGCACATTTTAACAAATCTGGTTATAAGAAATATGAAGAAAAATTGCCCTGTTTTTCCCCTAACAAAATGAATAAATGAATAAACCGAAATGAATAACCAATAGGTCAGATTGATTTGTTAATTAGTTATGTATACAGGAACATACTTTGTCACATTTTGTCAGAATTTCTGACAAAAATAAGATTTTCGGCTACCTACAAATGTCCTGTTTGTTAAGAGGAAAAATAACTTGAATACCCCTGAAAGCGATAAATATAATTTCAAGCCCAGGCTCATAATATCTACAATATTGGATTTACATCTTACACTAAAAATTTTCAACAAAAACATAATTTATTGCGTCTTATCCATTCTTTCTTCAAATCAACGTCCCTTGAAAGTATTGAAACAACACTTCACGGCTAAATTTAGTGTTATTTTTGCACAATGGAACACAACACATTGTTCCGTACGATCTGCTATTCTTAATATTATTCATAATTATGTTGAATACCACTAAAATTAGTTACATTTAAATACAGAGAGGATATAACATAATAAACACCGAAAACATTCTTCCTTTATGCATCTTAGCACTGTCAACCAGGCAGCTGTCAAACTCTTCACATCCTAAACCCAGAATGCAATGTTGATAGTTGTAGATGGCGCTCGGGGTTTAAAATGTTGTCTATTGGCAATCAATTGAATCGGACGACCCACATGTTTAGGTAGTGTATCAGCAGCAAAAACACCATTAAATAGATCTTTAGAATATTTATCTTGAGAAAGTGCATTTTTTAATACATTTGCATACATTTTAAATTAATCCTTAACAACAGTACTCTTCGCATCCATAGGTAGACCTCGAATGAACATACAATCAGGGCCCCAGTGTTTATGTTCATAAAACGGGATGTCTTGAGGCAACCATTTATGTATCACGACCCCACATGATGGACAGGCAGCTTTGTCTCCATGAAACGTGTAATATAACCCAGCCTCGGCCAAGTCGCGTGCGGTGACATTGTCATTCGGGAATGATGCAAATGATTTCAATCTTGGCTCCAGTTGAAACATGTCGGTTTTTTCACTGTTTGCAACACACCACTGTGACAGCTTCATTGCACTTTTCAGAGAGCACATTTCACCCGCAAAACCAATATGCACACCATGGACGTAACACTTTATTTCTTCGTATGGAAATGATGACGATGAGTCATACTCGAAATCATTCAAATCAATAACATTTCTCCAGAAGATGTTGTCTAAATATTTCACATTTGTTCTGCCTCTGGTATATTTTAGTTTATAACCCAGACAGTGAGTGAAAACCATGATTTTTAATGCTTCATCTCTAGCTCTGCAGTTTGCGTACGTGAAACCAGTAAAATTTGTTTCACTAGAGTCATCAAATACCAGAATCGACGGACTTCTTTCGCCGTACGATCCATTTTCTAAAATCCACTGTTTTGATTTTTTGGTTATGTTGTCAACAACAGCAATTTCTTTCACAACATGAGTATCGTAGCCGACAGCCACCGTCTCGAAATCAATAGTACAACTCATGATGAGGGTTGGGCTAAGACTGAATAAAAAACACAAATACATTTCAATATATCAATTTTATTATACCATTTCAAACACTACAATATTCAAACAATATTAATTACTATAGTCGACAATCACATTTCGATTGCGATCTATCTCTAGAATATTATCAAACTCTGCATATACAATCACATCGATAGCTTCTTTAAGTGCTTCTTTAAAACGAAGATCGATACGTAAATTCTTGTTGTGTTGCAGACTATAATGATTTTCATTACAAGAGAGGTCTGGACTCAGGTCAAAGGCCAATAAAAAGATTCCATTTGGATATTCTTCACGAGAAATATCAATACCTCGATCCTTAAAGTGAATACCATTCCCAGAAAACAATGTATGATAGCAGGCGACATATTGGTTAGTATCAAAGTCGGGTTGCAGTGGTTTAGCTGGGATTTGTTGACCATCCGCATACATGCAGAAGTGGTTTAATCCAAAATGTTGAAAGTTGAAGGGATTCTTTGTATAGCTCCCGTTAACAGCTGCATTGGAGACAAGTCCAATGATAATTTTCTTCGGATTACCCGCCATGAATAAATTGCCTATTTCCTTGCTTTGTATTCCTGCTGGGATAGTTACCAGCTTGACATCTACTCTTGTTAGAGGATATTTTGCATTGGCTCCTTCTAAAACAATATTTTGTGCAATCATAACAGACTCATTCACGCGAACTTTTCGCACAAAAAGAGTAGCATCAGTGATGATTGTCTTGAAGGATGCATTGGAGCCGGCCATGAGATGAAACGAATCTCTGCTCTTGATAAACTTCATGCGTAACTCCACACCATTTGGTATGAGACGGTCTTGATTGAACAAATCGCCATGAATATTTCCAATCATATCCACAATTTGACTTCCATCTGTATACTTTTTTCGTTTCTGAAGCCCTAAATTCTTATCAAAATCCTCCATAAATCCAGCAGTATCTTTATACCAAAGTTGACATGTTCTATGTGAACTCTTAGCAGAGGGACCAAAGTGCATACAATTCTCAAAAAATGAACGATAGGCATAGTTATTATTTGATGAAGGGAGAAGTTTTCCGTTTAAAGTCATCTCAAACTGAGCAATCAGAGAATGCATGAAATTATTGACGGGCGCCACCACAGCAGCAGCCGTTTGAACAGCACCATCTGATTTTTTGACAAGAGTTGCAAGCGGCGAGCCATCTGCATTCACAATTTTTGCTTGAAGTGCAAGCAGAGATTGACCTATATCTATGTATTCCTCACCTTGTGCAGGAACAACAAATTCAAATGGGGCAAATTCTGTCATTGCAGCAATGGGTTTATAAGGAAACCAATCACCTCTCTCAAGACAAATTTGAGTCGATGGAACTTCAAAAATATTCAATTCCGATTTCATCGCCTTTTCGGATTCTGCATGCATAAGAGACATGATTATGCAAAAATGTCTGTAAAACAACCAGGTGTATTTGTCGTCTTCTTCTTCTTTGTCTTTTTAACCACCTTCTTCTTTTTAGGCTTGATGTTTAGAGTTTTTTTCGGAGAGATCTTGTTCCTCTTACGTTTGCTCTGACACTGAAGAATGCGTAACCTCTTCAACCTTTCTATCCCATCACCAGTCATATTTTGAAATTTGTCTTCTACTTTTCGTTTGAGATTTGCACCTGCTTCACCGACTCGCCTATGAAATGATTTTTTCACAGGTTTATTCTCAACTAAATCACCCAGAAAATTTGCTCCCGTTCTAGCCGTCTCATGAGCAACAACACGAGCACCGCTTCTTAGTAGAGGAATAGCAGATTTAAACAACCCTTTGAAGAAGCTTGCAAACCCATGACCACGTTGATAACTTGCACCATGATAAACATTCAATCTTCCTCCAGCCTGGTCTCGGTAAAATTTTGTATAAAGTTCCACATCCATTATGATCGGTGGCGAAAATGAAGCACCACAGCAGAAGTTCCAGCTTGAAATGGTAACGAATCACCAGTGTCTCCTCTTAAATCAATTTCGATGCTTCTAATCTCATGAATCATAACCGGAACGTAGAGTAAATTTAAAAATCTTTGAGTGACTTGTTCACCAAATTTGTGAGTTTTATATTGTGTATTGACAATACGTAATAGCGGAGCAACCACGTCCCCTACGATTTGAGGTTCTATTACATTACAATACACAAAGATAGATTTGGGAGTTCCAGCATCAACATCTATTGCTCTACCGACTAATGGACACACGCCATTTGTAATGTTGTGTTCATAACCCAATTGAATAGCGAGATTAGGCGCAAAATTTACTTCATGCTCTTCATCTTTACTATTCTTCACAGAAATACAGCCGCTTGCATTCAAATCGCTGAGCGGTGCAATGCTGATATCCAGGTGTTTTATTGCATCATTGATAGTTTTCAACAACATGTCACCAGTTTCATAGTAGCCCGGCTTTATGTCCACTCTTTCATATACCCTAGTTTTTTTCTTTCCTAGAATAGTTTTTCGTGAAACACCAACATAATTTTGACCTTTAGTCACATTGAACAGCGTTTGTGGGTAATGAAGTTCAACCAAAGATACCTCCCAGGGACCTCCTGATAATTTTACAGGTTCCTGCAATTGAGTGACAAAATTTGCTGTCGTATTATCCTTATACATTTTCATCGAACTGTTGCTAGGCAACGTCATGTAGAGAGAACGATTCATATTTTTTGAATGTCAGAAGCTAATATCCAAGAGTTGAATTTGGCAGGCAGACCCTTCCACTGAACCAAAACTTTCTCACTGACGCCCTGCCCCGTTTTGCGTATGATTTTATGTATTTTGTAAAGAGAATTATCACCCTTCGTAACTTTTTGCAATTCTTTTTCATAAAACGTTCCAACAATTTCCTCACCTTCTAAATCTTCAATTCTATACACCACTTGGTGTCGATCAACAATACAAATGACTTTGAATATTTCGTCAGACCAATTTTGTTCGTAACCCTTATCAAAAATTATTTTTTCTCTGCTGATACGCACATAATCACCTACCTTTAATTTAGGTTTAGATCGTTTCCTACTCTCAATTTCATTATCTTTATAAAGATGACGCCAAACTTTAAGAGCATTTTTGTCACTCACCGCAGCTGGCATCATACCAATTGACCTATGCACTCAATGATTATAAGCATTCATCAGTTTTGGTAGTACATTTATGTAGCGATACGTGTTCTTTAATGTAAAATACTTCCACATAATTTCCTTGATTGATCGGTTGAGCCTCTCAGCTATACACGCTTTGGTGTCAGGGTTATTTGTGTAGTAAAAATGAACATTATTTTTGGTGAGAAATTTTTGAAAATGTAAATTTTTAAATTCTCGGCCTTTATCGGTCTGTATGCGAACAGGTTTACGCTTACTTTGTTTGAAAATCTTTGCGAAAGCCTGAGACACTTCTTTACCTGTCTTTTGTTTAAGAGGAATCAACCAAGCAAATTTACTGAATACATCAATTACAGATAACAAATAGTTGTATTTATCATTATATTTACTGAGTGATCTCATATCATTTAAATCAGCCTGCCATAGTTCATCAATGCTGTTGACTATGTATCGGTTACGTTTAAATCTTTTTCGAACAGGTTTATGTAAACTATAAGTATCTTGAGATTGAAGCCATTGCAAAATAATTTTTTTAGGAATCTCTTTATTAGTTGCCTTCCACAGTGCATTTAAAGTAGAAAATCCAGCTGGATGCCCAGGATCATTATAAATACGAGACAATCTTTTACATATTTTAGAATTCATTTAAACACAAATTCATCCCAATCTCCCATAGAAGTTGCTCCTCTTGTTCGTTTTGATGGCTTCTCCGAAGGTGATGGTAGAGGTCTGTTCAATTGACGGTATCGCTGAAGAATGTCTTCTCTTCTTCGAATGTTCCCTATAAGTGTGAGTGGTAGATTTATGTCGGTGAGAATTTTGGCAAACATGTTCCAACCAATCGGTTCTGTTTCTCCTCGACGATTGCGAACAAGATCAGATATCAAATCTGTGATTGTGGAACCGAAAATTTTCACACCGTTCACACTGACAAGTCCCGAATCATCCCATGAAATAGCATCAGATGATGCCAGCTTATCGAAAATAAGTCCAGCTTTTCTTTTAAAAGTGCCGGGAACAGCTTGTAACACTTGTGTTCTCATGGGTTCTTCAAAAACTGCATCATCTTCATCCTCTTACACCATCTTCTTCACAGGGATTCCAGGGTGAGTTTCAACTTTTTCAGGACGTATCTCCACAGAAATAGGTTGACGGGCTTCATTTACAAAATATAAATACCTTTGTAGAACTTCATAATATTTACGCCATTTTTCATCATCAGAAATTTTGCTAGCGTGAAGTATTTGATGTTTATGTCTATCAAGAGATGATAATGTATCATTGAGAGGATGTATTTGCGGTTGTTGAAGTCGTTGCATACTCTCTGGGTTTACAAGAATCATCTTTTTAGTATTATCCATAATGAGATGATGATGAGTTAAAAATACTTCCCAAAAGTCCACTAATAAGCGGAGCAATCAAAAGTGGGAGAAACGCACCACCAGACTGAACCAAAATTTTTTTCTTAGTTTTCCAGCTATCACCCTTGCGTGCAATTTTTCGTAAGAACTTCTTATGACGACGAAGTTTATTCTTCTGAGAGGGTTTCAAGAGAACACGACCTTTTAATGTGTTTAATACACAAGCACAAATTGATTGAGTCAAACCTTTATCTGCTGATTTTAATATACTCTTGCGCATAGCAGGGGTTGCTTTACTCAATGCCTTGAGGAGTTCACTATACCTCCTCGTTGAGTCAGTCATCGTGATGAAATGAAGCTTTTATGACAATGTAGTGTCATTTAGTAGATTTTGGTGTGTATACAACACAGGCCTCATCATCAGGGAAAATATGAGTGCGCAATCTCATATTCTCGGGGCAAGTCTGTGTAAAATCAAATAGAATATAGCCGTGAGGTTGACTCGTTGCATCTTCGAAAGATTCTTGCACATGTTTCATGTTTCTAGGGCATACCTGCCTTGCGAGATGTAAAATTTGAGACTTATCACGAGGATTTTTAAAAAGAATAATATAGTGGGCATTCAAAGAGATATCACGTCGTCCCTTACCTTGATTAAAAATATTTTGAGAAATTAGAAATACACTCACTTTACGATGATGTGAGATTTTGGTAAACAAGTCCACAACCCTATCATCTGCTTCTCGCATTAGATCATCGATAATCAAAATTTGAGCCCCGGAAGATGCAGACAAGTCGGCAGGATTAATAATTCCCTCGTGGAACTTGACTCGTGGATCTTGAATAGATTCATATAAACTCTGCCACTCGGCAAAACACCAAATAATATTTTTTATAGGTTCATCTACCATAGAATCCAAATTTGTTAAAAAACGGCGTATAAAATAAGACTTGCCACATGATGTGGGCCCCGCAATCAAAGCTGTAAAAGGAACCTTCCAGGTTGGATCCATTTTGTTGAATGAGATTAAAATATATTTGTTGATAAATTTATAATATTTTTTGAAAATCATAAATTGTCAAGGAATGAGGATTGAGAGTGAAGAAGGGAAACAAATTATTCATAAAAAACATAAGTTTAGAATAAAACATGTATTTTACAAACATGTGTCATGTTAACAGGTACATTGACATTGATGTGATGTTGATGTGATATTATTATAACTAATTCTAAATTCTCTAATCTATGTCCATTTCCGTGTCTATTCTAAAATGACCGTATGCTAGGGTGTTGAAACCATCATGTAGAATGTATCTCTTGTCGTCGAACGGTGATAGTGTACTCTTCCTCTGACTGACAGTAAATATTTCATGTTTGAAGCTACGGATGGACATCATTTTCTCACTTTGTACACATTTTTCAAATAAGGCGGCTCTATACTTTTGATGAGTAACATATTTTTTCATTGTGGCTCTAGTTATGCCTTTACCAACCTTTTTGTTTCTACCGTCCAACTCCAAGAGACTGTACATTTTTGCCCTTAAACCCACAAATTCCTTCACAATTCTACCGTCCGACTCGTCTTTCATTTTTCCCAACACCTTTTTATTAGTGTTGGAAAAAAGGAAGTGATCTTTCGGCAAATTGGAAGTATCAAATAGCGAAATGTCATTGGCCATGTCTTGATATAGATCATCAGTCTGGATCTCATAACACAGTGAGTCTGTGTCTGTGAATAATAATTTTGAATTTTGATTGTATTTAGTTTTTACATAATTATAGTGAAAATCATACATGATGGTTTTACTTAAATCTAAAATACTGAAGCCTGCATAGATTGGTCGATTTAGTTTCAGACAGATTTTCTTACACTGTACTGCAACTAGATTGTTGGAAAATATTTCAAATCTTTCGAATGCAGGGTTTGCCGCATATTTTAACATTTGTTTCTCATCATTGATAAGCGTAACGTTTACCCGATTTCTGACATTTTCCATAGTTTTGCCGAAAACAGCGTTGTTCATTAATTTAAAAAAGTCTTTTTCAAAATCATTCTGTGCCTTCACACGTTGCGCTGTATTGAAATCAATATATTGTTTCAACCATTGCGTTTGTGTGAATTCTAGAACGCGGTGAATTTTTGTCAATTTCAAGCCAAGAGAAGTGTATTGCTTCAAGTTCTTGTAGTGTACAATATACTTTTCTTTGTTTTCCAAATTTGGAATCAGCTTTTTGATTTTAGAATGACCAAGTTTCAGAACGTCTGAGAGTTGCTTAGCATAAGGCGAGAGTTCACTCTCAGAGACACATTTTCGCTGAGGTGCCAAAGGGTAATCGTTGTGCTTGTCATGTAATTCTTTTGGATATTTGAGATCAACCTCCAAAATATATCCTTTATCGGAGTCATCTGCAACAGTTGTAAAGTCAGTTTTCCTGATTTCTGCTGGACTCATCCACTTGAAATCACGGATGGGGAGAAAATCTGACATTGCAACACCGTACAAATTATTAACATCCCAATAAATGATATATTTCGAAGGTTTCTCAGCATCGAAATCGTCCATGTATTTATTATTAGCTTCCGAAAATCGCGTCGTGATCGTTGCCACACCGCCCCTTACACCCTCCTCCATGAACAAATACATATCGGGGTCTGTAAATAACTCTAACTCTACCTTGGTCATGCGGAGGCAAGCCTCCCATGCCAGACCCGGAGCAGTGTAGGTGTGGCAAGGATCAAGTTTGTAGTTGGCGAGACAAAGTGTTCGAAAGTTTTCAAACACATCCGCTAGTAGCAGTACATCAGTTAACACATAGAGATCTTGATACTCTCCCATGTGTTTCATTTCAAAACTCCTCCAAACATTTTGGGCGTGTTCGTAATCATCATCACTGATGTCCTCTTCAGTGAGATCATTCTTAAAGGCAGATTTAGGGGGTAGGCAACCTTCCATCAGCTTTTCTTCTGAATCAAAATAACTGTATGGGAATACACCTTTCCTCAAGAGTAGAGGGAGAAGGTCTTCACTGAAGAATGATTTTAAAATTTTGAATCTGTCAGAACCATAGTTGACAAGATTTTTGACTAGTGAATCTAGAGAAGTGCTCATGAATTGAAAAGAGTCAATGAATCTTAACTGCCCCAATGAGAATGACACATACTTCTCTGTATTGTTGGGGATTACAATGATTTTCTGATTTTGAATTTTGCCAATGCCTTGCATAATGAGATGTGTCATAATTTCGAAGATTATGAAATATTACTGGAATATGCTCGGCTTGAGGTGCATTTATATTACATTCATTATGTGCTGCACCCCTAAATTTGCCAGTTATGTGATCATGGTCACGAACACGATCAACATCGTCCAGGGGCTTTTCACAAATGCTACACATGGTGGCCTGTGCAAAGGAAATCTCGTCTTCATCTGTCATCTTTAGAGGGATAATTTTGAACATTATTTTTAATAATTTCTCCTGCATGACCAGAAGTGAATTAAGAAAATGATCCACAACATTATCACCACTGTACACACGAGGTGGCTCAAACGCTTTTCCCTCCGCATCAATCAAAACGAAGGCATATCCCGAAGGATCATGCAAGGCAGTCTTATGCGTATGTGATCGTGCATCATCAGGTTCACAACCGTTCAACTTCCTCACAAAACACTCAAAATCCGCATATATAGTAAAAGGAGTTTTAAACGAATAGCCCCTTTCACTATACGTCATGGAATTTTTACCCTCCTGAGGCATAACAATTCTTTGAGGGTCGTGTGAGTCGCAGAGGGTGTGATGCGCTTCAAGCCTTTCCTCCGTGGAAAATCTATGCAGGCAACGATGACAATAAAACTTTTTACATTTATATTTGGTTAATGAAAATAACAACTTATTTAGGTCCTTGATGAGGAAGTAGTGACTATTTTCCTCGTCGGACATGAATAACAAATTAATATGACTATCTCTAATTTCTTTCGTAATTCTAAGTGGGTACACTATTTTAAAATTACCGAATTTATCGGGCATTACACCATATACATTTACGGAAATGGACTTGTTTTGTTTCTCAAATCTATCTATGTTACTAATTTTTACAGGGTATTCTATTCCACTCATATTTACACTAGATTCTAAATTAACATAATTATTTACACGTTCTGCATTAAATGCTATAGGGTGAAGATAGGCTAAAATGCTCCATAAGAAACACTTTTGGTCGTCATTTTTTACATTTATAATCGATTTTGTATAATATAATTTAGGTGGTAGGAGCATATAACTACTTGCAGCTAATGGAGCATATTTGACTGATTTTAATTCTAATTGTAAAACTCTATCTACGATCCAACCGCTCCCTTCACGTTGGAAATTCTGACATGCTTTAGCCATGGATGAAAAAGCTACATTAAATTGTTCGTCAAACTCATCCATATTATAAATTAAAACACTATTCTTACTCCTAAAACATGCTTTTGTGATGACCTCATCTTCACCCCGATTCTTTTTAAATTGAACCACTAAACTTAAGTACCATTTTACACCTTTAAACACTTCTAAATCTTTTGCTAATTTCACTCTCACCGTGTCCATTCTGTCCGAAACAAATTTTAAAACATCTAAAGAATCATGTTCAACGTCACTACTGTCTTCACCTCCTTTATAGGTATAGGTCTTAACTTTACCTCGGAAAGCACTACTCACTTCACACGTGTACTGGTCGGGTTCATCTGCAGGCACCGATGATGTTGACGGCCCAGGAGTTGATGGTGGAGCTGGGTCGTCGACATGTCGAACCCCCGTGTTTGAAGTACTCGGGGGCTTATGATACTTGACATGGGCCTGCAGATTATCCCTGCGGTTGAACGATGCGTTGCAGAGAGTACACGTGTGAAGAGCTGTTGAAGTGTTGCCAGCAGATGGAGGAGTGGAAGGATGCATAGCCAGTTTGTGACGTTTTAAATTTGAGTTTAAAGTAAACGTAACGGCACAAATTGTACAGGGGAACGTTGACTTCTCCCCCTTACTATGCACCCTGCCATGCCGCTTCAGACTATCTTTGCGCTTGAAGCTGGCATTGCACTCCTCGCACTTGAAGTTCTCCATCTTTCTACAAAAATAAAATAAAAATATTTGTAAAAATGTATTTTCCAATATGGAAATGTATTACCTAATTGCTATTTAACTTTCTCTTTGAAATTATCATTTAAACGTACCTTGATTAAACTGCTGGTTTTCTCCTATGAAGACGGAAGACGAAAATGTTTCGCAGCAATTCCGGAAACTGTAAATTAAAAAAATTAAAATTAGTTTACCTATAATGTAGAAATAATTTAATTATTTTCCAATATAGAAATGTATGACCTAATTGTTATTCAACTTTATCTTTAAAATTATTATTTAAACGTACCTTGATTAAACTCTTGGTTTTTCCCTTCGAAGACGGAAGACGAAAAATGTTTCGCAGCAAATCCAGAAACTGTAAATAAAAAAATGATAATTAGTTTACCTAAAATGTAGAAATAATTTAAAGACATCCATTTAACTTCTTTTAAAAATTAAGAATAACTCACCAGAATGTGTGAAAGTCGCTGTTCTCTCTCGCTCCACAAAATGAAACCGATTGTTAGGAAATCACACAAGTGTAACCTGTAAAAAATAAAATGCAAACATTAAATTCTATTCATAAAATTATATTTGTTATAAATACCTATTTTGCTTGAAAGTGAAAAAAACTTACCTCAAATCTTTGTAACACAAACTTGAAGAAATAAAAACTTTGTAATGATAATTATAATTAAACAATGATGAACACTCGGATAAAACACACCGCTTGAAAAATTCACTTTAGACACACAATTCAATTCTTATGATGCAATATGAAGATGAACCGCACTGGTCGATTGATTTGAAGAGAATGATTGATTTGGCAATCAACACTTATTAATATTGTAACAAGAGGTCATACACCTGATATAAGTCTCGTACGAGGTACTCCCTTATGGATGAACTAGCCTCAAACCAGGTGCTAAAATTGATGATGCAGCGATTTCATTTCCGTTCAACTATGAGATGCAGGGTCCAAAGTCCAATATACGTCGCAATTGTCTCACGGATGTGATGATGCAGGTGTTCAATTGCGTCTTTAGAGTATCTTGTTACCTCAGCAGTGTAGTGTATTTGATAAATGCAGGTGACATGAGATGCATTCATTACAATGCTTTATTTAATATTTTGTTCAATAGTTGGAATATGTGAACACAATTTAAAATTTCATAATAATAATTAAAAAGATGCTACCATCCTCATCCTCATCCACATCCACATCCCAATCCTTTATAAGATGTAGGATTCAATGTCCAAATATCAATTGGATTATGTGAAAACAAAACAAAATTTCAAATTATCTTTACATTCTAATTTTTTGCGTTAGTTTTAAACTTTTAATTAATACAATTATTGACACCTAGAGAGTGCTACAGTCGAGTATGAAATATAAATTTAAATTTCTACACCACTTTTAGTAAATACAATTATTATCACCCAGATAGCGTTGTAGTCGAGCGTGAAGTTTAAATGTTTGCGCCAATACCTACCTTGACAACTGGATGACGTTGCAGTACAGGTCATTAACCACCTATCTATATGCTTTTTGCGTCGTCTTTCTCTCATCGCCTAGTTAGCCGAGAGGTTAAGGCGTTGGATTCGTATTCCAATGGTAGCAGGTTCAAATCCACCTCGAGATACATTTTTAATTTAAAAAAGTGACGTCAGAAGAACACACGTGACATGAAGGAAGAAAATGGCGGAAATATGCTCGAGCTAGAGTGTAGGAACCGGAAATACGTTTGAAAATGCCGCCCTGTCAAACGCATATGGCGGAAGAAAATGGCGGATAAAATGGTGGATAAAATGGTGGAACAAAATGGCGGATAAAATGGCGGAAATGGTTAAAATATGCTGACACTAGAGCGTGGGAACCGGAAACACGTGACAAAATGGCGCCAAAACAAGATGTGACGTCATAAAATAGGCTCACACTAGAGCGTGGGAACCGGAAACACGTGACAAAATGGCGCCAAAACAAGATGTGACGTCATAAAATAGGCTCACACTAGAGCGTGGGAACCGGAAACACGTGACAAAATGGCGCCAAAACAAGATGTGACGTCATAAAATAGGCTCACACTCGTAGCTGAGATTTCCACATCTCCACATCCTGCACCAGGAACCCTAAATGCTATCTACTGTTTATCTTTTGAATGAACGCTTCCCACTTAGCTCTGAAGACATTCAGGCCTTTGTACTTATAAGATGAGTACAACATGGAGTCAGGGGTATCGAAGGGTAGGGCAATAATTTCCTTGATTGTACTTCTGATGATTTTATCAAGATCTTCTAAATAGTACATGGGTAGTTTAGATACAGGGGCATTCTGTAGAGGATACACTAATGTCGGAAATATATATTGAGTCAGCATGTTTAATTTCTGATGGGGCTTTAGTAGTGGAGATGCTACTAAATCTTGAAGAGTCGATTTTAGTTCAGTTATCAGTTTTGAACTATTGAACACCACTGTCTGACAGAAGTTTATGCCCAGGTATCGAATTGTTTCATCTTGTCCTATTGCTTTTAGTTCAGTTTCCTCATCAAGGTAAATATTCTGATTTTGAAGAATCCCTCCTTTCACATTAATGACAAAAGATTTGGAGTTGTTAAGTTCGAGTCCTAGCTGTGACAATCGTTGCCGAACCATGTTTGTGAGTGTTGCAGCCGATTCTTCATTCTTGGTTACAACCACTAAGTCATCTGCAAACCCGATTACAGAAATAGGGTTAAGTCCATCAACTAAATTGAACCCGTATTCATTTGCAACATCAGGTTCAGATAATTCATCTAGAATGTGGTCTGTTGCTAAATTGTAGAGAGTCGGAGACAACGGAGCTCCTTGCATAACTCCACGAGTGAGTGTGATAGGTTTGGTCTTTTGATTATTAGCCTCTACTCTTGTCACATTATCTGTTTGAAGATTGATTATTAAATCTTGTAATTTCGTAGGAAGGGATGACGCACGAATAGTTGAGATCAAATGATTATGGCCTATATTATCAAATGCTTTTGTGATGTCAAGGAAAGTCAATGTTACGTCTTCTTTTTTAGCCTTTGCGCGTTCTAGAATCGCACTAACAATGGATACGTTGATGTATGTCCCTGGAGATGATGTAAAGCCCCTCTGATTTTCATTAAATGATATATAACGATGCAATAATTTGTCCAAAGCCCTTTCAATGGATCGACGTAATACAGAGCAAATCGATATTGGACGCCAGTTTGCGGGTTTCTCTGGGTCTCCCGATTTATGTATAAATATTGTTCTAGCCACTTTAAAGCAGGTAGGAACCCATCCTGAGGTAAGCATTATATTGCCAATCAAAGCCAGTATTTGTATCACCCGATCAGATTTGACAATGCGCATCAGTACATGATCGGGCCCAGGTGCTGTGTCGGCACGAATTGATCTAACAGAGGATGTAAGAAGTTCAATAGGTATTGTTGGATTGAATGTTCGGTTAATTTCAAGCATGTCAGAGTCAGAGACCGATGGTGGATATTCTTCTCGCATGTGGTCATTAGGTAATGAATACCTTGCTTGAAATTCAGTTGCAAGTTCTGAACTATTGATTCGACACTTCGGCTTCTTGTTGTCCACTATCATCTGCAAGGCCTTCCTGCGCTGATTATAAAACAAATACTGAGTCTTTTGGTAAAGATAGGCCTCTCTTCGTTTAATTCTTTCGCGCTTAGATTTTCTTTCCGGGTTTGTTGTTTCTTTGTAACGCCTATCATTACACTTGAAAGTTCCTTTTTTCCGTGCGTTATAATAACGTGTCGCTGGGTTCTTTGGTCCGGGTAGAAGATGCATTGCTTGTGAAAGATAATCGGAAAACTCTTGAACTCTCTTGCTGAGCTGCTCCTCAGAATTACACGGTTCTTGGAATGTTTTAATCCACGAATCAAGATCAGCATGCAATTGCTTGGTATCTTCAGATATTGAATCTGATGTTGAAGTAGGAGATACCTCTTCTCTCTCTTCAGTGATGGTTGGTGGTTTTTGGTAGCGCGCTGCTATCTTCTCTCTATGTTGATGAGGATGCGCCCTTGTAATGTGTGCAGAAAGACCTTTATACAATTTCTTGCAGAAAGACCTTTATACAATTTCTTGCAGAAAGGGCACGGGATTCTCGTATCGGGAGGAACACTCTCTTCAGCTGTTGCAGCTAGCTCATCACGTGACTCTTCTGATGATGAGCAATGTGGCTGTGTCACATTGTCTGAATGGTTTGACTTACATGAAGTAGCAGCTTGAGTTTGATCTACTGAGTTCTCAGCTTCAACAGGCGTTGATTTATCCGATTGATGAATTCGCTTAACACGAGTCTGCAGTCCACGAGTTGTTTTGTACAACTTTCTACACAATTCACATTGAACTTTCGTGTCATTCTTTGATGAAGTGATTGTGGTTGATTGATCGTCATCAGGAGAATTATTAGTGATGCTATTTACATTGGAACAATGTTCAAAATGATCTAAGAATTTGATGTTTTCAGATGGTGGAAACTCCACCATGCAACTTGGACACGT
Source organism: Leuctra nigra (assembly GCA_934045905.1). Classification (NCBI taxonomy): domain Eukaryota; kingdom Metazoa; phylum Arthropoda; class Insecta; order Plecoptera; family Leuctridae; genus Leuctra; species Leuctra nigra. The sequence continues at coordinate 31,239,780 of OW203767.1, read as the reverse complement.
AATAATGTTCTCTGTTTGCGTGAAATTAATGCTTTGATCGCATTCGCTAACATCTTGAAGCCTTGCACGGCTTCTTGTGTTTGCATTCGTTCTGTCACAAGTCATATCAATACATTCACAATTATGGGCTTTGACGCGAGCATCATTTGTTCCAATGAAAATATTAAGCCAAAAAATATATTAATTTCTTCGTAAATACTTTCAAATCAGTGAATTCGAAACTGTACCTCATATCTTGAGAGCTGCAGTAAGTCACAGGGAACGCAGCAATACATAAATATTCCATGAAATGTGGATAATAACAAAGATATTCAATTATAACGAAGAGCAAATAATCTCTGCGTGTACATCGCAAGTCGTTTTCTTTTGTTTTTTTCTTTTGTTTGTTCTTTTGTTCTTTTGTTTTTGTTTTTGTTTTTACTTGTACTACTTGTGACCTACTTGTTTTCTGGTACCTATGTGTGTCAACTGGGCATAGATTATTGTAAATTATTTGTAATTGTCTCGGTTTTCAGAAAACCGACACGCGTTTTGAATTAACTGCACTAATAATCCGTATCATAATATTCAGTTAATAAAACTAGGTACTTGTGTACATTATAACATTTATTATGTAAAGTTAAAACCGATTCCACACAGTGGAATCTGAAAGTCATAAGGTTCCTTATACCCTAAATATCTATATGAATATGGCCCTTATCGACCTAAAGGCTCTCACACTACAGTTTATTGCATTTATTTCTTGTCTGTTTTCATATTTTTTAAATCTGACTTCAGATTCGGATTCTGTATTCAATTACGCATCCAAAATGTACTATTGCAACGCTAGGTTTGCGAAATAAACAGGAAAAACACAATTATATCTCAAGAAAATATTCTTATTTGAAGTCATTCTAACAATATGTAACTTCCCCCGACATTGAAGCTGAAACGAAAATAACGAAAATGTTCGTTTTTCAACAAATTGGTCACTAGATTGTCAGTCTTAGTAACGTCTTGGTCACCGGAAACCAAAATTCGTCTTCAAATGGTCATGTGTTATCGTTAGATAGTCACGTCTTGGTAACTAGCAAGTGCTAATGACTTAGAGGTTACCACCGGCAACCAAATGTGTACCCAGTTGGTCACTTGTCGGTCGTCCAATGTCACCTCTTGGTAACTAACAAGTACTCATGACTAAGAGGTTACCACCGGCAACCAAATGTGTACCCAGTTGGTCACTTGTCGGTCGTCCAATGTCACGTCTTGGTAACTAACAAGTGCTCATGACTAAGAGGTTACCACCGGCAACCAAATGTGTACCCAGTTGGTCACTTGTCGGTCGTCCAATGTCACGTCTTGGTAACTAACAAGTGCTCATGACTAAGAGGTTACCACCGGCAACCAAATGTGTACCCAGTTGGTCACTTGTCGGTCGCGCATGGTTACGACTTGGTAACTAACAAATACTCATGACTAAGAGGTTACCCCTTGCAACCAAATGTGTACCCAGTTGGCCACATGTCGGTCGCGCATGGTTACGACTTGGTAACATACATGACTCGTAACAAACAGTTAACCACCGAGAACCAAAATTGTCCCTAATTTGTCATTAGATGGTACCCAGATGGTAACCTATTGGTTACCTTAAAATGGTCAGCTAAAACAGTTGGTCATCACTAGTCATCTGTTGGACACTACTTGGTCACGTAATTTTATGAATGTCATCTATTGGTTAAGTAAATGTCATCAGTTGGTAACGTAACTTTTCTATATGGGTATAGAGGTATTGTACTAGGGGATTTTCTAGAACACAAAAAATAATGGTTCAACAAAACTACTTGCCATTTCTACATAAAGTCGAAGAACAAAACGAAACTTTCAGGGATTGAATATCAATATATGAGTCATTAATCGAGCACCAACTCACATTTTTGGCGCTTTGCCCACTTGGGTAGATAGCCTTAGGGGGTTGAACATAGTCAATTTGACCATATTCCATTTAATGTAAAAACAAAAATATTCGACATTTCTACAAAACGTAGAATAACAAAACGAAACTTGCAGATATTGAACATCAATATATGAGTTACTAATTGAGCATCAACTCAAAGTTTTGGCTCTTTGCCCTCTTGGGTACAAATGGGGTTGAAAAGTAACAATTTGACAATAATTCAGATTTTGAAGTTTTATTTTATGTACGAAGGCTTAAAATTAACTAAACAAACGAAGGTTAGTAACTAAGCCATATATATGTAGAATATCCAAAAAAATAATTTACTTGATATTTACAACCCTTGGGTAGTAAATCGAGCGTCAAATACAGTAAATTTTGAAAAATTATACTCGATATTCAACCCCTGATTTGAAGGTCACGCAGAGGGTGTACGACAAACATTATGAGAACCAAAATGATAGACGGGAATATGTTGAAGAGTACAAAATTTACTGGAACCCGTTATCTTGATTCGTTTGGAAATTACAGCGAGTTTTGCAAGAGCTTACTTGAGCTATTTTTACCACCCAGGCCAATGTTCAAGGTCATGTAACTTGAGAAGGGTGAATTTGAAAAATGTGAAAAAATTAATTTAAACTCAGCTAGGATCAAGTTATAACTTAGCAAATTTTGAACATTATCAAAAATCATGCCGCAACGATTTTTTCGTAAATTGGACGATTTTAAATGGAACGAGTCATTGCCAACAAAAATAGAGGTGTAGTATTTTTCAATTTTTAAATACCAACGTTGTAAAATACTATTGAGTTCTTACTGTCAATTGTGGATTTCATTTTTGTATTTTTTTGAAAATAGTGTACCCATTTTATTAATTAATTATTAAAATTTGTATTACTATTTCAATAGTCGAATTGACATGTTTTATTTTATTTATAACATTCCTTTTGAGGCTTAACCTGCTTTTAGAATTGGCTGAAGTTTATGCGCACAACTATGAAAAATATCAGTTGTATTTTTTTTAAATAATCTGATATTGGCTTTATAATAATATACATAGTTGCATTCATCCTTTACATGAAATTGGACGTCAAAGTAAATTGGAAATAAAAGCACACAACGATTTAATAACTCATTTCTAAAACCTCAATAACTTGTAAAAATTTCAATCAAGTTAGCTAAACATTTCAGAATGTCATGTAGACAATGGTCTAGCGTGAACATTATCACTTCTAACGGAATTACTGTGTGAGTGTGAGCCTATGCCATTTCAAAATATAAAAAATCAGAGCACAATTTGCATTTCTTTTTGTGATAAACAAGAAAAACGTTTACCAAGTAATAAAATCATCTTCGTATTTTATTTATACATTTTAAGATAGTACGCTTTTAAATAATTTATTATACATTTTAAAATCTACCGCCACTTGCGTGAGGGAGGAGTCACAATCGTATATATATGACATAGGGACCGAAATCGTGTATGTTTCGGAAATACGCGACCCGGACCGGGGTCGACCCACGGAACATTTCACTTTACGATTTCAAGAATGTCAAGTTTTCTAGCCTAGGTTCGGGAGTTTACACGTTATTCACGATGATTCTATCCTCTTCATTCATAACCAATTAATTAATTGTTGGCTGATTGGTTGAAACTGGTATAGAGACACTAATTTGCGTGCAGGCCGTGTTCTAATTTGCAAGCTAGCAGTCTACTTGTTTCCAGACGCGAGCGAGGCGCTGTTAGTTCAAGGTCATCTGCTTCACCTTTCTTGAGCAAGTTGAACTCACAGGCATTCTGTTCCACACTTTCAATTTGCAGAGCAATTTTCCTCAGTAATTTTCAGTTAGATAGTTTTGACCCGTCTCATTACTTTTCATCAATTGATTTATGATTTCAAATATTACTCGATCTCTTTTCCGGCTTGCTAGCTGCATGAACACACGTGACCCACGTTATTTTTCAATTTTGGTTTAATTTTAACCTTTAGTGAAGGCAAAATATGCCCACATATATTAAGGTAGGGGCATGATGGCCGATTCCAATAAAATTCATTTGGGGACCAAGCATTTGACCTTCTTAAGATATATTCTATTTCTGACTAGTAGAATGCTTATTTTCATGACCTTAATAATTTTTTTACTCACATTTTGGGTTATTCCATAGAAAATGGTCCTCGTCCAAATATGGCTGCTTGCGTTCATGCCATTACACAGTAGGGAAGTTATAATTATTAATTTTGGATTAGTTTACAATATCGCGCCATCTTCGTGATCATTTTTTCATATTATTGGGCGCTTTTCTAGTACATAATCCCTGACCTCCATAATTTTCTAATTATCCTCGGCCATTGCCAATGCATGATTTGTTTTGTCAGATCCCTAATCTTCTGAATCAAAAAGGGAGCACTCGTTTATATTTTGTATTTTTCATTATATTCTAATATTAGTAGGTCGGGGTTTTCTTAGTTTCAGATGGCTATATTTTCATGCAGGTTCAAAGGATAAAATTTCCCTTGTGGCATGATGAATTTAGGAGTTAAATGTTTTCTTACCTGCCTATACATATCAGATTAAAAAATTATAATTTTCAGACATTCTCCAAATTGATAGCTGTTTCATGACTAGGCCAAGCAACGAAGCATTTAACCCGGGACAAATTGCAAGATTTGTCTTTTTCATCAGACCTTATTCAAAAAAATTCGCTGATTACAACAAAAAAAAGTTTTACGCAGAGATGTGAAGGGAAATTGCCCAAAATTACGTGTAAAGTTCAAACTTTGAGAACATAAAATATTTTTTTTAAGAATCACAGGACACATTTAGATATTTGTTTTCAATAAAAAGTATGTATTATATTAGGATACAATAGCCGAAAAAAAATTGGGTGATAATATTAATTATTTTTGGATTTATTCAATGATTTCATAAAATGACGTCATTTAAATAATTAGTCGTAGTGACGTAACTAAAGGAGCTAGAATAAATGTTTTTACGGGAAAATGTTGGTAATAAAGCCTAATATTTTTGGTATGTATATGATCAAAAGTTCACCACGCATCTACTAATTGTTGTCAAACTAAATTTTAATCAAATTATATGAAAAATTAAACATCCATATAACGCAATTATTGGCATAACGGCGGAACTGTTTGATCAGAAAATGTTGTCACTCATAGAATTTTGGAGCCTGATAAAACCTAGCCCAAAGAGAGATTTGGGACGCCATTTTGAAACCGGGAGTGGCATCATCTTGAAAACGGCTGAACCGATAATAACGGAACTGGTGGCAATCGACTCCAACGGTCATATGACAGAACAGATCAATAGTAAAACCAGAAATTTCCAATAACAAATACCGGAAATGACGTCACAAATATTCAAAATTCCGGCATGGACCGGCAATTCAGGGACGTGGGTTCGATCCCCACAGTAGGCAAATCTTTTCAATTTGCAGTTGGTATTAATTATCATCACCCTCTCTGAGGTCATCAGAAAAAACCATGTTAGTCACCTATAAGTACTCATCGTATATGAGAAAAATCCATACGAGAAGGTAAATGTCAGTTGTCAAACGTGGAAAGGATTCCACGGTCTTCTGACCTCTTCATCACGCGTCTCGGACTGTAGAAATACAGTTTATATGGAACAAAACCACTGCAGATTGAATAGCCTGCTTATCTTAGTGGTTAGAGCACTGGACCGGCAATTCAGGGACGTGGGTTCGATCCCCACAGTAGGCAAATCTTTTCAATTTGCAGTTGGTATTAATTATCATCACCCTCTCTGAGGTCATCAGAAAAAACCATGTTAGTCATATATATATATATATATATATATATATATATACGGTTCTGTCGAATTCCATTCCAGTTCCATTCGAGTTCCATTCTTTGATCCATTCTCAACCTTACCGGAAGAGTCTTAATCGCTCCACTCCAATGTTAGATCCTAACAGAGTCGTTATCAATAACTCTAAACGAGAATTGAGTGCAGCAGCGATGAGTGCGCTCACAAAAGGACCTAAATTTGCCATAGCACCCAGACGAATTCCTTACGAAAAGATAATTTGTGGAGTTGAATCTTGTATTAAGTTTCTACCTTCTGATGTTGCTGAGAGAATTCGCCAAGACACTGCCTTGATACTCCGTAAAGCTAAACCTCCTACTCCGAACATCACAAGAGAAGAATTATCTGCTATAAAAGAGCTTAAGGAAGATCTAAGTGTTATCGTCATACCAGCTGACAAAGGCAATGCGTCAGTGGTTATGGACACGGAAGAATATGAACGAAAGATGAAGGAACTAATATCTGATCCTGCCTACGTGTTGTCCAAACGCAATCCTACAGTAAGTTTAGAGGTGAAAATAAAGAAGAACATTTTGGAGGTGCCTGACTTTTGTATGAATGATGACGCTAAGAAACTCGTAATACCTCGAGAAAAGTCATCCCGAGTGCCAAGACTTTACGGCTTGCCGAAGGTGCATAAAAAGGATGTCCCGCTTCGACCAATTGTAAGCGCTTTCAAATCCCCTACTCAAGCACTTGCTCGTTACTTAGCCAAAATCCTGCAACCATTGACTGAGGAAGTCGCTTCTTACGTTAAAAACTCGACTCATTTCGTTGAACTTCTTCATGACATTCATTTAACGCCAAGTGACTTAATGGTCAGTTTCGATGTGACTTCCCTGTTAACCAAGGTTCCTGTCCAAGAGGTTTTGTCACATTTAGAAGTAAACAAGTTAACTCCTAAGTATGTCATCGACTTATCCCGACTCTGTATGGAATCTACGTACTTTTCATATGACGGAAAATTCTATAGACAAATAACAGGTGCTCCAATGGGTTCTCCATTGTCTCCCGTAATCGCCAATCTGTTCATGCAGGAATTTGAAACAAAAGCTCTGGAAACGTCACTGTTAAAACCAAAGTGCTGGCTCCGATATGTCGACGATGTTTTTGCGATATGGCAACATGGACGTGAAAGCTTGTCGGATTTCCTGGACCATATCAACAGTGTTCACGCTGACATCAAATTTACCATGGAAATCGAGTTAGATAATACCCTACCATTCTTAGACGTAAAAGTAACTAAGAATTCAGACGACACCATAGGACATACCGTTTATAGGAAGCCTACGCATACTGATCGTTATCTGCATACTTCTTCTCATCACCATCCTACGCAGATTAGAGCAATAGCCTATACTCTCGCTACTCGATCTCGCCGCATAGCAGATGACAAGAACATCAGAGAAGAACTGAAATCTCTGGAGCATGCCCTTTTACAAAATGGTTTCGAAAACAAGGTAATTAAGAAAGCTTTTTGTAGAAAAACAAATTCTGAAAGACAACGAGAGCAAGAACAAGAAAGACAACGAGAGCAAGAACGAGAACCGGGACCTGATACATCTGACGAAACAGTAGTAGAAACACAAAAGAAAACATACTCAGCTTTTCTGCCTTATGTCAGTGGTGTAACCGACAGAATTAGTAAGCTGTTGAGAGGAGAAAACATTAAAACAGTGTTCGATACCGATCGAAAACTTGGCAGTTATCTTCGCAGTGTAAAAGATGTACGGCACCTTGAGGGGTGGGGGGTATACGAGATACCGTGCGACAATTGTGAAAAAGTTTACGTGGGACAAACTAATAGAAATGTATCACAACGTCTACAAGAACATCGTTTACAAAATTAGAACAGGACAAGGAGAGATATGTTCTCGCAAAGCATGTACGAGAAAGTGGTCACAAGATCAATTATGACGGTACGACCATCCTTGCCAAGTCAGATAAACTCCTTCCAAGACAAATAAGAGAAGCCATAGAAATTGGAAAACGTCAAACACATTGCCTCAATATTCAACTTGACAGTAATATGCTATCTCAAACTTGGAATTCACTAACACCTCTTTTCGCCGTCAAGCCTAGCGAACAACAAGCAATCCCCAGACCTCAGTCTCCCTCAACTGCAACATTGACAGAACATCTAGAACTAGACGATTCACCAGTACCAACAAGAGTCACTCGACAGAGAACCTGCAGACAGCTACCTCCCACACCAACGGCGTCACCTGAACCAAACATGTTGACAGATTCTCGACTTCCATCAAGAGTTACTAGACAATCAAGTTCTAAGCAGCAATCTCATTCAACTACGACTGTAAATGCAACAGGTACAACCAGAGTCACCAGATCTATGAAGAAGCGATGAGCCACTTGGAGCCGCGACTTTTTTGACTTTGAATTGTTTTCTGACTTTCCATCTTCTTGTTTTTTCTCTGCATTCATTTTGTAAAGTAGTGTGTTTTGCATTTTTCTCTTATTTATTAAATTGTTTTGCTAGTGCCTTGAAAAGGCCGGTCGGATGACTGGCGAAACGTCGGCATTTGAATTAATAAACGTAGCATAAACCGATATGTCTATTTTAATATATATATTTGTTTATTATATCAATTAATTAACAATTAATTACCCCATCCAACTAAAGTCGGGTTGGGGGGTGGAGGTAGCTCCACCTTCCTCTAGGGCCTCCTGGGATGCCGAAGTCGGCCGGCCATTCCAACTTCTTATATATATATATATATATATATATATATAGTTATTTTATTTTTATTTTTTTGGTACACGTACCAGAGTTCTTCAAATTCGCATTGTTGAGTTAAAGGCCTGTGTCATTTCGTTCTTTTAGCTGGAGTCCCTTAAACTTATTTGTTTTTCAATTTTTCATATTTATTTAGAACCAGGGTTTATTATCTTCATTCATTTAATGGGGTCCGTACCTTGTAACAAATCTGACTGCAATACAGGTACGCTCATTACTGTTCTACCTGCCATCATATTAACTTCATACACATGTACAACTGGGTGAAGATGGTTCTCACACTAACATGAGGAGAGAATCACTCTTCACCCCCTTCATATTACTTATCCTGTATTGAGTCAAGTGTTAGAGTGCCTGGAGTCTGGGTGGTAAGATTCACACGCTCCAGACTCCAGGAACGCATGAAACCTACGACCAATCAGGATGTAGGTATAATATTATATGACCAATAGGAATAAGGCTTTTAGAAATAGGTATAGAATAAGAATACAATATTGGAGTTAGTCTGAATTGGACCACCATCAAGTCCGGTGCTACCACCGGCACAATAAACGACTACTCAGTAATAATCGTGTATCTTTGTTCAATAACCCGATTCCTTTAAATATAAAGTGAATTAATCTAGTGGAGCGGTCGCTCCACGCCAGCCACGTCGTACGGCGCGCGCACACTCTCATATAAAGGCTGGAGCAAACCCACTTTTACTGTAAGCATCAAAGTGGCATTTTCGGCCTACTGGATCTTAAAATTGAGAAATCTCACATTGTTGCGAAATATCTTAATTTCGAGCTATGGCCCACCCTACAACATATACCAAATTTGGGAACAATAGGTTACGCCCTTTGCGCGCTAGAGGGCCGTGAAAACAGTGTTTAGGGCGGTTTTCATAATCAGTAATCATAGTAGTAGGCTGGAGCTAAAATCCGGTAAACAGGCCACAGCCTAAACGGCTAAACCGATTGATCTCACATTTTTACCACGTGTGCACTTTTGGCGTCTGATTTAACCTTGTCCCCATGAATTTTTTGTGCCGCCATTTTGAAACCGGAAGTGACGTCATATCTCGTCAACGGTTGGACCGATCGGAACGAAATTTGCGCCAATCGTTTCAGACGGTCATCTATATGGATTATCAATATCAAAAGACTGAACATTATTTTAAATAAACCGGAAATGACGTCATGAAATTTAATATACATCGATTTGCATTTCAGCAACAACTGTTGATCCGATTGTCTTGATATTTATGTAACGTTTGTACTTTTGATATTTCATTTGACTTGTTATAAAACCAACCGGAAGCCGCCATTTTGAAACCGGAAGTGACATCATGTCTCAAAAACGGCTAAACAGATTAGAACAAAACCAGCGCTAAACGATTTAGACGGTCAACTTTATGTAATGAGTAATATTTGATGATTCAAATATCGAAACCGGAAATGACGTCACACATTTTATGACCTATACCGGAAATGACGTCATAAATATGCTAAATGACGCTAAATTCACCACTTTATACTTTAAAATAGATATAAGTAAACGTACTTTGTAAATAATTATAAATTCAAGGTTGCAGTGTTCTCGGCGGCCATTTTTAAAACCGGAAGTGACGTCATATATCGTAAACGGTTGTACCGATTGCAACCTAAGTTTGGAAATGTGTTGGACTAATAATTATGAATTCAAGACGACATTATTTTCGGCCGCCATTGTTAAAACCGGAAGTGACGTTAAATATCGAAAATGGCTGTACCGATTGCAATCAAATTTTGGAAATGTGTTGTTCTAATAATTATGAATTCAAGACGACATTATTTTCGGCCGCCATTGTTAAAACCGGAAGTGACGTCATATATCGAAAATGGCTGTACCGATTGCAACCAAATTTTGGAAATGTGTTGTACTAATAATTATGAATTCAAGACGACATTATTTTCGGCCGCCATTGCTAAAACCGGAAGTGACGTCATATATCAAAAACGGCTGTACCGATTGCAACCAAATTTTGGAAATGTGTAGGAGTAATAATTATGAATTCAAGACGACATTATTTTCGGCCGCCATTGCTAAAACCGGAAGTGACGTCATATATCGAAAACGGCTGGACCGATTGTAACGAAACTTAAAGCTATTCTTCTTGGATAATTATTTTAATCTTATATACCAAACGCAACTTTTCTAAGTATCCAAATCGGCATAGGCGTATTTTTTTAAAGAAATAAGTTCTTGCACGGACACAAGCTGTGCTACAAGCTGTATGAATAAACTAACAAAGGAAGTGATATCCCGTGAAAAAAACACTCCGTGTAAAAAAGGCAGCCAAGTCTCTTTACTTTAAAAAAATTCAACACCGAAAAGGAGTGATATCAAAAAAGGAGCCAAGTCAATGACATTTCCAAATATTTAATCGTATCTTTGAAATAAAAGTATAAACACCGAGAAATACTTTACAAAAGGACTTGGCGCATCGTTTTTTTAAAGACATTTTTCTATTCATAAGCATGTGCCATTTATATACAACCGTCATTTTGAATGTTTAGAATAATAGGGAAACATCTTTCAATTAGGTACATATTATACATACCTTCTGTAAAATATTTTCTATATGAATATATACGCTATGAAACTTGTTGTCTATGCTTTCTATAAATATACACAATAGTTATCTTCGTAATATTGTTTCGTGGTGAATATAATTAAGTCTCATGCGTTATACCTTCTCATCATGTAACAATTTCTATTAATACACATTTTATAAAAATACATTTCACAAAGAAGACAGTCATATTGAATTTCTATTAAAAAATTTAACTTTATACACTTGACACTTCAAAAATATAAAATTGTGTTCCATTAGTTAGTAATTATTTGACAACGTTTCATGATTTCCTCCAGTCAAGATCAAATTATGAAAAGATACCAGTCTAATATCGCCATATTTACAGTACTGCAAGAATATGTATGAGCCCACTTCCAATTGATATGAAGGGATGTGTGTTGTGAAAAATATCCGACCGAACCGGGGCACGAACTTGGGACCTCTCACTTGCCGGGCGAGAGCTCTACCAACTGAGCTACCCGATCGGACGGGCGGACATTAGACACAACACACTGATGAGGATCCTGACTCCTGACTCCATGGAAGTTTTCCAAAGAAACCTACATTCTCACCACTTCCAATTGTTATGTAATTCTTTCACCCTTATATTACTTATATATTACAGCATAAAATCATGCTTCTATCGCCATTGACAAAACTATAAAATAGTCATTACTAAAAGTAGCTTGATTCATAGATTCTGGCTCTAATAGAAAGAGGAAAATGTACCTACTTGTAAATTTCTTTCCACTTTTAGGATAGAATGATGTCTTTAAAAAAACGATGCGCCAAGTCCTTTTGTAAAGTATTTCTCGGTGTTTATACTTTTATTTCAAAGATACGATTAAATATTTGGAAATGTCATTGACTTGGCTCCTTTTTTGATATCACTCCTTTTCGGTGTTGAATTTTTTTAAAGTAAAGAGACTTGGCTGCCTTTTTTACACGGAGTTTTTTTTTCTGTTTTAGTTATACTGGCGCCCAACATAACGAACCTCATTTAATCGACATACGTGTGCGATCAATTATACATCGGTAGCCGAACGCTCGCTAGCAGAGAGTCACGTCAACGAAAGTGCTTGTGGTGACGGGCGTTCAACAACACACGTGTGTGTTGACGTGTTACATTATTATTTGAGCGAGAAGTGTAAGAGGCTATACTCTTAATAATTTGTGAACGATTATATTCTACAGTGTTTATAACTGTGACATTATAGTGAAAATTATATTGACTTAAAAAAAAATACGTTTATTCGCGATTATTATTATTACTAAGATCAAAAATGTTTACGCGATCGCAAACTGGAGCGTTGGCACGCGATATACCGGACGAAGTGGACATTGAAGTGCCGGAGGGACTGCGAGGTTCGACTCTGACGCCGCTGGAAGACAGCGTCCTGGACATGCGAAACGAGTTGACGTCGTTGTCAACCATAATGACGTCGCTTGTTGGCCGTTTCGCAACTCTCGAGGCTGCCATGTTGCGATCCTGCAGTGAGGGGTCGACAACCGTGCCGCCGTCAACACCAGCGCGTGGGGATCGCGCTACCCCTTCAGCTAGACGTCTGGAGAATGTCAGCCCGCCCACCCCTCGTCAAAAAGTTCCGCGACGATGTCACCATGCACCCGGTCGAGTTCATTCGCATCATGCAACGCATCTTTCTAGAGGAAAACATCCCGATGACTCAGTGGGTGCCAATGACCATTACACAGTGCGAATGCATGACCTATGACTGGGGCATGGCTTTTGCAGGTTCATGGGCATTATGGGATGATTTCAAGCCCGATTTCATCCACATGTTTTGGTCAGCCGAACGTCAAGATATCCTCATAGACGAGCTGCATCGCGTCTCGTTTTCACGTAGCGTCCACAAGACGATGGCAAATTTCTTTGTCTCATGGATGAAGAAGATTCAATATTTGTCACCAACAATCAGCATGGGAACATTTCTCCGTCGCATTACACGACTGCTTCCGACAAATGTCGAACACGCCGTTCTCGCCGCTCGCATCTACACGCCGCAAGACATGCTTTTCATCCTGCGAGACCTGGATGATTCATACTATCGACGTCAGAGCCAGATGACACAAAAACCGTCTTCACATCTGGTTGGAAACTCGGTGTCGACCCAGGGGGAGAAGCCTTCAAGTCCTACAAGCCAGTGGCGACCTGGAAACGCGCCGAATACAGCGAAACCAACTTCAAATTGGCGCGACAAACAGACTTAGTCGGGGAGACCGACTAAGCCAGGGGGGCCGGCAAATTCAGGGGGGCCGAAGCCACGAGTCAACTACATTGGCGTGCAACACGATGACACCGGCTACAATGAGGATGACGACATCAACGACGAGACAGAAAACAACCAACGTGAACAAGAGATCGACGACGATGGGGTGGATGAAACCGCGGTAAAAGACGACTAGCCGACCAAGAACCTCCATTGTTGTCGGCATTGTTGTACGAGGAGGAGGACAAAACAATCAATACATACTACATAGTAAACTCAGTAACTGTTATCGACGGATGTCCCGCATCAGATCTGCTAGCTGAACGAGACGAAGACAACGTGCCTGAAAACAACACGCCGGTTATCGAAGCGACAATATACTCAAAAACATTACACATTCTCGCAGATACAGGAAGCGATATCTCGTGCATCTCTCAAGATCTATGGAATCAATTACTCCGCGTGAAACCTGATCTACCATTACTACCGGTAACAGGAGTAACAGTGGCGGGTGCATTCGGACATAAAAGTAATAAAATAACACTACAAACAATGCTACCAGTGTCATTTCAAAATTATATATTTGACATACCTGTATTAATTGTGCCACATCTCGCTTGTGAAATGATAATCGGAGCTGACTGGCTGAATGATAACATTGCCGACATCAAGTTTACAACGCACACATTGGAATTAAAAGGACTTAGTATACCTTTCGTCCCCGACAATGAACGACGAGAGGTAGAACGCGTTCAGACTATACGGACAGACACCGCAACTGATTGTGATGAAAGTGAAGATGAAGAAACAAAAGGGTTAAATGCAAAAGTATACAACCCAGTTACAAGTCCTCCATCTGTCAACAATATCATCACTGCCCACCTACAGAAATGTAATATCGCTAACGACGATGCAATACTCCTGTTGAAAGTGCTACAAAAACATCAAGAGGTGTTCTCTAATATACCTGGCAGCGTACACAACTACGAACACGAAATTCAAATGATAGACGAAACCCCGTTCGTGCAGCGCCCTTATCCAGTGGCGTACGCCAAACGCCCAGCTGTTGACAAGCATATTGCCGCCATGGTTGCCATGGGTATCATCGAACCCGGACCCTCAGCGTTTTCCAACCCTTTAATAACGGTGTTGAAGAAAGATGGAGGAGTGAGGATGTGTATCGACGCAAGACAACTGAACGCGCAGATGGCACCGCAGACAGACTGTGCGCCACCAATCGAGGAAATCCTGCAAACATTTTATGGCTCTAAATTCTTCAGTGTCATCGACATGACGTCATCATACTGCCAAATCCGTCTACGAGAGGAGGACCGTAAGTACACAGCATTCCTACACAATGGAATATCCTATCGGTTTTGTCGACTTCCATTTGGACTAAAGAAAGCGAGCGCAAGCTTTATCCGATGTTTAAATTCAGTGCTAGGACCTGATATCTCAACGTTTGCTACATCCTACGTGGACGATATTTTAATTCACTCCAATACATTACAATCACATATAGAACATATTGACATTGTGTTGAATCGGTTGAAATTAGCGGGAATGACGGTAAATCTAAATAAATCCATGTTCCTCCAACCAGAAGTTAAATTTTTGGGTATAATTTTGTCACAAGATGGCATCCGCACGAACAATGAAAAAATCAAAGCAATATCTATGTATCCAAAACCGAAAAATGTGAAACAATTACGCAGGTTTCTTGGACTTTGCACGTACTACAAAAGATTCTGTGACAAATACTCTGATATGACTGAACCGCTACGACGCCTTTTGAAGAAAGATGCCAAATGGAACTTTGGTTCCGAGATGCAAATTGCATTTGAAAGCGTTAAGGCTGCACTACTAGACGCTATCATGCTTTTCCATCCATTACCTGGGGTCAAATTACACCTGCAAACCGACAGTTCCGATCACGGAGTTGGAGGGCACTTGTTTCAAATAGACCACAATGGAGACAAAAGGGTTATTGCCTTTTGCAGTCAGGCACTTCAGGGTGCAGCTAAACGATATTTTACGACAGAAAAAGAATGCTATGCCATCCTGTATGCAGTGCAGAAATTCCGACAATACCTGGTAGGAAATACTTTCACTGTATGGTCCGATCATAAATCACTGACTTTCATGCAAAAATGCAAACTTCATAGCAATAGGCCACTGGCCAAACTTTCTACCGCTTGGCGGCGCAGGTTTCGCCGGTGAGGACCTTGAGTTAGGGGGGTGTGTACCCTTGCACGTTTTAACCCGTGTTCCACCATCATGGCGAAAGAAAATGTGACGGTGCAGTCGTTAAAACTACAATTACGGCAAATTGGAGCGAAACAATCAGGCAAGAAAGCTGTTTTACAAGAAAGGTATGTATTTTGTACTTAATTTAAGTATTATAATCATAACATTTTCATGGTTTTACAAGGAAATACAGTTAGGAATTTCGTAAACACACGTGTTGATATTGCTCTAGGTCGGTATTGCAATTTCTTATTTTAGGTGCATATTCAAATAAATTGCTCTTCATAATTAGGTAGGTAGGTACATACCAATACCTATTCGATATTATAATCAGTAGGTACTAGCACCTACTAGTAGGTAGTTAGGTAGAATACTTGCCAAAACAGACCTAGCAGTACCTACCTAGTCAATGTAGTAATTTAGGAAGATAGTCTGTGTTTCTGTAATAATTTGTTATTGTATTTATGCTTTCAGGCTGCAACTATGGGAAAGTAAAAACCTTGGAAGGGAATTGGTGGAAGTTGCCGTTGTTCCTGTAAAGGATGCCCAAGAGTTCCCGAGCGAGATAAAAAAATATTCGTCGATCAGCGATCATCCTAACGGCCAACTAACTTTCCTGACTCTGCGTGTGATTGAAAATTGGTTCGATGTCCGTGCTGCAACTGCAAGTTTGAATCGTGGAAGACATTTATTCCACAATAAATTCGTCAAAAATGTGTTGCTACACAAGGATCGCGGACTATATTATTTCCGTTGTGTTTGTGCGGCCCAGACCAAAACCACCGTTGATTACGTAGTGAGGCTGGTTCTTCGCGGTGGAGATGAACCATCGGTTCATCAAGCAAATTGTGAATGCCCCGCTGGCATCGGGTGGACAGCTGCCTGCAAGCACGTGGCTGCGCTTGCATACTGCATCGAGCATTATGCTCTTACTGGAATGTGTATTGAATTAAAGACGTGTACAAGTGAGGCGCAACAGTGGCACATTCCTGCACAAGGTCGGGGTCTGCAAAAAGAGAAGACAACGGTCAACCTAATGATTCAGAAGCCAATGGAGCCAGTAGCAACCGACAACAGTCGAACCGACGATTTAATGAATTTATTCATTAGCCGCCAAGTCAATGTTGCAGCGTTGGATTCGAGAATCGTCAATGCATCTGCATATATGAATGACCACGAATACATCGGCAAGTGTCTGGCATCTACAATAGTTGACGGCATGAACAAGGTGGGGATTGCAAAAATAAAAATATTTGAATTGAAGACTCAAAAACAATCATTGTCACCACTGTGGTTCGAGCTGCGTCGTACGAGAATCACGGCATCAATTGCTGGAGACGTTCAACGCACCGTCCAGTGTGGCAATTTTGCTATCAGTTATGCACGTCGCCAAATATACCCCCAGAAGAAATTCCGCAATCCTGCCATCGACTGGGGAAAGGCGAACGAGGCCACTGCCATCAAAGTCTATGAATCTCTGTTTGGCGAAACAGTGAGTGCATGCGGCTTGATGATCGACAAGGACTGCAATTGGTTAGCAGGAACCCCGGACGGAATTTCAAAAGAATCATCGGTAATCATCGAAGTGAAATGCCCATATTCTTTGCGAACCAAGAGCCCGTCATCGGCCCCTTACCTGAAAACGAACACTTCGAGACCAGAACTCCAGCGCAGCCACAAATATTTTCTTCAGTGCCAGCTGCAAATGCATGTTTCGGGTATTCATCGGTGTGATTTCATTGTTTGGACTCTTTTGGGAATTTTTGTTCAATCGATAAAATATGAGCCCGAGTTATGCAAGAATGCTATTAAGGACATGCGAAAGTACTATGAGCAAGTGTTTGCACCAATTTGTGTGCATTATCTATGGGGTCAAAAGTATTTAGAATAAAATTCAAGGTGCCATTTAATTATTCTGTATCCATGATTCAATTATCAATAACAATGCAATTACATCTCAGGTGCTAATTTATATTTATTTTTATGAATAAATGACAATCATAGTTATGTAATTGATAAAGACAGAATTGACCATGTGCAATCACATTTAAATGTTAGTTATGAATATGAATTATATATATATATATATATTACATCATGTAGAGTCTCGCAGCCAGTAGGTATTAATAACATCATTTAACGGTTTATGCTACGTATATTTATTACACACCAACGTTTCGGCAAGCATCCACCCGCCTTTCTCAAGGTAACAAACGAAAATCAACGAAAAAACTATAAAATACAGCAAAATCAATTCATGAAATGTCAAATGTAGAAAACAGTGAAACGTGAAAAGAAATAATTGTGAAATCTTCTGGCGCTGGAAAATGTGCTTCCTTGATATCCAAAAGATGGCCGTCATACACCAGGGTGTCGATAGTGACTTGAGGTCGTCGCTCAAACTTCCTTTTCTTGTCGCAATTTTAATGCTAAAGCAGCTAGTGGAATATCCTCGTCGTGGTCTTTTGACATCTGTGTTAGGTGGTGTTCTCGGCGTCTTCTCTTGTCTATTCTGGGGGTCGGATGTCTTGATACCCATCTATCTAGCTCTGATGGCATTCTAGGTGTAACATGAATATCATTTGTTACAGGTTTCCACGCCGAGGGAAAAATCCTGTTTTCTAATTGGGTGTTCATACAATGTGGTCGTTTCTCTATCTCAATAGATTCTCGAACTAAACGCTGCCTCAATCTTCTCTCTTTAGCTAAACACTTCATCCCTTGCAAATTCATAACATGGTCATTTGTGTTGCAGTGTTGCACCAGCGCTGAGGTTTTAGAGCCATCATTTAAAGCTATTCGATGTTCATCTTGTCGTTGAAACATGTTTCTACCAGTCTGGCCAATGTACGTCGATGGACAATCACTACAGGGTATCTCATATACACCATCTCCCTCAAGGTGAATCGGATCCTTTACACTTCTGAGGAGACTTCCAATTTTTTTATCCGTATCATACACAGGAATGATATTTTCTTTCCTCATAATTTTTCCAATTCTATCCGTAACGCCTTTCACATATGGCAGGAAAACTTTGGTTGGAGGTTTCTCAAACTCCGCTACCTCTATAGTTGCTTTGTCTTCCTTTGTGGTCTCAGCATTAGTTTTTCGGTATATGGCTTTCTTGATGACACTCAGAGGAAATCCGTTTTTTTGCAGAGCATCTCGGAGCAGTTGAAGTTCGGTATTTACGTTGTTGGCATCTGCTATTCGTTTAGACCTGGTTGCTAGGGTGTATGCGACAGAACGAATCTGTGAGGGATGATGATGTGAGAGTGCATGGAGATAGCGATCTGTGTGGGTTTCTTTTCTAAACACAGTGTGCCCTAGGGTATTATCAGGATTCTTGATCACGAGTACGTCCAGAAAGGAAAGTCTGTCATCTTTCTCTACTACCATAGTGAATTGAATGTCTTCATGAATGCTGTTTATGTGATCCAGGAACTCTTGGAACTCTCAGGACTCTCAGGAACTCTCAGGAACTCTTGGAACGTTGGTGTGTAATAAATATACGTAGCATAAACCGTTAAATGATGTTATTAATATATATATATATTGTGAGTATTTTACAGCACAGGCCGTTTCTCACACCCCAATCGCCACCTCTCCTTGTCCATCCAACCATCTTCCAGCAAGTTTCTTCTCCCCATTGCCTCCTTTACATCTTCTTGCCATTCTCTCGGCGGTCGGCCCCTTTTCCTCCTCTCATTTAAGAGAATAAATATATGAGAATATTTGATTCATTTAATATGAATTAAATACATTAAATAAGTCACAATCATAGTTATGTAGGTATTGATAAAGACAGAATTGACAATGTTCAATCACATATGTTCGTTATGAATTAAAAACATTTACAATGTCTACGTTAAAACACATATTGACTTGACTTGCTTATTAATCTCCATCCTTCCTTATGAGCTGTTCAACAATTTTCTGAAACGTTTTGGGACACCATTCACAATTCTTGGTTTAAAATTGCACAACATTGTACAATTATACATAATCTTTGTAGCAATAGACCACAAGTAGGAAGGCATTGGGTCTCTGAGAATTTGGTTTACTTTGCCGAGGCCAATCAAGCGCTCGACATGAATACGGCGATTAGCTAACTTCCTAGTTTGCATAACTTCATGTTCACTAAGCTGCCTCTTGCCTCGTAGAAAAGGTGGTATGTTCAGAGCGACTCCCCTTTTTTCCAAAAGATCAGAGATTTCGAAGCCTCTGTCTGCTATAACACTGTTTCTCCCTCTTCCAGCAAATCAACAAAATTGCTAAGAGTTACAGCCATTCTGTCACTAGTCGATCCCACAAACAGCTCTGAACAAAAAATCACCACTCCGCTCTCATCAATCCCTATTAAACATTTGAACGTAGGTCTACTCTTATATTGTGAATAGGTTAGTTGATGATACAAAGGATTTTCACTTTTGTCTACAAACACCTCAGTACAATCAATTATAGCTCTGTACTTATCTAAAGTCTTATTTCCCAGATTCCAAAAGTCAACTTTCTTGAGTTCAACATAGATAAGGTTTGTCCAAAAGCAGAAAATTTTACTGACACACTTCGCTGTCATTCTAAATAAAAATGCCAGCATTTTGAAATCAAGATTGTGCTTGTACTTGCACAATGTTAGCAACAGTTGATCTTTTACTGGACATGAAGTGATAGGAAATGTTTGATTCTTGATAATGAACTCAAATAAAACCTCAAATCGGTCGGTCTCAAATCCAGAGAAATAAAGTATCTCTTCATCTTTCAAAATGGCATAGAAGATGAACTGGTCTTGGTGTAAAGTAAGGAAAGTTTGTGAAGACGTTGTAGTAGTAGGAGGTTTAAAGTCAACACCAAATACATCATCGACTCGAAAAGCAGTCTCTGTTTCGCCGACATACTCTGACTCGACGACAACTTCCGACTCGACGACAATGTCCAAATCAAGTACAACTTCAGGTGTCTCCGTTGCCCTGGCTTGTTGTTGAACTTCTTGGTGCTGAACTGGAATGGCTTGTTGTACTTGTGCTTGTGCGGCTTGTTGCTGAACTCGATCGGCTCGTTGTTCAATTCGAGCGGCTCGTGCAATGGCTTTTACTTCGGGCAGGCTCGTTTCATGCCGGCGCTTTGGCAGATTGCAGGATGGAATGGCACCCGGTTTCAAAATCCGATACTGTCCTGTAAAACACAGATAGGTACTTGCACATTTTAGATAATAATAATAATAATTATCGTTTATTTAATTCTTTCTTTATCCAATTTACATCAGGTTAAAAGAACTTATACTAAGGCCTTAAATTATATTGATGCCGGTTGGCCGGTCCTGTCGCATCTTTTTCTTCTTCTTCCTGCTCTTCACTCTCTTCATTCTCGCTCTCTTCCTCTTGCGTCATCAGCACATCTCTCCACTTCTCTTCATCTTCCCACCATCTTCCACGCTCTACTTCTTCCCACTTCAATCCTCTTCTCTTAATGCTATCTTTAACTTGATCAATCCATCTTCCTCTAGGCCTTCCAACTCTTCGTTTTCTTCCTCCAACACTGTCAATCACTTTTCTTGGTATTCTATCTTTCCCCATTCTTTTTATATGCCCATACCATTTCAATCGCTCTCTCTTAATCTTATTATGTAAACTATCTAACTGTAATGTTTGTCTAATGACTTTACTTCTTTGTTTGTCCATTTTTGTCAATTGCAATGTGCTTCTCAGGAACTTCATTTCAGCCGCTTCTAATCTTGCCTTTTCCCTATTGTTTAGGGTCCAGGTTACTGAAGCGTAGGTCAATATTGGAACAAAATACATCTTAAAAATCAAAATTTTGCATCGAGCGGGAATTTCTTCTTTCCAAAGGAATTTTCTAACAGATTGATAAAACCCTTCACTCAGCTGTATCCTTCTTTCAATTTCTGTTTTCAATTTTGCTTCATTAGTTAATGTGCTTCCTAGATATTTGAAATTTGAAGTTATTTTCAAAGGAACACCCCGCAACAAGATTTGATTTGATTTATTTTTCTTCTTTGTCATGTACATCATTTCACTTTTGTCTTGACTAATCTTCATTCCATATTCTAACGTTACATCATTCCATTTATTCAGGCTTTCCTGCAATCTATCTTGATCATCGTCCCATATAAAGATGTCATCTGCGTATATCATTCTTTTCAAATCAAAATGTTGTTGTATTTGTCCTAAGACTTCGTCCAATACTATGTTGAAGAGGATTGGTGAGAGTACACTTCCTTGTCTCAATCCACTATTTACAGCAAACCAGTCAGTAAGGCCGGATGATGTTCTAACACAGCACTTACTTTGTTCATATGTACTCATTACCCTTTCAATTAGATCCTGATCAACACCCTTAGCTTTCATACATTTCCATACTTTTCCTCGAGACATTTTATCGTATGCTTTTTCTAAATCTAGAAAGATCATACTCATATCTTCTCCTTCTTCCCATCTAGTTTCCATTATTTGACGAGCCGCAAAAATGATGTCAACTGTCGATCTTCCTGGTCTGAATCCATATTGTTGCTCCTTCATCTGCGGCTCTATATGTAACTGGATTCTTCTTTCTAGAATCTTCTCATAAATTTTAGCGCAATGTGAAAGCAGACATATTCCTCTATAGTTCTTGCATAACTTTCGGTTTCCCTTTTTAAACAACGGAACTATCAAACCTTTTAACCACTCATCCGGTACTTTCTTCTCCTTCCATGCTGCATTCATTACCCTTGTTAACCATACATAGCCTTCATTTCCTCCAGCCTTTATCATTTCTACTGATACCTCATCAATTCCTGGCGCTTTCCCATTCTTCATTTTTCGTACTATTTCTTCAACTTCTAGGGCCGATATATATGTCTCTCCATGGTCTGCCTTATTGTGCTCAGTGTCTGTCATACCTAAGTTTTCATGACTTTCCAACTCAATTGAACCCTCATTTAACAGTGATTCAAAGTATTTTTTCCATGTGTCTTTGATTTCTGCGGGTTTCATATCCAACTCATTATCCTCTTTTAATATGTACCCTATTTGTTCGCTTGTTTTTCTCTTTTCTTTCATCAATCCATACAGTATTTTCTTATTGCCATTGAAGTCAGCTTCAAGTTTATCAGCAAATATTTCCAACGTTCTTTTCTTCTCCCTCAGAATTGTCCTCTTTGTCTCATACCTGCATTTCCTATAGTATTCTATATTCTCTTCTGTTCTATCTGTGTGCATTCTGTGCCATGCTTCTCGTTTCATTTTTACCGCTGCCTTTACTTGATCTGTCCACCAATGAGTTTGTTTCATCTTTTTAACTCCACTTACTCTTCCACATACTTGTAATGTGCATGTCAGAAAATGCCTTTTGAAATCAATCCATTCTTCCTCAACCCCTTTCAAATCTCCTTTTGGCAATTTATCGGCTATCATTTGTTGATAATTTCTTCGGATTTCCTTTTCTTGTAACTTCCACACTTTTAATCTTGGTATTTTCTTCTCTGGTGATTGTTTCTTAAATGTATATTTTAAAGAGGCTACCAATAATCTATGATCTCCATCTAATGCAACACTTGGGAACACTCTTACATCATTGACAATATCATTCACGCTTTTGGTGGATATTATATAATCAATAATTGACTGTGAGGATAGGTCCCATGCGTATCTTGTTATGTGGTGGGTTCTCTTCTTTTGAAACCAACTGTTTTGTATCCTCCATCCATTTTTACGACATAATTGTAAGAGTTTTTCTCCGTCTGTGTTTCTCAAATCTCGTCCATGTGCTCCAATCACCTCTTCAAAACCAGTTCTGTCAATTCCTACTTTGGCATTGAAATCTCCTATGATTAATGTGTTATCTGATGTTACTGCCGATTCCAAATCTTCTAACCATTCTTCCTTTTCATTTACAGTTAATCCTGTTTGAGGTGCATAACATTGTATTATATCAAGATAATCCGTCTTATTAACGTATAGTTTAATCTTGATCAACCTATCACTGATGTTTTCAGTTGCAACAATATTTTTCAATACATCAGAACTTACTATCATGCCTACACCATTTCTTCCTTCTATTCCACCTGACCAGAATAGTGTGTAACCATCCCGAAGACTTTTCTTTCCACTTCTTTTCCATTTAGTTTCACTTAATCCTAACACTGTTAGTTTTTTGTCTTTCATGATATCAACTAATTCTTCTATTTTTCCATTAAGTGATAAAATATTCAATGTCCCGATTTTAACTCTTACATGCATTTTATTACCACCAGAACTTGGTATTGTAGTTTCCTTTTGGCCTAACAGTTGGCGTCAGGAGTCTCTTGACATCTTTGGTTTGCGATTTCTTGTAGATCTCCTCAGCGTCCTACTCTTGGTTTTCAAATCAAGTGAAGGACCCATGTCTGGCTTCTCAGACATGGACTTGACTTGTTCCACAACATCATTATCTGTAAGAATTGAAGATCCTACCCGGCTTTCACTGCGCGGCACCACCACAGATGTTGAAGATACATTTGACCATTTGTGTGCACTTTGTAGGTTTTGTTTTAAACCATTTCCTAAAAGGTATTCCACAACTGAATCTGCTGGTAGTATCTCTTCTACAACATAATCTTCATTTCGTACTACAACAGTGTCTGCACTTTCTTCCACAACAGAGACTGCATCATCGAAGACGGCATATTGTTCTATATTGGAGACCGCATGATGATGTTCCACTACGAAGTCTGAATATTTTTCAACAATGGATTCTTCTAATTCTTAGACTTTACTTGTATCTTCTGAGGGACAATTCCTTGCTCGATACTGCCTGCTGTTATATTTTTTTGAATTAAATATAACTCTTGACTTATAGATAAAGTCATTCGATTTTAATGGATGCTCATTGTTATTCTTCGAAGATTCCCTGGGACTTTTGAATTGCTTAGTATGATTTGGAGAGTGAAGCATAACATTCTTCTTCTCTTGATTAGACCCATCCATTGTTTCATGAGAGCAGCTTTTAATTGGAGACATATCTCCAGAATTTACAGTCACTTCTTTACTTTCGTAATGTCCCTTCCCTTTTCCTTTATGCTGATCCTGTTCCCTGCTTGGCAATACACCTTTACTTTTACTGTTAACATAACATTTTCCCTCATTTACCGAGTCCATAATCAATTACTTGCCTTGATGCGAAACCCTGCCTTTGGATTTGTTCTGGTATGTTTTTTGATGTTGCATTCGAGGACTGTAAAATTGCTCATCAGAAATATCAGAGTGGATAGCTTCTTTAAACTCAATCGTATGCATAATATACTCGAACATATTTAGCATTGAATTCTTATTCATACTCATCACTCGATTCAAATCCTCAAGATTTGCTTCCAAGTTTTGAATTTTAGCGTACATGACCTTATTGTCTCTTGCCATTCTTCTATTTTCTGCTTCTAATTCAAGTTGGATTGTTACTATTTCTGCATTGCTGGTATTTACAAGATCTTTCAGATCGGTGTATACCTTATCCAATACACCTCCTTTCACTTCCCTCAATACCCCTCCACAATGAAGTCTAGTACTTCCAGCAGCATTTGAGATACCATCCTCATCCTTACAGGATGCACATTCCCAGTTCATTAGGTCTTTCAGGTGTCTCGTTTTTGCATCCCTAAGTAAGCCAGCACATTTATAGTGACATTTCATATCACATGATGCACACATCACTCCATTCTTTACCACTCTACTACATTTCAAGCAATTATTCATAGAATTCTGCATGACAGATATTGTAATGTCAATTGTTTTTGTCTTTTTATGGCCAAGAAGGAGCTAGAATACTTCAACGTACTTATCTTTGTTAATTCTTCTTAGATTTTTTAGATTTTTGTCTTGTTGAGTCAGGTTTCTTTCCTCCTTCTTTGTTATTAACGTTTTGTATTAATTTATTGTAACTTAATTCCTCAAATTACAATATTTATCTCCCTTACTGTTTCTTCCTTTCAAATCGTGTCACGGCCTTCCGGCCGTGACACGATATTCAATAAAATATTCAATATTCAATAAAAATTTCATTTGAAGGTATGTTATATAAAAATCAAGTGAACTTCTTCACAAACTTTAATAAATTATTTACACTCGATATTTCGCCTGCACTTCTGTAGGCTTCTTCTGGAGTAGGTAGTATGTCATTTGACAGATGCAACATTTGACATTTGAATTTTTGCATCTGTCACATTTCATACTCCAAAATAAGTGAGAGTGAGTATGAGAAAAAAATAGGCTCTATATCAAATAAAAATAGGTATAGGTACATTTGACATGATATATTATCTACATAGTAATCACCAACTCACCTAGAGAAGTAACTGTATAGTCCGTTTCTGCGAAATGATTGCTGCAGACTGTAGCACTGACAGATGGCTTCTTCCCACTTTTAATTTTAATCTGCCATGCGTCCGCCAAACGTTTCTCTTTGGGAAACTTATGAAATTTAGTTTGTGACTCATCTTTCACCCATTTCACCTTGCACTGGGGAACACAACAATACCTAACCATGTTAAATTGAAGTGTAAACAAACTCTTATTTTGCTCTCGCCACACTTAACTATGCAGTACATGCGGCCATGACACTTGATCTGTCCTCACCCGTGTCAGTGGCGCTAACTAGTGGCCGAGCGATCGTCCTCGCTTGGAATCGTCCTATCGTATCGCCCGATGGATTCTCATTTTGCAAGAATTTGATTTTGAGATAAAATTTTGTTTTGGCCGGGATAACATCATTGCCGAAACATTGTCCCGAGTGTCACCGGACGGCGAGTATGAAAAGCAGGGAGACACACTACACATCGCGCGGTTGCACAAAATGCATCACGGGTCCGAAATCAGCATTGACACGACTTCCTAAGACACTACCAGAAAAACAACGCCTGGACGACGAGCTGAAAACGATCATACTCAACATTGAAAACCAGCAACAAGAGAATCACGAAAATGCAAATACACACACGGTGTATCGTCGCGTATTGTTTGAAAAAAATCGCCACAGTGGCAAATGGCGAGCGTGTGTCCCGCGAAGTGCTATCACAGAGTTGGTAACTAATTATCATGTGGCTTACGGGCATTTCGGGGCTCATAAAATCTTCCATCTAATCAGTGAAGTGTTTGTGTTTAAACACATGCGACGTAGCATTCTGAATATCATAAAATCGTGTGATATCTGCCAAAAGGCAAAAGTGCCGACAAGAAAATTAGCATCTGAAATGTCATCGATCATTCCAGATGGGCCAAATGTGATTGTGGCCAGTGACCTCTATGGCCCACTACCCCAGTCAAGAGGGGGTGTCTGTTTTGTTCTTGTGTTCATTGACCTCTTTTCAAAACATGTGGCTCTTTACTGCTTGAAGAAAGCAACATCCCAAGCCATAATACGGAAACTAACGGACTACCTGAGTCGAGTGGGGAGGCCTGCCAAGCTTTTAACTGACAATGCCACACAATATAAATCTCGCTATTATTACGCCGCATTAGAAGATGAACAAATTATGCCAATACATTCGTCAGTTAGATATCCACAAGGCAATGGCGCCTGCGAACGGGTTATGCGAGAATTGGGAAGAGCTATTCGCACATACTGCCATGACAAGCACACGGGCTGGAGCGATTATATTCCGACTATTGAAACGTGGTTCAACGTTACGACACATGATTCTACACAAATGACACCTTACGAACTTCACTTCGGAAAACGGCCAACCCACTTGATCGGAGAACTGCTGCAAACACCACCATCAGAATGCATCCCAAAACAACACAATGAATTAATTTGTCTGGCAAAAGAATCCATGCACAGAGCTGCAAAACGCCGACAAGACAGACACAATTCGTCGCATAAATGTGAAACATTGAATATCGGAGATGCTGTGCTCCTGGAAACGAATTATCTGTCATCAGCTTTCGACAAAACAATAATAAATTCTTTCTGCTGTTTACAGGGCCCTTTGTTGTATCCCAGATTGTAAACGGTAGTGCGTACAAGCTTATAGATCGAGAAACTGGTAAAGATATGGGAACACATAATATTGTCAAACTTAAACGGTATGTAAGTAGTAAATAGAAAAAAAAAAAAAAAAAAAAAAATGTAATGATAAAATAATCATCATGAATTGTTTGCGCCAGTTTCCCGCGCAATTTTCCTCCTATAATTTCCGTTCCCATCAACCCCTAGACCTATAACCACGTGATTCTGCCCTTGAAATCACCCCGCACTCTCAGTCTTACTCAAGAGCTTGCTCTGTAAACAAGCAATAACGAACTCGGTCTGTACACACGCTGCATCGAGCCGGCCTGCTCACGTTACCATCATCACCACGAGGCATCACGAACTATTCTGCAGTTCAACTATCTCAAGTAAGTGAGTGCCTCCATGTCACATCCTTAGTATACAGTCCACTTGTTTCTACCCTCAACCCTTTCGTACGGAATTCGCGCGTACAGCTTTTTGATCCAGCTTGAGCCGGAGGTTTCCAGGTTTTGATCCTGTTCAGCCAGAATATTCTACATTTTGGTCTTTCATTAGCCAAAAGATTTCACTATCTTCTTGGGCTCTCCATGCGTAACGAAATTCTCATTTCACCGCATACATTTCGTTTTCGTGCCGACCTCAAAGTTCGTTTCTATTTTCAACGTTTGTTTCCATACTCTTTGCGTTATTTGCATGTACAAGTCATTGGCTCAGTTCTCCAATGATTTTGGTTTAAAGTGCATTTTAATTCATTGTTTCCATTGTTTGGTTCATGTTATAAGTCTCATCAGCAGCATTCGTGTTCCATTATTCGAATATTCTCGAATAATCCGATTGTGTAATTTACTTCCACGTAATTAGTGCTCTCCGCGACTCGACCTTGAAGGTCATCAGATACCTCCAGTTGGTCATCGCAGCTCATATTCCGCTATTACGTTGCGACGTAATCTCGAGTTCGAATTTGTTTTGATAGCATCAGCTCGTTACCCAGGTTCGATTCTAGTTCCAATTCAACATTTTCGCTCGCAATCATGTCCACAAAGATTGCAAAGCAACAAGCATTGCTAGTTGCAAAACGAGAACGTTTATTCGCGACCCTACAACGAACGTATGACTCGTTTAAAACCCTTCAAAGTGCTGAGGCACATCGCTACAAATCTCGTTTTGACAAACTTGATGTTTTGGAGGCCGACTTTGCCGCCGTCCAGAATGACATACTGACCTTGAACTCCCAGCTCGACGAAGGCGACGATGCCCTTTCCGTCGACGCTATAGAAGCGAGTTTTGAGGATATTCTTTACGGCGCTCGTAGTCTTTACCTCGCCACCGCCGCCTTGACACCGACACCGACGCCGACGCCGACGCCGACGTCGGATGGATCCAGAACAAACTCGTTACCTAGAATCCAGCTACCGGTATTTACAGGCGACATTTCAAAATGGTCAGACTTTTACGCATTGTTCGCATCACTCGTCCACGATAATGAAGCATTGACCAATGTTGAACGCTTTCATTATTTGCGCTCTTCGCTAAAAGATGCTGCTCTCTCCACTATCAGTGGCTTTCAGATATCTAATGAGAATTACCCTCTTGCTTATAAAGCTCTGACCAATCGATATCACAACAAGCGATTATTAGCCTCGAAGTACATCCAGCAGGTGTTGGATTTCACACCTATTAAATCCAGCAACCACGCCTCGCTGCAATCATTTCTTCACGTTCACAAGAATAGTGTGGAAGCACTGCGTGCTTTGGACATCGGAGATTTAGCAGATTTTCTGCTACTTTCTCTTTCTCTCTCGAACTTAGACGCCTATACTCGAAAGCAATTTGAGTCGAAACGCTCGTCCATGGTCATACCCACATACAAGCAACTAATAGAGTTCCTTGAAGATCACTCACGGAATCTGGAGCTATGTGGCTTAGATCATCCTCCTAGTTCTGCGGCGTCTAAACCAAAGCCCTCTTCGAGCTACTCTAGCAACCCTCCTCCTCCAAGGAAACTCAATTCCTTGTTCGTCGCCAAGCAAAGCAAAACTGAGAACTCGCGGTCTAGCGCTCGTTCACCTGCGCAGCAAGTTCATTGCCCCTTGTGCAAAGGTGACCACTCTTTGTACACGTGCACTCTGTTTTCCAAACAACCATTGTCAGAAAAGCATGCCACTTTGCTCGCTCTGAAAAGATGTACCAACTGTTTGGGACTTCACACGCAAAAGGACTGCCAGTCCAAAGGAGCATGTCGCGTGTGTGAAAGCAGAACGCATCATTCGCTGCTTCATCCTACGAGATCGTCGGACAACCCCATCCAACAACCGATTGTTTCTGCCAATCATCAGACTCTCGAGGACACTCTCGCATCCCCGGAACTTTCGGCAACTCCTGCAACGACAGCTTTAGCTTGTCAGCTCAAGACGCAGCACACGCAACGTGCGGCACTTCTCGGCACCGTCCGCGCATTGATCAAGGACAACGCTGGTCAACTGCAACCCGTTCGCGCAGTCATTAGGTCTGTTCGTTTTGCTTACTGCACTTTACTGCTCACTGCAAATCCGTTCGTTTTGCATCAAACTTGCTGTTCCGTCACTGCGATTGTGTTCGATTTGACACTGACAGTAGCTGCGCAGTGACTGCTCTTACAGCTGGGTAGGGAGGTGATGTAAATGCAGTAACTTTGCAGTAGGCGGCAAAATGGCCCATGTTTGAAATGTAAAATGTGTTTCTTATGGATGGATAGTGAAAAAACGCCTAAGGAGGAGGGAAATGAGTATTTGTTTCAGAGTTTAGTTTAGTTACATGTTATGAAATGATACATATTTATATAAAAATGCATTGGGATTAGACAAGAATTCTATAAATGCAGAACATAACCTCACTTATTTTTACATTCTTCCCGCCAAATTCACAAACCTCCCAACCAATAGGAAAAGGCCAGTCTGCCATCCTGCTGCAAATGCGTTCGTTTTGTGTTGGTACAGCAAGCTACTGCAAGAGTTACCAGGGCCTACTGTAAGCTGCTGCAACTGCAACTGCAGTAAGCAAAACGAACAGACCTATTGACTCTGGGTCGCAAGTTTCGGCCATTACTCATTCTCTAGTCAATCGCCTGGGATTACGACTTCAATCTAGTCACCAGGAATAGGGAAGTCTCGTGAAGATTTGAATTCAGAATAATATTTATTTTATGAAAGTTGAGATGTTGCTGAACACAGATGTGGTATTATTTTTGTTGTTGGACGAATAGTTCTCATGTAATTAATTTACAAAGTTTGATAGATCTCCTCTCATTTAAAAACAGGAAAATTGGCAATGACATCACAGTTTGCTATATTGCCATGGCAACAAGGGAATCCCCATGTCAACACAATGTTAATGACTAGGAAATGACATCACAGTTCTGATTCTTGTTACAGGCCGTTTTTCCCGCCAAAAATCCTATGATATTTGAACTCGATTTTTATGAATGAAAATTTAAGATTTCATAGGTAATTAGTGTATTTGTCATTATTATTTGTGTTTATTTATACAAATTTATTAGAATAAAATTTCATGAGACTTCCCTATTGTCTGGCATTGGACAAGCGTCCACAAAAGTGTACGGAACCGTCGATTGTTCCATCGAAACGCGCTTCAAACGAGCGTCTTGGCGTTAGTCTTGTCATCCATCTCAGGTCAGTTGCCCACAAGCTCTGTACCTCTAGACGTATTCGAGAAATACCGCGGCATTAATCTCGCGGACGACAAGTTTCACATCTCCGATCAGGTCGACTTCCTCATAGGCGCTGATCTCTACCCTGACATTCTTCAACGTAATGGAGACTTGATAATCGGCGGCAGTCCCTCAGCATTGAATACTGTTTTCGGTTGGGTGATTGTGGGACCCGTTCTCAACTCGGACGTCGAGACTCAATCACCGCTCTCCATGCTCGCTTGCACCACGAAGTTGGATAGCACTCTTCGCCTCTTCTGGGAGGCCGAAGAGGTTTCTCGTCCTCAACAGAAAGACCCCGACGAGCAACTGTGTGAAAATCACTTTGTGTCGACTCACACGCGTGATGAACTCGGTAGATATTCCGTCTCTCTCCCTTTCAAGCCCACGGTTTCCCCCCTAGTTTCGAATCGCGCCGGCGCACTCCAGAATTATCTCAGTTTAGAACGCCGCCTCAAGCGCACCCCTGAACACGACGAAGCCTATCGGAGCTTCATGAAGGACTATGTTGATTCTCATCACATGCAACCCGCTTCGAAACCCGCTGACTATGTGATACCTCACCATTGTGTTCACAAAATCACTAGCTCCAGCACCAAACTTCGCGTCGTTTTCAACGCCTCATCACCGGATAAAAACGGCGTCACGCTCAACCAGAACTTGCTGAGTGGTCCGAAGCTACAAGCTGATCTGCCCAGCATCCTGACAACCTTCCGAACACACGCCGTCGCCCTCTGCGCCGACATTCGTCAAATGTACCGTCAGATACTCGTCAAGCCAGAAGATCGCGCTCATCAGCACATTTTCTGGCGTCCTCGTCCCGAATCTCCCGTCGTTGAGTACGAGCTCAACACCGTGACTTACGGTCTAGTTCCTTCCGCCTTCTTGGCCCAACGAGTACTACATCAGCTGGTGGATGACGAAGGAGTACGCTTCCCACTTGGTGCTCACGCCATCAAACATCAAACATACATTGACGACGTCGTGTCCGGAGCTGAAGATCTCGAACACGCTCTCATCTTGCAATCGGAATTGCAAGCGCTACTAGCTCGCGGAGGTTTCGAACTCCGCAAGTGGTCCAGCAACGATTCCGCCGCCTTGACCTCGCTCTCTGACGAGCACCTAGAGACGCCCCTCGTGTTCAGCACAGAAGAACAAGGCATCAAGATACTTGGCCTAATGTGGGACCCGCGTTCTGACGCATTCTTATTCCAGACACTACCCTTTCAAGGTCAAGCAACGAAGAAGTCAGCCTTGTCCTACATCGCTAGGATATTTGACCCTTTGGGTTTTCTCTCACCCTTCGTAATATGGATGAAGATATTCATGCAACAGCTGTGGTCAGCTCATTTACAATGGGATGATTCTCTCCCAGATTCACTCGCTCAAAGTTGGTTGAGTTCCGTCGCTGACGTACAAATGCTCGCCAACTTCCGCATCTCACGCTCCTTCCCCGTCAGTCACAGCTCACAAAGACTTGTTGGCTTTTGTGACGCGTCTGAGAAGAGCTACTCCGCCGTGTTGTACCTGCACACGCAATCACCTTCTTTTTCGCACACCACGTTGCTGCGCGCGAGAAGCAAGGTCGCTCCCCTCAAGCCACTCACAATTCCTAAGTTGGAATTGTCGTCTGCACTCTTGTTGTCCCGGCTTGTCCAGACGACGCTGCCGTCCCTCTCGACATTCACCATTGACTCCGTCGTACTCTACACGGACTCGATGATCGTCCTCGCGTGGCTTGCAACTCCACCACATCGCCTCAAAACTTTCGTCGCAAACCGCGTCGTCGAAGTGTTGGAGACTTCATCGCCCACGGACTGGGCTCATGTGTCGTCAGAAGATAATCCTGCTGATTGTGCATCGCGTGGCATACTCCCAGCTGAGCTCATGGACCATCCTCTGTGGCTCACCGGCCCACCGTTTCTACGCTCTCCTCCTCAAGTGTGGCCTCGCTCCAGCGTCTCCTCCGACGCTAACCTCGATCTTCCCGAAATGAAGCCTTCAATCGTCGTCCTCGTCGCTCAGTCTGAGCCCGATTCTCTCTTCAAACGGCTGGAGACGTTCTCTACTCTTCTCCGCGCTCAGCGTGTATTTGGCCACGTCGTGCGATTCACCCGCCTTCTCTTGGCCAAGCGACGCAACACTCCGCCTCCCTCGGGTCCTTTGGAACCGAGCGAACTTCAAGAAGCTCTGAACCTCCTCATCAGAGTCACTCAACAACATTACTACGCAGTTGAGCTCAGTCAACTGCGTCAGAACCAAGAAGTGTCTACCAGTCTTGCTTCGTTGAAACCTTTCATCGATCAAACCGGGCATCTCAGGGTGGCCGGGAGACTGCGGCATTCTCTACTTCCAGACGAAGCCCGCCATCCGTTTCTGCTACCCAAGCAGGCGCATCTCTCGGCATTAATATGCGATTCGATGCACAGGATCTCGCTGCATTCAGGACCACGGACCGTTCAAGAATTAATTCAACAACGATTTTGGATTACGTCGCTCCGTGGATTGCTGCGACAACGCATTCGTCTATGCTTAACATGTCACAAGTTTCGAGCTCGTCCGCTTCAGCCTCAAATGGCCGACTTACCAGCACCTCGAGTGCAACTTTCTCGACCTTTCGCTTGTGTCGGTGTCGATTTTGCTGGTCCTTTTCAAGTCAAATCTAGCAACCGAAGAAAGGCTCCAATCACGAAAGGCTATTTGTGTATTTTTGTATGCATGGCCACGAAGGCAGTCCATCTGGAAGTTGTCTCCGATCTCTCCACGGAGGCTTTCCTTGCCTGCCTTGATCGTTTCCTGTCTCGTCGAGGTCTGCCGTCGAACATATATTCAGACTGCGGCCGCATTTTCTTTGGCGCGGCTCGACAACTTCGCGAGGTCTATGATTTTTTGTCAAAATCCAAGACTTCTATCTCAGACTTTCTTGCTTTGAGATACATCACTTGGCATTTCAACCCCCCGTATGCCCCAAACTTTGGCGGTCTCTGGGAAGCTGGGGTGAAATCCGCCAAGGCTCTACTGAAACGCCTTATAGGAGACACGCCGCAAACACACGAGGAATACACAACGCTATTTGCTCGCATCGAAGCCGTTCTCAACAGCCGTCCACTGTGCGCCACGTCTCCAGACCCGTCTGAAAGTCAAGACTACATCAGCCCGGGTCACTTCTTGATTGGTGCTACCCTGTTGGCGCCTCCCGAGAAATTGCTGCCCGACAACGCGTCACATCTATCCCGTTGGAAAAGAGTCCGCCAGCTGCATCAAGATTTCTGGACCCGTTGGTCAACAGAGTACCTCCATACCCAGATGCAACGCGGCAAGTGGACACGCGGCAGCCCCAACCTCCACGTCGGTGACGTGGTCTTCATCCTGGAAGTCTCCACCACACCCCTCTCCTGGCCGATCGGGCGCGTGGTCGAGCTCCACCCCGGTCGTGACGGAGTCGTACGTGTCGTCACCCTCCGAACGGCGACAGGCACATACACAAGGCCCGTCAACAAACTCGTCACTCTTCCTGTGGCGTAAGGGCGCAGGAAACATTGTATTTCGTATCATTTCTCTGTCTTTCCTCGTTTTGTTCTTGAACCAGTCTGTTCTAGAACTCCCCTGTCTCTAGAATTCTTTGTAGATAGATTTCGTTCTAACTCAAGCCAAGTTAGAACTCTGCTTTCGTTTTTCATTTTCGGTTATGGGTTTTTCCTATTCGTTTTCGATTTGGTGTTTAGTTTTGGA
Source organism: Leuctra nigra (assembly GCA_934045905.1). NCBI lineage: Eukaryota > Metazoa > Arthropoda > Insecta > Plecoptera > Leuctridae > Leuctra > Leuctra nigra. The sequence goes on along the minus strand of OW203767.1, from coordinate 31,204,749 downwards.
CATACAAATTTTTGGGCCAAATTTGGTGGCCGGTATGTTTGCGCCAGTTTCCCGCGCAATTTTCCTCCTATAATTTCCGTTCCCATCAACCCCTAGACCTATAACCACGTGATTCTGCCCTTGAAATCACCCCGCACTCTCAGTCTTACTCAAGAGCTTGCTCTGTAAACAAGCAATAACGAACTCGGTCTGTACACACGTGATCAAGCTGCATCGAGCCGGCCTGCTCACGTTACCATCATCACCACGAGGCATCACGAACTATTCTGCAGTTCAACTATCTCAAGTAAGTGAGTGCCTCCATGTCACATCCTTGGTATACAGTCCACTTGTTTCTACCCTCAACCCTTTCGTACGGAATTCGCGCGTACATGAATCAATCTTAACTTGTTTGTATTTTGCTTAATCATAATAATCATAGTATTCTTTGTGTTTGCCTCTGTTTACATGTACTCTCATCATACTCATTGTAAACGTGCATGAATTATATTTTAGTACAAATATAACTTTTGGTCATCCATAGTTATATTATTATTATAATAATCAAATAATTCATCCAAATAAAATAACATAACAATTTATAAAATAATAATAATAATCACAATAATCGTATTAATATTTGCGTTTTGCTTTGTTTACATGTATGTACTCTTTTTACATCAAACTCATTGTACTCATGCATGAATTATATTTTTAGTAATACTGTAACCTTTGGTCATCCATAGTTAATATTGTCTTTAAAGCACTTGATTTGTAACACTGGTTTGAAATGAATACTTCGTTTACAACGTAGCATTAATTTAGGGGGGCTATGTAACAAATCTGACTGCAATACAGGTACGCTCATTACTGTTCTACCTGCCATCATATTAACTTCATACACATGTACAACTGGGTGAAGATGGTTCTCACACTAACATGAGGAGAGAATCACTCTTCACCCCCTTCATATTACTTATCCTGTATTGAGTCAAGTGTTAGAGTGCCTGGAGTCTGGGTGGTAAGATTCACACGCTCCAGACTCCAGGAACGCATGAAACCTACGACCAATCAGGATGTAGGTATAATATTATATGACCAATAGGAATAAGGCTTTTAGAAATAGGTATCCCAGAAAAAAACACTCCGTGTAAAAAAGGCAGCCAAGTCTCTTTACTTTAAAAAAATTCAACACCGAAAAGGAGTAATATCAAAAAAGGAGCCAAGTCAATGACATTTCCAAATATTTAATCGTATCTTTGAAATAAAAGTATAAACACCGAGAAATACTTTACAAAAGGACTTGGCGCATCGTTTTTTTAAAGACATCATTCTATCCTAAAAGTGGAAAGAAATTTACAAGTAGGTACATTTTCCTCTTTCTATTAGAGCCAGAATCTATGAATCAAGCTACTTTTAGTAATGACTATTTTATAGTTTTGTCAATGGCGATAGAAGCATGATTTTATGCTGTAATATATAAGTAATATAAGGGTGAAAGAATTACATAACAATTGGAAGTGGTGAGAATGTAGGTTTCTTTGGAAAACTTCCATGGAGTCAGGAGTCAGGATCCTCATCAGTGTGTTGTGTCTAATGTCCGCCCGTCCGATCGGGTAGCTCAGTTGGTAGAGCTCTCGCCCGGCAAGTGAGAGGTCCCAAGTTCGTGCCCCGGTTCGGTCGGATATTTTTCACAACACACATCCCTTCATATCAATTGGAAGTGGGCTCATACATATTCTTGCAGTACTGTTAATATGGCGATATTAGACTGGTATCTTTTCATAATTTGATCTTGACTGAAGGAAATCATGAAACGTTGTCAAATAATTACTAAGTAATGGAACACAATTTTATATTTTTCAAGTGTCAAGTGTATAAAGTTAAATTTTTTAATAGAAATTCAATATGACTGTCTTCTTTGTGAAATGTATTTTTATAAAATGTGTATTAATAGAAATTGTTACATGATGAGAAGGTATAACGCATGAGACTTAATTATATTCACCACGAAACAATATTACGAAGATAACTATTGTGTATATTTATAGAAAGCATAGACAACAAGTTTCATAGCGTATATATTCATATAGAAAATATTTTTACAAATATATTTATTTTTACAGATGTTTCCCTATTATTCTAAACATTCAAAATGACGGTTGTATATAAATGGCACATGCTTATGAATAGAAAAATGTCTTTAAAAAAACGATGCGCCAAGTCCTTTTGTAAAGTATTTCTCGGTGTTTATACTTTTATTTCAAAGATACGATTAAATATTTGGAAATGTCATTGACTTGGCTCCTTTTTTGATATCACTCCTTTTCGGTGTTGAATTTTTTTAAAGTAAAGAGACTTGGCTGCCTTTTTTACACGGAGTGTTTTTTTCTGGGATATCACTTCTTTTGTTAGTTTATTCATACAGCTTGTAGCACAGCTTGTGTCCGTGCAAGAACTTATTTCTTTAAAAAAATACGCCTATGCCGATTTGGATACTTAGAAAAGTTGCGTTTGGTATACAAGATTAAAATAATTATCCAAGAAGAATAGCTTTAAGTTTCGTTACAATCGGTCCAGCCGTTTTCGATATATGACGTCACTTCCGGTTTTAGCAATGGCGGCCGAAAATAATGTCGTCTTGAATTCATAATTATTACTCCTACACATTTCCAAAATTTGGTTGCAATCGGTACAGCCGTTTTTGATATATGACGTCACTTCCGGTTTTAACAATGGCGGCCGAAAATAATGTCGTCTTGAATTCATAATTATTAGTACAACACATTTCCAAAATTTGGTTGCAATCGGTACAGCCATTTTCGATATATGACGTCACTTCCGGTTTTAACAATGGCGGCCGAAAATAATGTCGTCTTGAATTCATAATTATTAGTACAACACATTTCCAAAATTTGATTGCAATCGGTACAGCCATTTTCGATATTTGACGTCACTTCCGGTTTTAACAATGGCGGCCGAAAATAATGTCGTCTTGAATTCATAATTATTAGTCCAACACATTTCCAAACTTAGGTTGCAATCGGTACAACCGTTTACGATATATGACGTCACTTCCGGTTTTAAAAATGGCCGCCGAGAACACTGCAACCTTGAATTTATAATTATTTACAAAGTACGTTTACTTATATCTATTTTAAAGTATAAAGTGGTGAATTTAGCGTCATTTAGCATATTTATGACGTCATTTCCGGTATAGGTCATAAAATGTGTGACGTCATTTCCGGTTTCGATATTTGAATCATCAAATATTACTCATTACATAAAGTTGACCGTCTAAATCGTTTAGCGCTGGTTTTGTTCTAATCTGTTTAGCCGTTTTTGAGACATGATGTCACTTCCGGTTTCAAAATGGCGGCTTCCGGTTGGTTTTATAACAAGTCAAATGAAATATCAAAAGTACAAACGTTACATAAATATCAAGACAATCGGATCAACAGTTGTTGCTGAAATGCAAATCGATGTATATTAAATTTCATGACGTCATTTCCGGTTAATTTAAAATAATGTTCAGTCTTTTGATATTGATAATCCATATAGATGACCGTCTGAATCGTTTGGCGCAAATTTCGTTCCGATCGGTCTAGCTGTTTACGAGATATGACGTCACTTCCGGTTTCAAAATGGCGGCACAAAAAATTCATGGGGACAAGGTTAAATCAGACGCCAAAAGTGCACACGTGGTAAAAATGTGAGATCAATCGGTTCAGCCGTTTAGGCTGTGGCCTGTTTACCGGATTTTAGCTCCAGCCTACTACTATGATTACTGATTATGAAAACCGCCCTAAAACACTGTTTTCACGGCCCTCTAGCGCGCAAAGGGCGTAACCTATTGTTCCCAAATTTGGTATATGTTGTAGGGTGGGCCATAGCTCGAAATTAAGATATTTCGCAACAATGTGAGATTTCTCAATTTTAAGATCCAGTAGGCCGAAAATGCCACTTTGATGCTTACAGTAAAAGTGGGTTTGCTCCAGCCTTTATATGAGAGTGTGCGCGCGCCGTACGACTTGGCTGGCGTGGAGCGACCGCTCCACTAGATAGAATAAGAATACAATATTGGAGTTAGTCTGAATTGGACCACCATCAAGTCCGGTGCTACCACCGGCACAATAAACGACTACTCAGTAATAATCGTGTATCTTTGTTCAATAACCCGATTCCTTTAAATATAAAGTGAATTAATTAGTTATAACCTTCTTCCCTATTACATTGTTACAGTTCTTAGAATAGGACTCCTATACCAATTCTGCATTTATCAGTCGTCCAATATTCCTGTTCATAATCTTACTCCGGAGTTTCAGTGTTTTCTTAATAGATTTTCCATATTTTGTATTTTGACCATTCACTACCCAGACAACCCGGACTTGGTTTGCCTCGGTATTCCTCTGGTTGTCCTACCCGTTCATGTTTTTATAAGAAAATTTCTTACCTCTACGTTATCCGAATTGAATCAATTTTTCGCCTCATCATTGCCAATGAATAACCAAAGCACCGCCACTACAAAACGCCTACACACTCATCCCCACAAAGAGTAGAGGAGGACCAGCACCACGACGGCGTCAAGAGGGTCGCGACTGGTACCACATTCCACCGCGAGAGGTCAGCTTACACCATGACCGAAATCTACCAGCTGTTGGACCACAGGAGACGCGCAGATCATCACCAGACATGGCATTCACTATTTATCACAGTAACAGCTCTAGATCCACACGAATTTCACAACCATTTAGATCTACATCGTCTTCGCTACCACAAGTATGTATTGCGTAGGTGATAACTTTTCCAAATTTAATTCTTAGTCAATAAATTCAATATAATTTTCACCCGAACTTGATGGGTACCCCCTGGGTCTGCCATCTTGGAATTGACTGACTCAAATCAACAATCAGCTGTTGATTTCTGTAGAATTTTGTAAGTGATTTAGTGATGTTCTAATTGTTTATAAGATGTTCACCCACTTTCATTGTATGTTCTTTGTTTGCCGGTTACATGATTTTCCGATTTTGGGAGGCTTTGTTGTTTCTACTGAATAGATCTCGTTTCAGCAGTTGCTGGTGGTATTCACAGTCTGGTCGTCTTTAACCTTCACTATTGATATGCTTTTCTCATGTTAAAATAGGTTTCAAATTGTTTCTTCAGCTCCCAATGTTGCACCAACCAATTCAATTTAATATATTTAACGTCACTTGTTGCTAGGTCTCGCTACCTATGCGAGCCGTTTGTTTGACTATGCCTTTACGCTTTCACAGTTATTTTATCACATTTTCGTCCCTGTTCAACACTCTTTACCTAAAAACCGAACAAAATATTAATCTTATTTGATGTTCTCCAGAGATCCCCCTTCGAGACTGGGAACCTGTGGGAAGTCCTGCACGGCCGAACGATGCTAGCCAGACTTCTAGCCAGCACCGACACGTCACCGCTAGTTCGCAACGACTGCCGGTAACATTCCATTCGCCGACGCAGTCGCCGCGTAGACGCTGTTTGCCCTCTAGCGGCAGTAACAGTAAACACCAACACCTGGCGCCTACGTTTTGCAAACTACCTGGGTGAACGTGATATTCGTGTGAAGGATTGGAGCAGTGGACTGTTGTGTGTATCGTTGTGACTTGTGCGGACTCGGTTATTTACCAGAGGTTTTGCTTTTGGGCACCTCTCCATTGAAATCTCAGTCTTTGCTAATATTTCAATGTCCAGCGGTGGGGAGAGTGTTGTATTGGGGCACTTATTGCTCTATAACTTTTGCCAATTAATCAATTCATGGCTAAGACAAACGTCTAAGAATTCATTTACATTGCTATCTCATAGGTCTCAAAGGAAACCTTATTACTTTTTTTTTTATTATTATTATTATTATTAAGTCTATATTCTCAACAGAGCCAGGCTCCACTAGTGAGAATGTAATATAGAGAAGGGAGGAGAGGAAACCCGGTACCGGCATGTAGCCTACTCCTGACGAAAGATACCAAGGGGACCAACGGCTTAACGTCCCTTCCGAAGGACGGTGAAACATTCACAGCACGAGCCTCCACAACCCGCGCCGTCGAGAGACTGATAACAGGTGGAGGGAGGTCGTCACACTGACCCCCAAACACCCCAGTCTCTCTGACCCAACGGCAGCAACCTGGCAAGGCAGAGTTGAATGGTCACCCATCCAATCGCTGACCGCGCTCAATGTTGCTTAACCTCGGTGATCTTACGAGAACCGAGGTATCCAACACACCAACCGTTGGGCTGTAACAATGAATTTAAATACCTCCTCAGTTCAAGACATTCTCTCCATTATAATGTTTTGACCCTACAACCAGCTGACATGTTTATAAATAAAATAATGTTAGTTAAAAGTTTGCAACAGTGTCTCCAACAATGACCTCTTCAAACATTCTACATATCTAGGTTGGGAACATGAAGAGCTGTAGATTGAATTCAGGGACAAACAGTTATGTAAACTCATTTATTGGAAGCATTACTTTGGACACAGACTTGGTTTACCACTTAGCAACTCATGAGTCATTTTTATTGAAACCATTGTTGTCAGTTCAATGGAGAGATATTTACATACCTTGTTGACAAGTGTATTGTTGTAAGTTGATGAAAGAGAGAGTAACATTGAATAATATTGTTTCGAGTCATTGCAATCATAGAAATTACATTCAAGTTGGACAATTTAGATAATTCATTTAAATGTTTGAAGAGGTCATTGTTGGAGACACTGTTGCAAACTTTTTACTAACATTAATTTATTTATAAACATGTCAGCTGGTTGTAGGGTCAAATCATTATAATGGAGAGAAGGTCTTGAACTGAGGAGGTATTTAAATTCATTGTTACAGTCATTGTAGCAGATAATCAACACTATCTTTGTTGTGTAAGATTTCTAGTAAACCCAAAAACATTGCTTTTTCAATAATTTAAATCATCTTAAAATATAAAAGAACACAACAAAGATCTGTCGATTGTCATTATACTTTAGCTATTTAAGCAAACATGCAAGGCATTATTTCAATGAGTTCATTAGGATCCCAGCATTTGTTGGCAGGGAATAGGAAAATTTAGCTTCTATTGTAAACATTTAACTTCAGTAAATTCAATTTAGAACACAGTAGCTTCTAGCTGCAAGGCCGAACTAGTAGTTACCTCCTAGCTCGACATTGCAGTTCACCTTGAAACTTGACACTCTGGAGGGATGCTGCCCTCTAGAGCTTTTAATACAAACTAAATTCTTGACTGATTGATTTATTGCCGAATTATCCTATAAAACCGAGGGTCTCTCTGCGTTAAACACGAGATCGTTGGCAGCTCTCTGCTCTTTCTCTTCTCTCTCCTGGGAGCTAACATGATAATTTGAAAGGAGTCTTTATAATTTAAGCAACAGACAACGATTCAAATATTTTTTACATAAATTTACTTGGCTGTTAAAACCGAACTTTCTTAATATGCCCAGCAAACACAGCACTGCACGCTTTGTACATTAATTGTGCCTTCCCGACGCATCATGTGCAAGGAAAGTGTTGGGCGTTGTACGGTTGATACAAGAAAGATATCTGTTCGTCTACACACATAAATTGCACCTTCAGAGAGTGTACCTTTTGTATGCTGGGCCTGTACCCGCGTACAACACTGCAATTTATTTGCACGCGCGACAATACCGGGCCAGTGTCTACCGACGTGTATGTTTCTTGCATACCAGAAGCTGCACGCGCAACAATACCGGGTCAGTGTTGACCGACGTGTATGTTTCTTGCATACCAGAAGCTGCACGCGCAACAATACCGGGCCAGTGTTGACCGACGTGCATGTTTCTTGTATACCGAAAAACTACACGCGCAACAATACCGGGCCAGTGTTGACCGACGTGTATGTTTCTTGCATACCAGAAGCTGCACGCGCAACAATACCGGGCCAGTGTTGACCGACGTGCATGTTTCTTGTATACCGAAAAACTACACGCGCAACAATGCCGGGCCAGTGTCTACCGACGTGTATGTTTCTTGCATACCAGAAGCTGCACGCGCAACAATACCGGGTCAGTGTTGACCGACGTGTATGTTTCTTGCATACCAGAAGCTGCACGCGCAACAATACCGGGCCAGTGTTGACCGACGTGCATGTTTCTTGTATACCGAAAAACTACACGCGCAACAATACCGGGCCAGTGTTGACAGACGTGTATGTTTCTTGCATACCAGAAGCTGCACGCGCAACAATACCGGGCCAGTGTTGACCGACGTGCATGTTTCTTGTATACCGAAAAACTACACGCGCAACGACACCGGGCCAGTGTTGACCGACGTGTATGTTTCTTGTATACAGAAATACTGCAAGCGCAACAATACCGGGCCGGTGTTGACCGACGTGCATGTTTCTTGTATACACACAAGGAGTGCACTCAACAATGCTGGGCTGGTATCAACAGGAGTGCATGTTTCTTGCGTTGCGAAACAACTCTATCGGAAACATGCAAAACCATTGCTGGCCCAGTGTTGTACAACGCCGTTATTCGTTCCACTTTCTTGCCTACCCAATCTGTCTAGTCACGCTATGGATGTGTTTAGATAATTTAAAGCGAAAATATAAATAAAGAAAACATGAATATATCTATGCGAAATCAATTCTAATCTATATCAGTTGTATTATTTCACATCCTAATACATGTCCGTGTGTTTTTTTCAGTTAATACTCGCAATTAGTCTTCAAAATGAGCATTTTAAATATAAAGTGCACGAAAAGTGCACGCAATGGTGCCGGCGTGGTACAAATATTGTATACGGTCATCCACAAGAAATCAAGTATTTCAATGTTACTTAAATATAAAATTAATTATATAAGTATGAATTGGACTTTCATGACGTATATAATAATTTCATGTATCAATATTTTAACGGGATGTTTTAATTATGAACACATTTTATTTGTTATGTTTATTATATTAATTTCTTTGCACTGTACAAATTAATAACATAAAAAAATTATTTGATGTTAAAATTGATGAGGAAATTGAAAATACTATGATATTTAATGCATTCTTTCAAACAAATTGAATTGCGCGGTATTGGAGTGCCCCAGCAGTAGGTAGGTACCCGTTTTGTATCAGAATTGTGTCGTACGATCGCTCGCGCTCGCTCGCCGGTCAAGAGGCTTATTTCACCCTCCTACCTCCATCGTCACCGTGGAGGAGTGGATACATCGGGAGCGCGCCAAATCGACGACCGGAGTTCGAATCCAGTGTATGTCTCATAAAATTGTCTTTCATGTACTAATTGCAATGTCTTCTATCACACAGTACAAACTACCTCCTTGTATAAAACTAGATACTTTTTTCGATTTTGAATACTATAGTATTTGTTTTAAATACGGCAACATGAACTCGTAACGATCCCCGTAGCTAATTTTGGAACTAGCGTTTTACATGCGAAAGAGCAAGTGCAAGAAAGATGCCGTTTCGTTGGCGCAAATTTTGTGCACGCAATCCGCACGGACGCTGCACGCCTGGTGTTGGGAGTGTGCATTTCATGGCTGCAAGATTAGTGCAAGTAAGTTGACGGCGAGGTATCTTTTCATAGCAGTTGGTTTTGTGCAAGAAAGATGCTGGTCCGCAACTGGATTGGTGCACGCTGTACATGATGGAAAATGTGCATATTTTCGGGACATGATTTTGCCGGCCCAGTAACTTCTGTACAACACAAATACAACACCGCATGAAGGTACAAAAATGATACAAGGCGTGCACTTTTGTGTTTGCTGGGTGGAACTTTTATAAATGAAGTGGTGTTAAAGTATACGTGTGAAATTAATAAACTTTAGTTCGTGATCCTTTTAAATTCAAGACTATTTTGTTATGGCTCCCCTCTCACTCCACCCTTAATTTTCCTCTTCCCTATTTGTTGCCGATTTTGATCACAGAATTTGTTGGCCACATAGTAATTTAAGGTGTTTTTACAACGACCATTATCAGATAATTATCCCTCGGAAAAGCATAGAGAGGCATTTATTTCTCTCGGCTCAAGCCCACATATAAATTTCCCTCCCCTATTTTCGGCTCTTCCCTCGGGACTTCTAACCACCCAGTGGGATTTCCCCTTTACCCCATTGGTTAGTGGTGTCCCTGACAAAAACCCCATATTTTGGCTCTTTTGGAACCTCCTCCCCAAAATTCTTAAATCAAAATTGACCCTTCCCCCTAAATTAAACCCCCAAAGCTCGATCCTGTATACTAAGCGCCGACGAGTTGCTCCACGAGACGATGTATCGGTGGATGCCGATGAACAACTTGGAGGATCTTCTCGCCGTCGAGAGGGCCAGTGTTTTGACTTTCATGAAGAAGCAGTTGGTATCAGAACATCGAGAGGGACAGACGTGGATTATCAGACGTGTCAGCATGATGAAATCAGTGATGCTGATTACGAACACGCGAAGAGAGTACGGAATGCGTTACAAATGTCACACATGGGAGATTAACAGGATCTCTCTGTGAAATCAGATGTAATGCTGTTGGCAGATGTATTTGAGAACTTTCGCATAAGGAAGAAGAACAATATATGTAATAGATCACCTCCCTCAAGATTATTTGAATGACCAACTTATACATAGGTGGATGCATGATTCTAATAGTAGATTCGTGCTCCCTTATATCACGTGTGTAATAGAACGTGGCTGTGTGTTCGGCAAACAATATATCTGTGTGGTTTGAGCGGACACCGTAGGACTTCCCCTATATCACGTGTGTGATAGAACGTGACTTTGTGTTCGGCGAACAATATATCTGTGTGGATTGTGCGGACACTGTGGGACTTCCCCTATATCACGTGTGTAATAGAACGATGGCTGTGTGTTCGGCAAACAATATATCTGTGTAGATTGAGCGGACACTCTTGGTCTTCCCCTATATCACGTGTGTGATAGAACGATGGCTGTGTGTTCAGCGAACAATATATCTGTGTGGATTGTGCGGACACTGTGGGACTTCCCCTATATCACGTGTGTAATAGAACGTGGCTGTTTGTTCGGCGACCAATATATCTGTGTGGATTGTGCGGACACTGTGGGACTTCCCCTATATCACGTGTGTGATAGAACGATGGCTGTGTGTTCGGCGAACAATATATCTAAGTGGATTGTGCGGGCACCGTGGGGCTATTCGAGGACACTGAGCCACAAGACATCGTACCTCATTTAGACTGTTTAGACATTGACAGTGTTTACCATTATCTACTTGACACCAAAATTATTGAGGAAGGTGTAAGGCGCCCCTGTTTGGGGTTGCGAATTCAGAAAGTTGTTGACTCTATCAAGGATGGGTTTTTTTTTGCAATCCGAGTTCCTGCAATAGCTTGCGCCGGAGATGATTATGATATATTGAATCATTAAAAATTTTAAACATCTCATAATTTGTTATGTACTTTCTAAATATAAATACTGAAATAAATATTTTAATCTATCCATTTCTGCGCCGATTTTTTAATAGTGATTTTAAATCTGCGAATAGTTTTCAAGCGATTGTTTAATTGTTTTTCGAACATGGTTTTTATTCATAAGCATTTCTAAACGGTCCCTTTCATGAGCCAAATACTTGTAACCTTCTTTTTTCCTCTCCAAATCTTATGTCAATTTTGATAAAATATGTTTTCATTTTAGTTCATAGTTCTTTAAGCTTTTTGAGAACATAATTACAATAATAACTTAATAATTTAATATGTTGAATAAAGATAAAACACTGAAATCAAGACGTTTATCGGTTCCAGCGCAATAATGCATAGCAATATTAATTAAAATAATACTTTATACTTAATACTTAATACTTAATACTTAATACTTAATACTATTTTTTACTTATCCGAACACAATTTTATGAATGAAGACAAAAGTGTTCGTATTTTATTAAACAATATTTTCAAAATCATTCAATTTAAAAAAAACTGAGAATATAATTCTAAAACAATATAATTCGAACTAGAGCCATGTTAGTGGATTTGTATATGAAGTGGAATTTGTATGTAGTGGAGATATAGTCCGAATAAATTTAGCAGACATAGTGAAAGAACTCGAGTTAAATAAGTGTAAAATATCTTGAATAAATATTAATGCTGAAGTTATCGACAATATAGCGGTCATCAACAAATTTGATTCCTGGTAGATGTGCTGTAGCGAACCAAAAGCTTTGAATGCAAAGGAGGGTCCAGGACAGCAAGAACTACAACAACAGCATGCATTTATTCATTGAGTAAGGTATTCGAGGTGGAGTTGCGATGATATCCCACCGTATGTCAGAAGCAAACAACAAGTACATAACGAATTACGATCCAGAAAAACCATCAAAACATATAATGTACTGGGATTGTAACAATCTGTAAACGAGATTATCATGTCCGAATATCTTCCTCGAAAAGATTTCAGATGGGTAGATTTTGAAATCATTGATTTTAAGAAAGTGGCTTATGATTCGGGCAAAGATTATAATTTGGAAGTGGAGCTTTTCTACAGTCAAGAATTGCAGAGTCTGCATAATTCCTTGCCAGTCGCCCCTCAATCCATAGCCATCCCCTTTGACCGTCTTTCACTCTACTCACGGAATCTGATGAGTGAGTTGAAAATGACGCAGAGTAATATTAAGAACCTCATTCCAAATCTTTATAGCAAAGAGAAATGTATATATAACATTATCAAAATTTAAATCAGTATCTCTCTCTCGGCATCATTAAATTAACCAAAATTCACCGTGTGCTTGAATTCGAGCAGCGTCCCTGGTTAAAATCATACATTGACTTTAATACTTTACAATGTACAAATGCTAAAAATGATTTTGAGAAAGGCCTTTTTAAATTAATGAATAATGCAGTGTTTGGGAAAACCATGGAAAATGTTAGGAAAAGAGTAAATGTTACACTTGCTAATAACGAACGACAAATTAAGAAATTGATTGCATCACCCGCTTTTAAATATTTTGAAAACTTCAGCAATGTTAGGCTAAAATATATTCTAGGCTATGTATGTCGCTGTAAAGTTAGGGCGAGCAACTCTTGAGCTCAATCGTCCGATTTATGCAGGTTTTACTATTCTTGACCTCAGCAAAACTGTCATGTATGACTTTCACTATAATTATATACAAAATAAGTATAATGACCAGGTTGATTTGCTTTTCACCGGTACCGAGTCTCTTTGCTACGAGATCCAAACAGATAATATTTATCGCGACATGGAACAATTAGAAGGATCTTGAGAGCTGGCTATATTTATATATTATACCATATTATTAATTTTCATTGCACTCTTGTTCCTTACCACCTTGTGGATACCCAATACTTGTAAGATGTGTACAAAATAAATCTAAATCTAAATCTGAACAGCACGCCCATCTCTTCGACACATCTTATTTTCCTCAGAATCATTTTCTATTCAGCAACACAAATAAAAAGGTTCTGGGGAAGATAAAGGATAAGATGGGCGGATCTATTATCAGCAGCTATATAGGTCTTTAGAGCAAAAATGTATAGCATTTTAGAGGATAGTGGTAAAAATAAGAAATTCGGTAAAGGTATTATGAGAGCTACGCTGAGGAAAATGATCACGCATGCACATTATAGAAAAAGTCTACTAACTTAAAATGGTCAGAGTGAAGAAATGAATTCTTTTTGCAGTTATAATCATATTATATATATAGCATCCGCCAGCGGAAAGTTGCAGTGAGTTCAAATGATGATAAACAATACATTTTGTACGATGGCATAAGAACCCTGGCGCATGGACATAAAACTTGTGAATCAAAAGACATCAGTTGGCACAAGCTATTTGGACGCTCAGCAACATCTTGATTAAGTTCTAAGCTTTCACTGCCCTGATTTGAATGGTTCTTTCTGGGGATAGGTCCTATTCCTATGACTTGGGATGCAGATTTGGGTAATTTGGGAACAAATATGTGCGTTCCTATTTACCATAAATTATCATTATCATATGGCAGTTGTGTTTCAGCTGCAATAGCACCCACCAAAGCAAAAGACAGTGAAACGATTAACTCGCAACTATCGCAAGGCAGATTGGCCTAGCTACGAGACTTGTTTCGCGAAAATATGCCACTTCCTTGTCTCCTTGTCTCTCAATTCGCAAGATATTGAGACAGTTTGGGGAGAAGGGACCAGGGTATTCTGGGAGTGTGTGGATAAGACTGTGCATTTTTTTCCATATGAGAGGTAAACGAGGGCACCATGGATTACTGGTGATATTATACCGCTAATTTATAAGCGAGATTACTGATATAGGCTATGGAAGAACACCAAACCCGATGCCAATTGGGAGAAGTACAGATGTGCAAGGAATTTGGCGAAAAAATGAATTACGGAAAGCGCATAAAGAGTTTATTTGGCAGTTGGGTTGTAGAAAAAAGCTATGGAGGTATATTCTAAGGATCAAATTTTAGAGATTGTATCCTTAAGATACGTAAATGATTTTAGTTTCATTCTATACTTTTTATAACATTTATATAAATCATATTTCAAGTCTCTGTTCAGGGACGCAATCCAGCCTCCAGTAAACATAGCATTCGCATCAAAAGACCACTCTCCGGCATTGACAGCAACTAAACATTTAATATTGTATGGAAAGTCTGCATCCCTTTACAGAAAAGAACTTGCTCGAGACCACATGCAACTTTTAGACACCGAGCCTAGCCATGTGCCCCAGTCTCAGCGTACTGTTTAAGACAGCATCTGATGTCAGAGCCGAAGAACTTCTCTCTGATAACATCTTTGAATCCCTAGAAATGCTACACTTAGCTCACCAATATCGCAGCAGCATAGTAGAGCTTGGCCACATCCCATTTTTCCTACACTATTGGACGACCGAACAACTGCGAGTCTATTCGGCATTTAGTAGTAATCACGTTCGGCAAATAAAATGTGCATAGATGCCATTGGCGGGCTGGTGAAGAAATAGCATCTACTTGATAAGTCTATATATGTGTAATATCTATTCCTTGAGAAAAGGAGGGTCATATTCAAATAGTGCAAATGCTGTCCGAAGTGCACAATACAAATGCCATTACATATTGGCCAACAGAATGGCTGCGATTAGGCGGACAAATTGTCCCAGGCGCTAAGTCGACTCCGCACCAAAGTACCCAGACCCAGATAGAACTGCCAGCAGTGCTACCTTCTCACCTTCTAAGGGACAAATGCTAGCTCTTATTAGTACATTGGTTGACGACTCGGTGCATTGGCTGACCGGTGTTAACTTCACATTTTATTTCTCAATTTACAAAAGCTCTGAAACTGCTTTGTGTTTCGCACGCACTACTTTTGATCAACACATTAAAAGGTATTTTCAAAACGAACTTGAAAAAGTGTGGGTGGAACAACAAACTGAGATATCAATAATTTGCGTGAAGAAGAAAATGTGCGTTTAGCGATGGTCAATTCGATAGACCATGGTTTCTCGGCTAAATACTGTACACACATAGTACAGTTATCTAGTATCTAGTAGTTATCTAGTAGTTCGCCAAGCTCGAAGTTAACATCCCTAAATTGACACCAAAACCCGGAATGACCGTGAACAATATCAAACCACAGGCCATACGTGAACATCTACGTCAGAAGGAATACACAAAGTGGTGTAACCTGCCTCAGAAAGGTCGCGGTGCGATATTATTTAGTGAATATACGCCCGCCAACAAGTGGATATCGCAGCGCAAGGGACTGTCCTGCTCCGAGTGGCGCGACGCGATCAAGATGACGGCCAATGTAGCTCTGGTGCGAGTGCTCCATGGCAGAAGCGAGAACGGTAACCGCTGCCGCCGATGTGGCAGCGAGATTGAAACCCTTGCCCACGTTCTCGGCTTCTGCCGCCATGGAGAGCTCCTGCGAGTGACCCGACATCACAGTATCCGGTCAGCTCTAGCAAATGAGCTTCGTGATAAGGGATGGGAGGTCGCCGAGGAAGTACACTGCATTGGCACGGATGACAGTACCCGACGCGTTGACATCATCGCTGTAGATCCTGTGACTCGGAAATCCTTTATACTTGATCCGACCGTACGGTTTGAATCGCACGTTGGTCAAGCCGAAGAAGTTGATGCCGAGAAGAGAAGGATCTACGAGCCTACGATAGATTACTTCAAGGAGAAGTACAACGCGTCTGAAGTTACTGTCATCGGTTTATTTTTTGGAGCTAGGGGCACTATACCCATTTTTTAAAGCAGTTTTGTAGTAAGTTTAAGTTAGACAATAGATTTTTATATAAAACGTGTATTTTAGCTTTAAAGGGTTCGGTAGCAATACTCCGTAACCATTTATACAGTCAACATACAGTTTTATAATTTTTCACTTGTTAGATAGAGATACGTCATTTTCAATGTAATTATTATGAAAATGTTATGTTCAGTTTCTTACTTATTTAAAATGTATAATTTCTATTTTATGTTATACTGTGTCCATGTGGCAACCATTGTTGAATGGCAGTGTTTTCCAATAAAGTTTTCTCTCAGTCTCGGTACAGTCCTTGCAAAATAATTAAATTAATAAAAAGGGGTTTGTTAGTGACACAACCAAATGACGTCTAACCTTGCCAATTGTTTCACTTTCCTGAGAACACAAACATACAAAATCCCTCGGCAATGGTTTGCACATTCCCCGTTTACACCATAAAATATTATATCTTTTGGTCCCGAATATAATGTTTACAGTGATATTATCGTCCTCGCCCTACTAAAACAACACTGTCTATATCAGTCTCTGCATATTTGGGTTCAAACTGATACGGTAATACGTTGTCTCTACTCATTATCCTATTGTATATTATACGATTCACACCAAGAATATTACAGTTAGCGAATTAGAATTTAGTTCACAAAATAAATGCACAATATGAGATGCAGGAAGTGTGCCTACGTCTCGTGTTGGACACGAACTACATGTGTGTTGCGTAAAGAACAGATGAGTGTCACACTTGATTTTATTTATAGCCGTGTGCTCGCCCGCGCTGCGAACTATCAACGGAATTACAATTTTGGTTTTGTCAATAATAATTTTTCGACATCCTTATTTACTTTTTCCAAGGGTCGTTCGACCAGTATCCGCACTAGATATTAATAATCCGTAGGACTTGTTATTGATGGCAGAAATATTCGTTTTAACTATTTTAGGATTTGTGTCTTGCGCAGCATTTTATAGCTGCATTCTTACAATTATACTTCGCTGCATAGAATTCTGTGGGACCAACGTTACAGAAGGTCAAGTGTCTAGACCTCCCACACCGAACACTCCCCTTCAAGAAACAGTTTTTTCTAACATTGAACAAAGTCACATAAGTCAACCAAACCACCACTAATGTGTTCCAACTGTGAGAATGTTGGAAATGGTTCCGATGCTTCTATTGTCGAGGGTTCTGCCCCTCCAACTATCCCTCGGGGAAACTACAAATGACATTTTTTCCCACTCTCATTGGCCTGAGAGACTCGGTAATCACGTTATTCTATTGGATGTTTGTGCAACTATTTTATTGGTTTTACTTTGGAAAAAGTATTATAAGGACTTTTTTATTTGTATGATTATATACCTATAATAAAGATAATGTTTGTAACGAGCCATAACTTTGAAACCACAGATAAATGTGTTTACAAATAAACATAAAAAAATCATTGTTCACTAAAATAATTAAAACACTTGAAACGAAGCAAGTTGGCTTTATTTAGAGCTAGCTTAAAATACAAATAAAATAAGAATTCAACTTTGAAGTTGAGACATAGGGACATTGCTGAAATAATTAAAGATATTTTCAGGAGCTGATAATTACATAACGATAATTACATTCACTTTGAAAATAATAATAACGACGACATGATTTTTTTTTTGGTTGGTGTTAAATAAACTTGTAGTAAACGAAGAATTCTATTGGAAGATCTCAAGTATAATCAGGGTTCTAATACACGTTATAATATTCTTACGGTATTTACGTGGGAAGTAATATGATCCTTAGCGAATTGGTTTTAGTCGTTAAATGTGTCATCTCTAACACAATATGATGGCTAACATACGATGCACTGGGACCAGCTTCCCGACAGTGCCTGTCGTCATTTCATTTTCTTTGAAGTTACAAGATCTGTTAGAGCTTACACTCAGAACCATCTATAGACAAGTATTGTTTTCCATAAAATTACATATAAACAAATCTTTTGCTTCGTTGTACACTGTTTTTGCATGTTTGAAGGAAGATGGTCAAAACATGGCCCACAAAGGTTATGCCCATCTCCGTTAGAATTTCCTTCGTGTCCAATATATGAGAAAGAGGCTATTTGTCTCTTCTCGATACGTCTTCAACTACAAGCACTCGCGATTCAACTTTAACAACGCACTCATGATACATGGACTGTGTCACATTGTATGATGAAGAAACGAGGAAAATAATAAATATAAAATCGCTAATGGGAATATAAGACTAAAAAGCAGAAGGATACCCAATATAATAAATTTGGACGACTGAACTTAAATAACTGGATGAAAATTAATTTAAGATTATATTGAATTAAAGAATACGGATATTAATGAGACTATGCAATTACGATTAAGATCTCCTTTAGGTTATGGCCTATTTCAGGGACCGAAATCGCTCTGGAAAGTTGATCATTCAGGTAATTTGACTCGATGTCTAGATTCCACCGTTGAAACAGTTTAATAATGGATTACCTACCACAAGGCAAATGGTTCCTGCCGAATTAATCTTATACATAATCAATAGTCTAACATTTTATATTAATGAATAAGAATAAATAAGAATATTTCATTAAACGCAGGTTATTCTTACATACGCAATGTCTGCTTCTTATGTAAATAAATGGAAACGGGCACGATACGTCCAGGTTTAAGCCCTCTAGAGTATATCGCTTCTTTTGTCCAGTCGGACTATCTCCATATTCATACATGAACTTATAAATAGAAAGTAATTACAATACAACTTCGGTCCGGTTCTCACTTCAGGTAAGGATTACGGTTCCAGGTCCAACTGGGTCCGTAACAATGACATTAAGGTGGTAGTTCTGAACACCAAATCCACTGAACTAATATGTTTGTTTGCACACCATAAACAGCTAGACTTTAAGTTCTATATTAGACATCTAAACAATATGCTAATAAGAGAGCAGGTCAGTTGCTACCACTTTGAAATGTGATTGCAATTGCAGTGCGAGGTTTGTCGGTTGGTTTCAAATCCATGTTTGAAGAATACATCATTTGAAATATGCGCAACGCGGTGTCAATGGATGCTAAGGAGCAGACAGAGTTGCTGACACTCTGAGGCAAGACACTGGAGAAGCATCTGTTGCGGATGCTGCAACTCCATCACTCATCTTGATGCAAGTGAGTCGCCACGGTGCGAAGGTTAGTGGCGTCTCCGACAACGACTACCACAATATCAACAATCAGGGAGCAAGACCTGGCCTCCAACATTCATCCACTCAGAAACTGCTCCAAAATTCCACATCCGCCAGGAATCATGATTAAAATACATCGCATGGAACACCAATGGATGATGGGATTCTTCCCGGAGATCGAGCGAACTTGGATGACGGTCGACTGTGATATTTACTTGAGGAAGTACGACGGAGAAAGAGAAATCACAGCTTATGAGGAATGACTTCTCCAATACTGATCGACTGTGATATTTACTTGTGGAAATACAACGGAGAAAGAGAAATCCCAGCTTATGAGGGAATGAACCCTCCAATACTGATCGACTGTGATATTTACTTGTGGAAGTACAACGGAGAAAGAGAAATCACAGCTTATGAGGGAATGAACTCTCCAATACTGATCGATTGTGATATTTTCTTGTGGAAGTACGATGGAGAAAGAGAAATCACAGCTTATGAGGGAATGAACTTTCTAATACGGAGTTGCGGACTTTTAACACCAAAGCGAGGAGTGTTCAGTAAAAAAATCAAACACGTTGTGTGCCTTATGTCGGCTATTAGCATAGCTACTTAGTTAAGATGGAAGAACATTTAACGATTATCAAACAGGCATTGAATTATATCATGTATCATGTTGATAGGAAGTGCATAATGCCAGATAAAATTACATTTTAATTCGATCCATACACTTGCTGAATTGAAGATGGGAAAGTATTGTACATTTTCTGTATCACTATATGACAAGCACGTCAGAACATCACTCCTTTAAGTTGTTCAATGTACTAAATAGTTAATGAACATATATAACGCACGTAGGAGACGGATTATGCGTTTCTTTCGATCCCTCGACCTAGTCATAGCCCAGATTCCCTTTGTTAACATATTTTAATTTTCTTAACTACGTCTCTCCAAATGACTCCCAACATCCACCCAAACAAAATTACTCTAAATATCAAAGTAACATGCACCTCTCTCGTATTTTCCGAGAAAAATCAAATAACACCGACTGCCGCTGTTGCCAAATTGTGTTCCAATCAGCTGTCAGACAAAAAGTGTTGTTTGTGTACGGAAGTAAAAGTAAATTCTAGTCTAGGAACATGTGACCCATACAGGTTAGTAATAATAAAAACATCAATTATTGATTATATAAAGTACTTGTTAAATTGTCCACTCGTTGAAGTGTTTGAAGAAGTGTCGACGACATCATAAAGCTACGAACAATTTGTTATGGTCCTTAGTAATATTGTAACTTGGGATACACACACACTCATTCTTGCCTGATCGTAATCCTTTTGTTTACGCTTCACAAAAGTTCGTCCTTGACTTTGAATTTGTTTAAATTTGCACTTTCATCAGGAATATGTCACGTCCGCTGTCCAGCCGTACTTTCATACTTTCATAATTAAATTTCAGTGGGCCAGGGTGGCGCGTACCTCAATTGAGGCATTGGAAGCTGCTCGACGCCTCGCAGAGGCAGTAGCCGAGTTAGGGGGGGCCAAGGGCCAAAATAAACCCGAATCAAAGGCCGGGGGGGGGGGGGGGGGAGGGGGGTGGAAAATCAACCCAAGTCCCCACCATATCCTCATTCTTAAATTTTCATTCTGTTTGGGTACCCTTTCCCGAATTCTTCTAGTTTTTATTTTGCTGGTGAGGGTGACGTAGTTTTTCCATTTTCATTCCGTCTGTTTTTCTTCATTAATTCGTTTATTTATGCGTCTATCCTATATTCTTTTTTCGTCTTCCCGGTTTAATTAGATAGGTCCTTCAGACATACATTACATTACAAGGGGAGCCGTCCCGACGCTACTTTTATGACCGCCCTCTTGTAACTAGAATGTTTTTCCAAATTTATGTTTCGGTCTTTTTATCAAAATTCGTAGATCTTTTAAGTTGATACTCTGCTAACTTTTAAAGCTGGGCGTGTTTGCGTTGGGGTGTTCGTGAAATTGTTAATTTATTTTTCTTTATTCAGAAAGTTTCCCGTCATATGCTTTTCAATGTAGTTTTAATTAATTTTTCTTCTAGAAACTTGGTGAATGCACGTATTAGACGAATAAAACAAGATAACTGGGAGAGATTTACTTAGGAAATCACTATATTTGGCTACATAAGCAGGTATTGGTCATTTTCTCGCTGGGCGCCCAAGCATTCAATCAGGCATGAGTTGTCAACAGGTGTGAGGAGTGGGCGGGGGGGGGGGGGGGGGTAAATGCATTAGATTCGCGCTTGAGCAAGCATTCCCATCGTAACTGGTCTCAGCGTGTGGCATAGTTTACAGAGCATAATATCATGAACTAACACCTATACAGGGATAGATAACGCCGTATCAATTACATGCTAAACGACAGTCCCTACCTGTGTTCTGTTTTCAAATAAAATTCACAGAAATAAAACATGGCCGACCACTGAAAGACAAATATTATGCGATTTCTTGACAAGTTGACACAATGCCTACACCAATATATTACCAAAACATGATATACATAGGAGCGCCAAAACAATATAAACTTAATTAAACCGACAAACCTAAATAAACAGCTTATATACAGAGAAGGACATGTCAACATGAAGGCGGGTTTTCAGATTATTAAATATGGACGGAAAAATTGAATAGTTTTATTCTGATGTCTTGCTAATTTACATATTTTTTTTATTATTAAAAAAAACATATTTACTCGCAGCTTCACGCACAATTAATAATCGCTGATTCTTCTTCTTTGGCGTGGGAGTATTCACAGTATTGTCAGTTATTTTACGGCTGAATAAACAATTAAAGAAAAACACAATACATGCGACAAAAGCACGTAAAATCAGTTAAAAACATTTTTGTATCATCTGTTTCAATGAAGTGACTTTCAGAAGGCTGTGGTTTATATTACTTTTTCCGCAATCATGAAAACTGCATGAAAACGAATGTAGAAATGTTTAGACGGCTAAGGTGAACCGGGTAGTTCATATGAAACGCGAAGTTATCTATCCCTGTAAAGGTGTATCCCCATAAAAAAAACACTTCATGTAAAAATACCAGCCAAGTCTCTTCAACTATAAAAAAATATAAGAAATCTAAAAATTCAGCACTGAAAAATAATGATATCAAAATATGGGCCAAGGCAAAACTTAATTTTAAAAACCAAAATATACTTGGCGCATCGTGCGTATAGATAATTTAGAAATATAGGCCAGAATTGTAATATACAGAAAATCTACCTACCCTATAATGCCGTAAAAAACGATGCGCCAAGTATATTTTATTTTTAAAATTAAGTTTTGACTTGGCCCATTTTTTGATATCACTACTTTTCAGTGCTGAATTTTTTTATTTTTTTTATTTTTTTATAGTTGAAGAGACTTGGCTGGTATTTTTACATGAAGTGTTTTTATGGGGATATCACTCATTTTTTAGTTTATTTACACAACTTATTTTCCAATTTCATATCAAAGCAGCAATGAGAATGACTAATTCCTTTAAAAAAATATGCCATTTACGAATTGGTTACTAAGAAATTTTTTGTTTGGTTCTAAATACAAGCTTAAAGTGATATTCCATGAAGAATTGCGAAAGCATCGTTCCAATAGGTCCAGCCGTTTTCGAGATATGGCATCACTTCCGGTTTTAAAAATGGCGGCTGAAATTACTGCCACCTAGAATTTATTTCTATAAATGTTGTGTATCATTATAAGCCTTCTAAATAGATATTTATAGGTTTTATATCAATGGGAAGTGAATTTAGGCAGATTTCGCATAACTATGACGTCATTTCCGGTTTCAGTAATTAGAAAAATTTAGTTTCACTACTGATATGTCATAAAGATGACCGTCTGAATCGATTGGTGCTAGTTTCATTCCGATCGGTCCAGCCATTTTCGAGATATGACGTCATTTCCGGTTTCAAAATGGCGGCTATATGTTGGTTTTATGAAAAGGCACCTCAGACGCCAAAAGTGCACATGTGGTGAAAATTTCAGATCAATCGGTTAAGCCGTTTAGGGTGTGGCCCTGTCAATAGGGTTCCCTGATATCAGAATCAGAAAGCGGTGTAATTTCACGGTTTTCACGGCCTTCTAGCTCGCAAACGGCATAACATATTGTTCCCAAATTTGGTATATGTGGTGGGGTGGGCCATAGCTCGAAATTAAGATATTTCGCAACAATGTGAGATTTCCCAATTTTGAGATCCAGTAGGCTGAAAATGCTATGTTGTTGCTTACCGTAAAAGTGTTTGGTCTGCTCCTCAGTTTATTAGGCATTTACGGTATGTTGAGTGACTGTGAGTGTACGGTACGACTTGGCTGGGTGGAGCGACCGCTCCACTGGATTCGTCCATGATAATATTAAGCAGAATGTGTAGGAAGCTAGCAGGTGTCGATTGGATGAAGGTTGGTGTATCTTTTAATATTGTTTTCATCTTTTTTATATACTTTCTTTCTGACATTGATTATACTTAATTATTCCAGTGGGCCCGAGTAACTATAGATACACAGTGGAGGCTATCGAGGCCGCCAGGCGCCTCTCGTCTATTTGCGCTGTCCAGGATCAGTGCTGGAAGTTTCCATTTCTCACCAAATGGAGAGGTACGCCTTGGTTGCGTTTCAATTGGTAAAGCCATGATTATTCATTTGGGTTCTGATTCCCCCTCTTTCAAGGTGTTAATCACACGGTACGGTTCAGTGTTTGCGTCACACGTTCCTGAATTCGCTATTCATGTAATGCTTCCATAAAAAAAAGATTTTAACACTTTTTTATCCAATGTGCGACTGCGACTTCTTTCCCGCTACGGCATTGAAAGAAAATCTGGACTAGCAATAAGGAGCAAGAACAGCAGCTAAGAAGTATTTGATACCTACTTTTATTCATTTGTTATTTTCTCAGACGTTTTGAAGACTGACAACTAACACAATGTTTGATAAATTCTTCAATGTCATTAAACATTATTTTTCAATATACTCGAGATTTCAATAATACTTAGTTGAGTAGGATGAAATCTAGAAAGAGCAGCAAAACCAGGTAATGAATGGAATGTTTCATAATATGATACTGCATTGCTTTAGGGACTACAAGTCGATCGTATCGTTCAGGACGAATCCGTATCTTGTACAGCAGCTCATCATCGAGTGAGTACAACGAAAGATCATTTGCATGCTACGGCGCAGGGGATCTCGTCGCTGGGCTGTTTGCCGCTGTCGAGAGTGTACTTTTCTTTCCCGAAATTATGCGCTAAGGTTGGTCACCTCAACTTTCAGGTCATGACAGAGGAATGGGTTTATTTTGTCCCCGACTTGGTCAAGTTGATAACGAAATTGGGTCGGCAAGGTATGACTAATTCGGCCCACTTCGAGGAATTTCTGGCGTAATTTATTTTGATTTTTTAATGCTTTCTCGCAAAAATCCAATATTTCAAAATAGTTTGAACAAACAGGTGCAACAATTCCTTTACTTTTAGTGTATTATTCTTGTTTGGTAATGTTATTTAAAACTTGTCAGGTATGCAGTTCGGAGGTGACTAACACGACCAATTTTTTTTCATGAGCAATGATGACAATCAAGATATGCATTAACAATCATGATTTTATGTGGAGGTCGCATTACACAACTGATACTAATCGTCCACTTGGGAATTTGACTAGTCTTATCACTTTTTGTCTGGGTTGAGTTTCTCTGGTTTTTCTGAATTTTCATTTATTCTAACGACATTCCACATTGAGAAGAAATGTTTCATGCGTGATAGATAACATATCACGCAAGAACATCGGCACCCTAATGTCAAATTACTGATTGATCTCCAGGGCTCAGCGCGAAGTACTGCGTTTACAGCCTCATGGATCAGAAAAAGGACAAGATTATTGACTTTGAATTAGTGTAGCGTGAGGAGGTGAAATGTGACATGGAAAAAGCAGCGTTCTAAACTTTTGTCACGTTTGAAAGATGACGATCATTAAAATAAATGTGCCTTATACAACCAGACTTCGTGATCCCTTCTGATGAAGCAAAATTTCGATAAAACATGCCATTAATTTGATGTCTGGCACATAGCAAAAAGCTTAATGAAAATGCTTAGGTCTAAATGTCGAGTATATCTCGGAACTATCTGCTTGGATGGCTTCGATCAGCAATCCCCTGTGGTGGTGCTCAAAGTCCTGTGACGGCGATGCAATGATGTTGGAAGTAAAGTTCGTTTCCCTGCTAAATCACATTTGTAATAAGCATCAACGGGAAGGCATGGAAGGTGGCTTTGTCAAGTGCGAGCATGTGCGAGCATGAAGAAATTCCTCCAGACTCAAACAAGAAGTCGATAACTCCCGAATCACAAAGAAGCTTACGCTGAATCCTGAGAAACTGAAGTAATGCTATTCACACCTCGGGGGACTCGAGACCTACCGAACGCAAGCTTTACCTTGACATCCAGCACCAAGTTTCTCAGGCTGATAGTGGATAACAACCTGAAATGGAATCAGCACATCGATAAGCTTGCAGGGAAACTTGCCAGAGCGGGGTTTCTGATCCAGACCTTGGCCAGGGAGTGCCCCACTGCCATGATCCGCACTGTTTACTTCGCCTTGGTTCAAAGCATAATCGCATATGGGATTATCCTTTGGGGTGCTGCTTCTGCTAGCAAGCGGATTTTTATTGCGCAGAAGAGAATTATTCGTCAAATCTTGAAACGTGGTCCAAGAGAGTCGTGCAGGGAGCTGTTCCGCGAGCTTCGGATTATGCCACTTCCCTGCATTTACATATTCAACGTATGATTGTTTACAAGGAAACATCTAAACTCGTTCCATACCGCTGACCCTTCTATTCACAACACGAGAGGAGCAGGACTCTTGTCGCACGTATATTGTAGGCTGGGTTTGTCATCAAGAGGGACGAAGACTTTATAATAAACTGCCTTCTGGCATCAGGGATTCTCCCGAAGATAGTTTTATAAAAAACTGGTTGATTTTAAAATCTTATTATTCAGTGGATGATTTTATTGCTAACTGATAGGGGCAGGAATTGAGTGCTTTTTATACTTTTTTAACCTGTTTCCCAATGTAACTTACACTGTATTCTTACTGACAACATTCATACATGCATATATTTTCTATAATGTATTTACCCACATGTGTCTGAATGACTTCAAATAAATAAAAATAAATAAAATAAACAAAAAAAGTTATTGAAAATAAGACTTTTCTCAAATATTCATCACATGAGGCAATATTCCAGTCAGTTCAAATTGCCAATGCCATTCGTCATCGTCTATAGTATCAACAATAGTAGTATTATAGTGTTTAAAGGCGCGTCGACAGTGAGGTCATTTTGCGCACTTTAAGTTTTATTTTTGTTGATCAAATATGACGACATCTACGGCGTCATGTCTGTGCTTCGTGCTATCCAGTTCCAGATATATTTCTTTGCTCTACGAGTGCTTTGTTACTTTATCCCATATATTAATTGAAATATAACTCGTATTACGACACCATGGCAACAAGACTTAGTTATAATCAGTTGCATTAAAAAGTTGAAATCAAGTATTTTAACATAAACAACACCACCCAATTCTGAACCTGGTTCAAACTGAACCAATCCTGAACCGTCTGTATGAGGGTCATAACATTTCACCTGCCGTAAAGCCCACTACTGTTAACAGCACGCCTTGCGGATTTCCTACTGCATGTGGAATTTGGACTCGTAGCATCAAACGAAGTAGAAATACATCTTGATCCGGACTCGACTGGACGGCGGGAAGAGTTACGTGGTCATGTCCATTGTCTTCGATGATTTCAATAACCCTCATGCCGTATAGCGCTGGGTCCGTTCTTACCCCGAAGAAGTCTTGCCCACAGGGCTGACTCTTATTACTCATTCACTTCACTGCATCGACATAGACATTATCAGCAACTACCAGATGAACTTCAACCTCAGCGCAACATAGACTTAAGTTTCAGTTTGTGTTAGTTTATAAGTGTTTGTATTTTGGCACCAGATCGACTCTCCTAGCGTTCCGTGAAAACAAAATTATCAAAACTCCATTCGAGTTAAATAGTTAAATATTATATATAGTTGTATATACTAGTAGCATGTGGAATGTTCATTCTACTTTTATTCTACAATGCACGATGAGTTCTTATACTGACCTTTTATATGTTCTATATTATATTGTTGTACCCGTCATAGTTCAGTGTTATTTACCCAGTGGCTGCTCATCCCTTGTTTTTATATTC
This sequence comes from Leuctra nigra, assembly GCA_934045905.1. NCBI lineage: Eukaryota > Metazoa > Arthropoda > Insecta > Plecoptera > Leuctridae > Leuctra > Leuctra nigra. The sequence continues at coordinate 31,177,154 of OW203767.1, read as the reverse complement.
CTGCAGATTTAATTGAAAATAATGTCGAAAGACTCTTGTCAGCAAGACATAATTACTTAAGGCGCAAAATAAAATATGTTATTCAAAATATGAAGCACCAAGCATAATGGATGCGTGGTAGCAACACTCATAGAGAGCAGTAATCGACATCAAATACGTTAGCATCAATTGATTCAATTGATTTAATTGAGCATCAATTGATTATTGATTAGGCTCAAGTATCTTTGGGTTCAAGGCTGACACTTCAATTCACTCTGTTCCTGTTGTCTGCTTTTCTAGCACTTCCAGTTCTCTGATTTAATTTTTAAAGTTGTCATGTTACGGTGCCACAGGCAGAAAAGGAACGTAAATATGTGAGAATTGTCTCTGAAACACAATTGATTTCCATTAACAGTGAATACACTAGAGGCACAATACTGTGTATTTGTATCACAATATGAACTTCTGCCATCATTCATCTGCTAATTTTTCGGTCTATGTAGGGGCAACACGCCTGATCATCTCCATTTCCAAGTAATTCTGTGCACGTTTTACACCTCTCTCTTTAAATAGGAAACATATATGTGTGAATCTTAATTGATTTCAATTAATACTGCTACACTTGAATGGATTCATCTATAATTTAAAGAAACACATTCTTTCAGTACGAAGTACCCACCTATTATACCTATATACCTATATTTTTCACAACTTCATTGCCATCATCCATCCTAGGCAATTCCCCATTCTACCTAGGTCTAGTTGGCTCTTTCTCCCCACAGAACTTTTGTGGATATTGCAGTGAACATGCCTCCCCATACTGGGACATTGCGACATGGCAAAAAGTGATCGCACTTGTAGAATCTATGGCGGGATGTCTGTAAGGGTTGCGCGGGAGCAATATGGCGTCCCCGTAAAGACGGCCAAGAGGTGGTGGGAAAACGAACTCATACAGGAGTCGCCTGTGTACAGGAACGACAAAATTGCGTTATACTATTACAACAGTACGGTGGAGCGGGATTCGGTCACTCACAGGTACTACAGTAGTTTCCTGTTTGTCAGTGAAAATAGTCCGCGCAGGTAAATAACAGTAAACAAGACAGTAAACTTTGACTTAGTAAGTCAAAGCTCAAACAAATATGGCAAAACAAACTTAGACACCATCTGTTTGACATATCATGCAAACAACCAGAGACGAAGCCAGTGCCGGCATGGCACATGAGACTTGAAGACTCCTTCGGAGGAAATACAATTTACGTCGTCTGATGCCATGTTCCTCAATATCTCCCAAGACATGAAGACTATGCATGACGAAGCAACCGCTGCTCGTGCGGCATTCAAGCGGGAGATGGCTCAAATGAGACAATATGACTTCGCCGCTGAAATAGGTGGCATTCAGAACGACGTCGAATTACTAACATGGACGATCCCACCATGACAATATTATTGTATCGTCTTTCATTACCCTCAACCATCGCGAAATGCTTCTATCCCTGTTTGTACGCTTTTCCCTAAACTAATCACGACTCCGAATGGAAGTCCTGGGATTCACGACGGACGAGACCGACGATAAGATATGCAGATGTTGTTTCAGTTTAGTGGTTCACGCATATGGAACTACATAAGACATAACTCCATTATTCGACACCTGATTGGGACTGATTGGGATATTCTAGAAGTCGGGAGAAACAATAATTGAAGATCTATGTATTTGTAAATAATTGATCTTTGACAACTGTTTGGGACTGGTCATTTCATAGTAGCCACTTTCAATTTTCGGCACATTTTACCGTCGCCATCCTAAGGACGTGCACTCTTCTTAACCAAGTTAAGAAGTTTATTTATTCTACAAGTACTGTGCTACATTATCCCCTATATTAATTTGATATATAACACGTGTAACGACACCGTGGTGCTCTTCCGTCAGTACGAGGGACATAAAGCCCACTACTATTAACAGCAAGCCTTGCGGATTACTTCACGTGGAATTAGGACTCATGGTATCAAACGATCTTTATCCGGGTTCGACGGACGGCGGAAAGAGTTTCACGCAAATCACGTCCATTGTCTTCGATGATTTCAACAATCCCCATGTAGCTGGGTCCGTTCCTACCCCGAAGAGGACTCGCCCACAGACCTGACTCTTATTACACATTCACTTGCGATTTGCGATTGATCGCATATGGGAACAACATCGTCATCGACATCACCTACAAATTCCCGATGTACTTAACTTCCACTTCAAGTACATTTGACGTGTATGATGCTCAAACGTAGGATCTGACAATTCCTGAGAAGTGCAGACCAATGCTGGAAAAGCCTAGTGAATAAGCTAGTGAGTGATAAATCTAACAGCGGTCAATGTTCTGTGGCTGATGAACAGAACATTCAGTTTCTGCTCTCATTTATGCAGGTCTTAGTTTAAATAATTTCCTATTGTATCATATTGAAAATAAGCCTTTCAATCTAATAAAAAGTGTATGGTAAATCATTTTAAATCCTTTATTGCAAGTGTTTTAAGTTTTAAGTTATTTGAGATTTTGGTAACTGTAGTGTTTGTGCAGATAGATATATGAACCTTGCTATAAACATAGATGGCTGTGTGGAATATGTTTATAATGATTGAGTACAATAAAGGACTGAGATGAATGAAGTAATGAATTTTACAATGGCGACGAGGATCAAAGTAATTTTACTTGTAATTGAATAATTAATGAAAAAAACTATTCAATTTTGATTGATAACTATATAATTGAGTAAGAAGTAATTCGTGAAAGAAGAAAATGAGTGAAAAACTCAGTTTACAACCATTTTCTACAGAAGGTCATGATGCGGCCGTTGCCAGCCGTTGGCAGCGATGGGTCAGGAGTTTCGAGATTTTTGTCGAAATAAAAGGTGCTCTTGATGCCGCGGCAAAGAAATGCAGACTATTACATCATGCTGGCGAAGAAGTTCAAGAAATTTGGTTTACTTTACCGGAGTCACAGGATGAAGAAAAAACGAAAAAAAATTGTTATAAGGTATGTCTTGAGGCATTAAATACATATTTTGGTGACAATTCAAGTAGAATTTTTTTACGACACCAGTTTAGAGACACGAACATGGAAGAAGGAGAAACTGTATGCCAATTTTTGACTCGATTAAAGAGCAAAAGTGTTAATTGTGGTTTCGAAAAATACAGTGAAGAGAAGGCATTGATTGATCACGTTGTAGCGAAATGCCTTTCTAGCGAGTTGAGAATAAAGTTACTCGAGAAGGGAGATGCATTGACATTGCAAAAGGTACGAGAAATTGCAAGATGCCTGGAATCATCTAAGCAGCAAGCTGCAGATATTGAAGGAAAAACTAAAGACTGTATAGCAAAAATATCAATAAAAACTCAAGGTAAAGCAAGTCAAGGTCAAGGTTTTTCATCCCAAGAAAAGAAAAGATGTTGTTATAGATGCGGACAAGAGGGTCATTTGGCGAATGATAGTGTGTGTACAGCAATTGGGAAAGAGTGTAATATTTGCGGAAAAATGGGTCATTTAGCAATCTGCTGTAAGAGGAGACAAGAAGGGAAATCGAAAGATACACACAAGAAGAAATCTAATGTACTGCGACAGTTAGAAACTGACGACGAGACATCTGACGATGAGGCATCAGGTGATGAGATGCCGGCGGTCAAAGGTAAAAAAGTTACATTCAGTATCACTTGTTTCCACAACGGACATGAGATTAATGCATTGAATAATACGGCATGTCGCGATGGGGAAATTCAAGCCAAGACTGGCGGTGTTACAATGAATTTCATAATTGACTCTGGAGCTTCTTGCAACATAATAGACCATTTTAAATATTATCTCGGTGGCTCTGCTTTTTAAGAAAAATCGTATGCAGTTTGATTTCCAGACACCTTAGTCTCTGTTTCAACAATATGTAAAATAGGGACTAAGGTGTCTGGAAATAATACTACACATGATTTGTCTTAGAAAGCAGAGCCACCGAGATAATATTTAAAATGGTCTATTGATCACGATACATGGTTATCATGTAAGGAACAAATAAATGGGAGTTGTTACAAGACAAATAAAAAAATATTTGCTTATGGTAGTGTTACTCCACTGAAAATTCTGTGTAAATTAAAGACAAGAATACAGATTCAGAATAAAGAAGAGCAGGTAGTAAGTTTCTATGTGGTGGAAAGCAAAGGAGCATCTCTGTTAGGGAAGGAAACAGCACAGAAGTTAGGAGTATTACATCTGGGTCCGTTACCAAGTGAATCATTGAATAATGTTACATTAGGGTCAATAAACCCTAAGTTGAAGACTGTTCAAGAACAGAATCCAGACGTTTTTGAGGGTATAGGCAAGCTCAAAGGTTTTCAGTTGAATCTTAGAGTAAATGAAGAAGTACAACCTGTTGCACAAGCTCCTAGAAGAGTGCCGTATCAATTGAGAGAGAAGCTTAATGATAAACTTGAAGAGTGGATCAGAAAAGACATTATCGAAAGGGTAGCAGAAGCCACTCCGTGGGTATCGCCTCTTGTGCTAATTACAAAGAAAAATGGGGAACTGCGTCCATGTATAGACATGCGTCGAGCTAATGTAGCAATCAGTCGAGAACGTTACCCAATACCTACATTTGAAGAAGATGTAGCTGCAATGAACGACTGTCAAGTGTTTAGTGTCCTAGATCTTAAATCTGCATATCTGCAGATTGAGCTACACGAGAAGTCGAGGGAGATTACTACATTCGCAACACATTCAGGTAATTACAGATTTAAAAGATTATTTTTCGGCATAAACTGTGCACCAGAGATATTTCAACGGATAATGACAGACACTGTCAAAGGTTGTAATGGGGTTCGAGTGTACATTGATGATTTGATCGTGTCGGGAAAGACAAAGATGGAGCATGACACGAACCTTAAATGCGTTTTAGAAAGACTCAAGGAAAAAGGGCTGACCCTTAATGCGGAGAAATGCCTAATTGGAGAGCCTGAGGTTAAATATCGGGGACACTGGTTTTCTAAAGATGGAATTCGTCCACTGGAGGAGCGCCTGAGTTCAATTCAACAGTGCAGAGCTCCGACAAACCGAACAGAGCTGGAAAGTTTCCTTGGATTAGTTGGATATAATCACCGGTTCATTCCAAATTACTCGACAATTACATACCCCCTCAGGAGGTTAATGAGAAAAAACGTTCCATACAAGTGGGAACGCGAACAGGAAGAAAGTTTCAAGGAACTGAAGAAATGCCTTGACGAGTCATCTGGATTGGGGTATTACAATCAAAACGCAGATACATTCATCGTTGCAGATGCTAGTCCTTACGGATTGGGAAGTGTTCTGTTGCAAAACTCCAGTACTGGACCACGAGTAATTGAATACGCAAGTCGGGCACTTACAGATGCTGAGACTCGATACAGTCAGGTCGAGAAAGAGGCCCTGGCGTTAGTATGGGCTTGTGAGAAATTTCAATTTTACGTTTTGGGTGGAGAATTCAAATTGATCACAGATCACAAACCACTGGAATTCATATTCTCAACAACAAGGACCAAAACATGCGCTAGAATTGAGAGGTGGATCATGCGTCTTCAAGGTTTCAATTATAAAGTGATATACAAACCAGGTAAATCTAACATAGCTGATCCTTTGTCAAGACTTTTACCAGCTAATTTGAAAGCACCGGCACAGGGATATGACGATTTATATGTACACTGGGTTGTTGAACAAGCTGTTCCAAATTCCATGCCATTATCGAAGATACAAGAAGAAGCTGCACGAGATGAAGAAATAATCAAAATTCGGAACGCACTACAAAGTGGGAAATGGTCTGTAGACCTGAAGCGTTTTGAACTAATCGCGAATGAACTCTGTGTAGTTGATAATATTGTTCTGCGAGACACCAGGATCGTTATTCCGAAAAATCTCCGAAAGCAAGTATTGGAAATTGCTCATGAGGGGCATCCGGGAGTGGTGAAAATGAAACAGCGCGTGAGAACAAAAGTCTGGTGGCTTGACATTGATAAAGATGTTGAGAAATTTGTCAAGAAGTGTCATGGATGTCAATTAGTTAGCAATTATAATCCACCAGAACCAATGGATATGACAAAATTACCAGACGGTCCTTGGCAACATCTGGCAATGGATTTCATGAAGCTTACGAACGAGTATTTATTCGTGGTGGTAGATTATTATTCACGATACTATGAAGTAAAGATAATGCGCTCAATAACAGCGGAAAAAACTATAGACGCACTTCAAGAGATGTTTACTCGGTTTGGTTTACCTGAATCAATCACTGCGGATCATGGAACTCAGTTCACCGGAAATGAATTTAAGGAATTCTGCGAGAATTATGACATTCATCTGCGCTTAACAACTCCAAAGTGGGCTCATGCTAATGGAGAGGTGGAGCGTCAGAATCGCTCAATTATGAAACAAATGCGCATCGCTCAAGCCGAAGGCAAATCGTTGAAAGTCGCATTAAGGGAATACCTTTTTGCATATCGGACAACTGCACAAGCGACAACAGGAGTAACCCCTGCTTTTCTAATGTTTGGTAGAGAGTTAAGGGATAAGTTTCCATCCATATTGAGACGGAAGAACGATGATGAAGCAGTGCGAGACCGCGATCGGATGCAGAAGTATCGGGCAAAAGTGTACGCCGACTCGACAAGGAGAGCTTCTGAAAACGATATTCAAGTAGGAGACACTGTTCTGGTCCGGCAGGAAAGGAAGGACAAGATGACGACATCGTTTGCTTCAACTCCTTTTCAAGTGATCAGTAGACAAGGCAATGCTGGTACAGTAAGGTCGGCTGAAGGGGTTGATTACAAAAGAAATGTCACTCATGTCAAGAGATACATGTCTCCTGATGACTACAAACAGAGTCAACATTCTAAACAATCATCAGCATCGACTGTACCAACAGTTCGGCGATCCGCCAGGATCAGAGGTCATCAGACTGTAGCTAAATAGATATTTAATTATTGTTGTATTGTATTGTATGTTCTTTTTTATAAGAGGGAATGATGTAGTGTTTGTGCAGATAGATATATGAACCTTGCTATAAACATAGATGGCTGTGTGGAATATGTTTATAATGATTGAGTACAATAAAGGACTGAGATGAATGAAGTAATGAATTTTACAGTAACTATTTTGCCAGTTTGTTTATTAGCACTTATGTTTCGGATTTAATCCTTTACGGCAGTACTTCTTCAGAAATACTTCTTCTTCGATATCCTTCAGCAATACTTTTCTTTTAGAATTGGGTACAAAATGAGTATGGGAATACAATGTTTCCAAACTATGATATCTCTTTTACAATAAAGCACATTTAGTGAATTGTAATTTAATGCTCATTTGCTTTTATTTCAATATTCATTATGACCACCGTCAGGGATGTGACGTCAGTGGACCTTGCAACTCACAAGAAAGAGATAGGAGAAAATATTTATGTCAACAGTATAACATTGTTTTTATTGTGAATACATAATATGTTTTTGTTTTAAAGTGTGTCATAAGTAGCTATAACTGTAGCATTAATAAAAAATAAAATAAACATATATATTTTCCAAAAAATGCGAATTAACAGTGCGAATTTTGGACATTCTATCGTGGACTGACCCATATATGGAACTTTAGTTATGTAGATTACTTGTATATTATCATTCCTTCCATGATGCATTTTTGGTTCCTCGTTCCCCTGCCCTTCAATGCCGACCACTGCTAGTTCATTTTAATCTCGGACACCACAAAATACACTATAAGACATCATACACTGTAACGGCGGTTACCGATTAGCGGTTACCGATAACTTCAACCCACCATTTGCGATTGGACCTGGTCAGTATCGAACATCCGATTTCGTCCTGCCACGTGTGTTGCAACAATATCTGCTGGAGCTTATCCAGAGCGTAGCGTTTGGATCAACAACACTGTGAAAGACACATCCAAGCTACGCACTGTCTACTCCTAAACTTTGCTTCTGAGACATGGACCATAATGTCTGTGCTCACCTGATGTAATCAGTCTTCTTTCACATCACTCAACCTTTTAGTTTACCTTACAACACCGTAACGTACATGAGCATGCACGTTGTTAATACATTTTGTTTAAATGACAAGGAAACTGAATTATGATGGCATAACAAAAACCAATGTGGTTGTCGGTGTAATCAATAAACGGGAAAGATGTGTGAAAGAGGGCGATCTTAATAAACATCCTATACCTTAGGGCAGAACATTTTTATGAAAAAAAAATGTATAGTGTGATTGAACCCATTCTCTCAATAGTATTTAATTACATTAAGTCGCATGATCAACAATTGCTTTATGTGGATTTGCCGCGAGTGACTTGCATTGACGGACTTGATCTAACCAACGCCACCAACGATTTCAAATTTTATCTTCAATTAGAAAACCAAAATCCCAGGCTTAAAAAAACAGATTCATCAGAGTGTCAACAATTGGAAATCACCGCATGCAAACTCTATCCGATCAGGTATGCGACATGATGGCTGGCACGTCGCCCACAGACCTCCGACTTATTATTATTAATCATAATGTACAGAGTTTGCCGGCGCATAGCCAAGATATTGCAACCGATCGTGTGATGCGCTGGCAGATTCACTTGCATTGAATGAAACATGGATCGAGATCGACGGATTCAAATGTTTACCAATGTGTAAACGCGAATCTGTGCGTGCAGGCGGCGTGGCGATCTACGAGAAGAACAACGCGACCACTGCGGGAACCCCACACAGTCTAAGCAAGTGTAACGACCATCGATCAGCTATGACATACTCTGCACAGTGCGGGGACGTTTGCGTGGTGGAGATTTTAAACAAAGTCTTGTATTTAACATGTAGGACTTGTCGCCAAACAATTCACCAAGGGATAGAGACTGCTCGGATTGTACGTCCCAGCAAAACAACTTCAAATGCACAGGAATACTCCTTCATCCTGCGTCAAGTGAGCTTCACACTGTCATGGCAATGTCAGATGCCAGGGTTAGATGCCAGATGGATAGTCTGGACTGTATGGACCATGCACAGTTAAACAGATCATCGATGGCAAGTATGTGCGTCGGTCTATCGAAGCTCATATGACCACGCTGCAAGCTCTTCACATCCTCTACATGGAAACTTTCTTTGAACATCATCCTGACTTGAAGACTGCTTGCCAGTTAAAAGCAAATTAACTCAATTCTGCTTGTCACCGCAGAGATCGAACTGACATTATTTCGGCAAAAAAAAATATTAGTTTGGTTTAATATAACCTCGTCAACGACGAGGTTATATTGCGCACATTAATTTTATATTTGACTTTGTTGAACATAATTGGAGGACATGGGGAGGGGTCGACCTTAACTGGCCCGATCCGGGGGAGTCCAGCACTGGTGGGAAGGCCAGGCCGGAATTGGGACGGACCGGGGGGGAGGGGGAGGCTTCGGACCGGTGGGACTCGATTTCAGGGGGATCACCATCTCGAGGGGGGAGGCCGGCCCGAGGGGACCGCAAATTCAAGGGAGGGCATGGGACTAGGCCGACCCTGGACTGCACTTGGTTGGGACCAACTCGCTATGCGAGCCGGTCCCTTAAGGGGAAGGACCGGCTGACTGCTCCTAGAGAATCAGCCCTAATTGCTATTGTAGGCGGGGTTTTTAAAGGTAAATAAGGCGGGATCAGATTTGGCGACGAATTTGTTGTCATTACTGTGATTGGTCTAGCTGGGAACAATGTTTGATATGAATGTTTTCTTCCGACTTTAGTTCCCATGCAAAAAAATGTAAACAGAAGTGAGATCGGATACCCCGAGTATTGTTGTTATGATCGCTGGGTCCAGACTGGTTACCAACTCAAATGACATCATTGGCATCACTTTCACAACACGAACAAAATCATCGAGGATCAAGAATAATCACACGCAATAAAGTGTTCAACACTTATCTAATAGATTCAAAGATTGCAAATCCTTTTATTGATTTTTAACCATTATAACGGCGATATATGACACTGATCTTATTTCACCACCTGAGAGTATAATGCCATTGGAAAAATTTGTTTACGAATAGGTATAGGTAGTCTCATTTCTCTCTGGGTTCTTTACTAAGAGAATAATATTATCGCAATCAGAGCAAGAAAATCATTTTAGTTTTTGTGCATGTGGTTCTTGTAGTAGAATGTAGACACTGTCTACTGTCTACTTCTTGTAAGTAGAGAGTAGAAAATACGAAAAATAATGAAATAAAGTAATAAAAATACACATGAATATTTCCAGCCTTTTCTCCGGACTATATAAGTGGTATGTTGTGAAATTTATAAATCAATGAATTAGGAAATTTTGAAATAATATCATAATATATTATTTCATTGCTCAAAATTAGTAGAAAAAATCAACAATTAGTCACACACTTTATATGTTATATTTTGAAACCTTTGACACCTACATCGAATTTTTTTTTTAAATGGAATGGTTGGAGTAATGATAACGGTCAATACAACAATTAAATAATTATTCGCCGTTTGTCTGACAAATCATTGCTATCGGTGACCTAAACCTGTGTTCGGGATTAACGTGTGAAATAACACGTACAATGTATAATTATCATTCAGTTGCTATGAAACACATTGCAACCAAAAATATTTCTTTACCTTTATAACATACAGTTTTAAGTTATAAATAATAAAATAGTGCATACAGTAGAGACACACATTGATGTGCTCTTAGCGAGCGTCGGAATTTATCTATTATTCTGCACTAGCAATTGTAGACGGGAAAACTGTTCGACATTGTTGTCACAATGAGAATAAATACACATCGTGACATAACCTTGCCGAGATTGACTCAAGAATAATAGATAGCCCGAGATGCTACTATTTATAGTGCATTATTATGGATGCTTAGAGAAGTGTTGCCGATTTCAACAGTTATTCAATTAGCAAAAATATATTTATATCTTCAAAAAAACATAAATATTCAAATTAAAATTTAAAAAATAGCATAAAAAATAATATTAAGTGAAGTCTTTATTAATACAACAGCGAATTTTCTTATGATAAATTAAATTGTTGGGAAGATTTGTACATGGCTGTTTTGAATATCAACATTCTATGTTTCTGAAAATTTTCACTTACATTTTATCAACTTACAATGAAAATTTAATTTTAGGCCATTTCCAAATTTTAGACGGTATACACTTTATGATAGATAGATTTTTATAAATTAGGTAAGATGATTTAGACAACTCTGAGGTCCGTCTGTCTCCAGTCGTCGTTGATTGTGTAAATGCCGGGGAAACTGATGATTATTGTTGACATACAAACTCTCGCTATCAGTGCACTATTTATATTTCCATGCTGTCTCTTAGGACCCTCCCATCATCCCCTTCCACACCGTTACTGGAACTCCCAGAATGTTTACTTGCAACTTCAGTCGGTTTCAGTGCCCCTGGTTTTATGCAAAACTCATAACATTGATGGTGTGAGAAAGCAAATTGTGCCCCTGCCGATCAAGTTAGAAAAAAAGTTTCAAGAGCAAAGTTGCTTGAAATTAAATCTAGTTTAAGCGTCGTTGAACCAATTTTTAATATTATTAGTTTTATTTACTCAATAATTACGCAACATATAACTACTTATAACTTTAAGGTGATTAAAAATTTCAAATAAGTGGTCAACGCTGCATAATCTGCAATTCATTCTCCCCAACTTTGTCGCTTTAACATCTAGTCTATCTTCAACGAGACGGGACGATAACTGCTTTCCAGCCGAGGTCCTCATTCAGAGGCTCTTCCTTCCCCTTAAGCCCCACCACCGCGTCAAGGTAGCAGTCCATTGGTGAGGTTATTTCGGCCAATATTGCATTTGACAAGACATTAATATGTTATTAATATGATTGAACACATGACTGAGTTTGAAAATGAAGGGCAATCTCGACCAGTTTTCAAATTCCTAGCTCAATACATGCAAATGATCATTGAGCTATTTCTCTTCACTAGATCTGTGCGTACATCTGATTAGAATCTGCATCTGGAATCATTGCAATCACTTTGCAAATACTTCTTTGCGCCAGAGTTATTCCACTGAATCTAGCAGAGATGTCCGAGTTATCAACGTCAGCACCGGAAATCCACGAAGGAGAGGAAATTGGAATGTGAATAAAAATATCGTTCCATTTTGTTCGATCGGCGGCGATCATGGTCTGGAGCTGATGATAAAAGAAATGAAGATCCAGGGCGGTGTTGTCGGCATTACTTTGAACCCAAAGGCATTGACACGCTTCTTCTTAATAGCACCAGAATGACAAGGTTGGTGCAAGCATGAACTATCATACACCCATACAGGGAGAGATAACGCCGTATCAATTAGATGCTAAACGACAGTCTCTACCCGTGTCCTGATTTCAAATAAAATTCACAGAAATAAAACATGGCCGACCACTGAAAGCCAAATATTATGAGATTTCTTGTCAAGTTCACACAATGCCTACACCAATATATTACCAAAACATGATTTATATAGGAGCTCCAATAAATATCAACTTAATTAAACCAGACAAACCTGAATAAATAGCTTATGTACAGAGAAGGACATGTCTACATGAAGGCGGATTTTCAGATTCTTAAATATGGACGGAAAATTGAATAGTTTCATTCTGATGTCTTGCTAATTTACATATTTACTCGCAGCTTCACGCACAATTAATAATCACTGATTCTTCTTCTTTGGCGTGGGAGTATTCACAGTATTGTCAGTTATTTTACGGCTGAAGAAACAATTAAAGAAAATCACAACCCAGAAAAAAACACTCCGTGTAAAAAAGGCAGCCAAGTCTCTTTACTTTAAAAAAATTCAACACCGAAAAGGAGTGATATCAAAAAAGGAGCCAAGTCAATGACATTTCCAAATATTTAATCGTATCTTTGAAATAAAAGTATAAACACCGAGAAATACTTTACAAAAGGACTTGGCGCATCGTTTTTTTAAAGACATCATTCTATCCTAAAAGTGGAAAGAAATTTACAAGTAGGTACATTTTCCTCTTTCTATTAGAGCCAGAATCTATGAATCAAGCTACTTTTAGTAATGACTATTTTATAGTTTTGTCAATGGCGATAGAAGCATGATTTTATGCTGTAATATATAAGTAATATAAGGGTGAAAGAATTACATAACAATTGGAAGTGGTGAGAATGTAGGTTTCTTTGGAAAACTTCCATGGAGTCAGGAGTCAGGATCCTCATCAGTGTGTTGTGTCTAATGTCCGCCCGTCCGATCGGGTAGCTCAGTTGGTAGAGCTCTCGCCCGGCAAGTGAGAGGTCCCAAGTTCGTGCCCCGGTTCGGTCGGATATTTTTCACAACACACATCCCTTCATATCAATTGGAAGTGGGCTCATACATATTCTTGCAGTACTGTTAATATGGCGATATTAGACTGGTATCTTTTCATAATTTGATCTTGACTGAAGGAAATCATGAAACGTTGTCAAATAATTACAAACTAATGGAACACAATTATATATTTTTGAAGTGTCAAGTGTATAAAGTTAAATTTTTTAATAGAAATTCAATATGACTGTCTTCTTTGTGAAATGTATTTTTATAAAATGTGTATTAATAGAAATTGTTACATGATGAGAAGGTATAACGCATGAGACTTAATTATATTCACCACGAAACAATATTACGAAGATAACTATTGTGTATATTTATAGAAAGCATAGACAACAAGTTTCATAGCGTATATATTCATATAGAAAATATTTTACAGAAGGTATGTATAATATGTACCTAATTGAAAGATGTTTCCCTATTATTCTAAACATTCAAAATGACGGTTGTATATAAATGGCACATGCTTATGAATAGAAAAATGTCTTTAAAAAAACGATGCGCCAAGTCCTTTTGTAAAGTATTTCTCGGTGTTTATACTTTTATTTCAAAGATACGATTAAATATTTGGAAATGTCATTGACTTGGCTCCTTTTTTGATATCACTCCTTTTCGGTGTTGAATTTTTTTAAAGTAAAGAGACTTGGCTGCCTTTTTTACACGGAGTGTTTTTTTCTGGGATATCACTTCTTTTGTTAGTTTATTCATACAGCTTGTAGCACAGCTTGTGTCCGTGCAAGAACTTATTTCTTTAAAAAAATACGCCTATGCCGATTTGGATACTTAGAAAAGTTGCGTTTGGTATATAAGATTAAAATAATTATCCAAGAAGAATAGCTTTAAGTTTCGTTACAATCGGTCCAGCCGTTTTCGATATATGACGTCACTTCCGGTTTTAGCAATGGCGGCCGAAAATAATGTCGTCTTGAATTCATAATTATTACTCCTACACATTTCCAAAATTTGGTTGCAATCGGTACAGCCGTTTTTGATATATGACGTCACTTCCGGTTTTAACAATGGCGGCCGAAAATAATGTCGTCTTGAATTCATAATTATTAGTACAACACATTTCCAAAATTTGATTGCAATCGGTACAGCCATTTTCGATATTTGACGTCACTTCCGGTTTTAACAATGGCGGCCGAAAATAATGTCGTCTTGAATTCATAATTATTAGTCCAACACATTTCCAAACTTAGGTTGCAATCGGTACAACCGTTTACGATATATGACGTCACTTCCGGTTTTAAAAATGGCCGCCGAGAACACTGCAACCTTGAATTTATAATTATTTACAAAGTACGTTAACTTATATCTATTTTAAAGTATAAAGTGGTGAATTTAGCGTCATTTAGCATATTTATGACGTCATTTCCGGTATAGGTCATAAAATGTGTGACGTCATTTCCGGTTTCGATATTTGAATCATCAAATATTACTGATTACATAAAGTTGACCGTCTAAATCGTTTAGCGCTGGTTTTGTTCTAATCTGTTTAGCCGTTTTTGAGACATGATGTCACTTCCGGTTTCAAAATGGCGGCTTCCGGTTGGTTTTATAACAAGTCAAATGAAATATCAAAAGTACAAACGTTACATAAATATCAAGACAATCGGATCAACAGTTGTTGCTGAAATGCAAATCGATGTATATTAAATTTCATGACGTCATTTCCGGTTAATTTAAAATAATGTTCAGTCTTTTGATATTGATAATCCATATAGATGACCGTCTGAAACGATTGGCGCAAATTTCGTTCCGATCGGTCCAACCGTTGACGAGATATGACGTCACTTCCGGTTTCAAAATGGCGGCACAAAAAATTCATGGGGACAAGGTTAAATCAGACGCCAAAAGTGCACACGTGGTAAAAATGTGAGATCAATCGGTTCAGCCGTTTAGGCTGTGGCCTGTTTACCGGATTTTAGCTCCAGCCTACTACTATGATTACTGATTATGAAAACCGCCCTAAAACACTGTTTTCACGGCCCTCTAGCGCGCAAAGGGCGTAACCTATTGTTCCCAAATTTGGTATATGTTGTAGGGTGGGCCATAGCTCGAAATTAAGATATTTCGCAACAATGTGAGATTTCTCAATTTTAAGATCCAGTAGGCCGAAAATGCCACTTTGATGCTTACAGTAAAAGTGGGTTTGCTCCAGCCTTTATATGAGAGTGTGCGCGCGCCGTACGACTTGGCTGGCGTGGAGCGACCGCTCCACTAGATACATGCGACAGAAGCACGTAAAATATGTTCAAAACATTTTTGTATCAGCTGTTTCAATGAAGTGACTTTCAGAAGGCTGTGGTTTATATTACTTTTTCCGCAATCATGAAAACTGCATGAAAACGAAGGCTAAGGTGAACCGGGTAGTTCAAATGAAACGCGAAGTTATCTATCCCTGTAAAGGTGTATTCGCCCATGGAGCAAGAAGCAACAGAACATGTAGGTGTAGCCTTCAGTTCCTCCAGTAAACAGAACATGTAGGTGTAGCCTTCAGTTCCTCCAGTAAACACCACAATGATAATGTTCCCACCCTGACTCGACAAACCAATAACGTCAGCACTCGTCTTCACACCTTGCATGATTTATCCGGACATCCTTTTCTCGAATAATCTTATCAGCTATTCAACATCATTACCAAGATCACGCAATTTCAATTGACATTTGTATTGTTTTATAGTGGTATTGTTTATCGATTGAAAAGGGTAGGTAAGGAATATACACGAACCTAATTCCAATAACCACTGGCTATTATTTTATAGTTGCACTATTTCATTTAGAAATGCGGAATAAACCCCGCAATTTCTAATGCCATTTTGTAATCTTTTACAGTGACACTTGTTTGTCGATTGAAAAAGGTAGGTATGGAATACACGAACCTAATTCCAATAACCATTGGCTTTCATTTTATAGTGGCACTATTCGTATTTAGAAATACGGAATGAATCACGCAATTTCTAATGCCATTTGTAATCATTTACAGTGGCACTGTTTGTCGATTGAAAAAGTTGCGGAATAAATCACATACCTAATTCCAATAACTATTGGCTATTATTTTATAGTTGCACTATTCTTATTTAGAAATGCGGAATAAACCCCGCAATTTCTAATGCCATTTGTAATCTTTTACAGTGGCACTGTTTGTCGATTGAAAAAGGTAGGTACGGAATACACGAACCTAATTCCAATAACCATTGGCTATTATTTTATAGTGGTACGTACTATTCGTATTTAGAAATGCAGAATAAATCACGCAATTTCAATTGACATTTGTATTGTTTTATAGTGGCATTGTTTATCGATTGAAAAGGGTAGGTAAGGAATGTACACGAACCTAATTCCAATACGGAACAGGTTGGCTGAGTGGTAACTCTCTGAACTTGTATTTCGGAGGCCCGGGTTTGATTCCCGCGGCCGTCCGTCCAGCCTGTTTTTTTGTGGTATTCCCTCAGTCGACAGGCAAATGTTGGTAAGGTACCCTACTAATAGGCCACGACCGCCTCCTTCCCACCTACCATCCTTACCTACTCTTCGCCATCATCTCCGAATCATCCTCATAATCATTCATCCGTCACCATTAGCCTCGCTGCAGAACAGTGCGACGTTAAGCCCCAGACAAAAATAACGAATTCCAATAACCATTGGCTTTTCTTTGAGTGGCACTATTATTATTCAGAAATGCAGAATAAATCACGCAATTTCTAATACCATTTGTAATCTTTTACTGTGGCACTGTTCGTCGATTGAAAAAGGTACGGAATAAATCACATACCTAATTCCAATAACCATCAAGGCTAGTGGCACTATTTTATTTAGAAATGCCGAATAAATCACGCAATTCCATCACCATTTGCTTTGATTTGCCATTTGCACTGCATGGAACCCCATGGTGCTCCGTCTGCCACACACACCGTGTACTTTGCGCGCCGACGGAATGTCTTGTGTTTCGCAGCAAAGAGCTAGGGCGTGGCCGAGCGTCGCTTCGTGAAATCCAAGAGATCAGCAAGTGCGAGATCGCGGATGGACGAGGACCAGTGTCTTGGCGCAATGCCAAGTGAAAGGTACTACCTCTGTCCACCCGCTGATGACGTTGAAACCGATGCAAGTTGTTCCAAGTGGCTGTGATTGAAGACGAGACGAAACAATGCGACGCGCAGGAGCGATGCGGCGACACGTCCACACGCTGAGACCTCCGACTGGCGACTGAAAAACCTTGAACAGAACGGCGGGGGTGCGAGCACTGCGCAAGCGCAGAGCGACTCTGCTCGAGCCGAGTGGAGCCGAGATCGACCGAAGAAAGCACGAAGTACAAAAAAGTTGTGTAGAGTGCTGCCACGCTTTGTACTGGCGGCTGTAAATGAAACTAATTTCAATTTTCAAACGCGCTTTTTTTTTTAGCCAAAAACGTTTGTCTAATTATCTCTATCTGAGTAATTAACTTTAGTTATCTATTGAAAATAGACATGTTTTTGTCAGAGTGAACAAAGCTAGTTTTGTTGTCATAAAAAATTACGAAAAGGAACCTTTATAATTTATTCGAAATCGGAATAAATCAAAGAATGAAAGCTCAATTAAAGTCAAAACTTGTTAATTAGTACTTACAGTCTCTTGCTCACAAACATTTTGAGAAATATCGACGCCCTTCTATAAGATTATAGAACACGGTGAAAAGTGAAAACACATCTGCAACTGCAATCCGATGAGACCGGTAAACGAATAATATTGTGCTGATAACATTGAGCCAACGTCGTAGCAATGGTTAGAAAATACGTCGGAGTTTTTGTTATTATTTCCAGCAGGAATGTTACTCGAGATTTCTATTCAAGATTTTCCAAAGAAAATAAGAGATTAGTTTTGCTCTATGCAGTTTTCAAAGAACGCAGAGATATGAGTTATGGAGAATCCCACACTGATTGTTTTGCTTTGATAACCGAATGGTTACATACAAATTACGAACATTTAGTATTACCTATCACATATCGCAATATGAAGGGGACTGGACGGAGCAAGTTGGGTCAGGCGCAATGCTCTGGACTTGAACAACAGATCCCGAAACCGATTCTTTCCCGACTGAGGATTTATCATGGATTCCCTCAGTCGAGAGGCAAATTCAGGGAAGGTCCCCCTACTAATAGGCCATGCATCTTCCTTCCCACCGTCCATATACTATATTCTTCATGGAATTTGCATGAGTTTATTCAAAATAGCAACATATATGTGTTGGTAAATCCAACGACGTATAATTTATATGTTGTTGAGTAAATCACACTATTTTCATACTAAAAAGTGTACATTTTCATTAATAAATATTATGAAATTAAAAATCAGTGTAAATTTTGGCGGAAAAACGTCATCCCGGCCAGTGAAGTCATTTACATCAACCAATAATGATGGTTACAATAAAATATGACGTCTCTGGTCGGTATGGCGTTTTACAGCCAAAATTTACACTGATTTTTTATTTCATATTTAGTATTTACGAATGAAAATTTACGCTTTTAGTGTGAAAACAGTAGGATTTACCAACAAATGTGTTGTTATTTTGAAATATTGGATTTTAACGGCATTAACATCTTTGCATATTCCCTATTGAATATATTCTTCACATTATTATTAATTGTCCGTTGATAATGTTATGCAGAACAGACTAACCGTGCTCGACAGCTATAGCTCATTCACGCCTATAGACATGTACACTCGGCCAAACAAAAATTGATCGTTGATCAAATTTGAATGACTGCTGGTCATGTCCCATACCAATCAAAGCTTGTTATTATCATTGAAATGTGGGGTCACCTACTAGAGTGAGACAATAAGATCGCTTGGACTGACTTTGGATGGTGCAATCTAACATTTATCAGTCAATAAAATTTGATCAACGATCAATTTATGTTTGGCCGAGTGTACCTTGTAATCGTGTTGATATGCGAACAAAACACAGTTTTATATTTGATTGCACCTCACCTGCGTATTTCCTGAGAATTACTTGTGTTGCGTGTCAGTTGATTCCAGACGTGGAAACAGCTTTCAAGACAAACCGATCAACGGAACTTGCCCCCCCCCCCCCCCCCCCCCCCATCCACCGAACGGATATCAGGAATACATAACAGTCTTGTGGTGTTGCATTTTGTAGACAAAAAAAAGTCACACACGTTATTTTAAAATGACAAAAAACAAAGATTTATCTGTGGGTCAAAAGGGGGGGGGGGGGGGGGGGGGGCATGCCCTCACAACGCAGTGTCAAAACGAGTTGATTTGTTCAACAAAATACACCTAAAAACGTCTCAAAGTCAGTGATTTTCTGCAGTGCGTGCGACGCAATAATGTGAACTTATGAGGTCACACCTCATAAGTTCTCATAAGTTCGCAATATGTTTACAAATCAAGGTCCTCGAGTCTCGACTGAGCGCAAGCAAAGAATGTCAAGCTCTTGAACATAAAACAAGCCATTAAAACCACCCCAGCTTCCCACAACCAGAAGACAAGCAGTCACCATTCACAAGATTGTGATACTTGAAGATCTCTTAATATCAATGTCAACGTCAAATATTAACTGTAATATTTTTGATACAAGAGCTCGGCTGTTTTGGAAAATTGAGAGAGAAAAATTGGTTCATTGGTGTAACTTTGATAGGATGTTCTCATGGTCAGTCAAGCACTATTTCATTTTTGCTTTGCATTGTTTATTAGGCGCCGGTTATTCAACAAACCTGCTCAACCCTATGAAACCTATGAACCTCAATACGATTGGGGACGATACGATTGACCTCAAATTTTAATCATGATTAGATAAATAGTAAATTTACAAACTTCGGGTTATCACATCTTTTAAATTAAATTTCAAAGGCACCCATTGAGACAAGAAAAAATAAAAATTTTCACCAAAAATCAATAATTATTACCAATTAATTAACGAAGCAAAAAATTAAAAATATATCAAGTAATAACCCGAAGCGTATCTATTATCTAATTATGATTAAAATTTGAAATAATTTCGTCAAACCCATTATGTCTCCAATCGTATCCAAAAAATTGCCTGCAACAAAATCGCTCGCGCTTTTTACAACCTGTACTTCAGAGGTAGAAGGCCGGATGTCAATTTTCTCGATTTTACGATGCACACTTTTAGTTTGGAATGAAGTAATCAGGCTCTGTCAATTGACATTTGATTGAAGTAAACAAATACAGGTATATTGAAGTATTCTCTTACAAAATTAGGAAAACGCTCTGTGTAATGCGTTGATGAGCGAGCACCGACACGCGCAACATTGCCAATCGAGCACCATCAATTTAATCTAAGATTAAAGAAGAATTTAATCATTACTGATTTTCATCGCATTTTTCCATAAACGTTCTGGAAAAATTTAATAACAGATCAATATATTTGATATATTGATCAATTGATATGAATTTGATAGGTACTTCACCATCAATCTCTGTGAACAGATATTCAACCCACTTAAAATGATAACATCTGACAGTTTCAAACATTGAAAAATTTTAATAAGTCAATAAGTTTAGTTTTCTAATGATTGGGCTGAGAACTTGTAAAATAAGAGAACATTGTAGTCTTAAGGTGATACTAGCGCTCGGCCGTTTTAGAAAATTGAGAGAGAAAAATTGTTTCATAAGTGAGTGTAACTTTTACAGGATGTTCACATGTGAACATCCTGTAAAAGTTACACTCACCTGATTGTATATTAGTAGCACTTTTTCCATTTTGATTATTGCATCGTTAATTAGGCGCCGGTTATTCAAAAAACAGCGCAAAACTATTAAATTTGCGATACAATTGGAGACCAAACCCGTAAACCAATTGGTCTCAAATTTTATTCATGATTATAGATGAAAGACAAACTTAGGGTTATCCTTTGGCACATTTTTGAAATTTAATTTTATACGGCGCCCAGGGAGACAAGAAAATAGCTAATTTTTCACCAAAAATCCACTAATTATTACCAAAGTTATTACTAATTATTAACGAAACAAAAAAATTAAAAATGTACCAAGGGATAACCCAAAGTTTGTATTTTATCTAATCATGATTAAAATTTAAAATAATTTGGTCTACCCATTTCGTCTCTAATCGTATCGCAAAAAGAGTCTACAAAAAGCAGCAAAATCGCTCGGTCCATGCCAAAATTTAACTTAATCGGAACATTTTGATTTTTGACCAATCAGGAGATATTTTATTTTTGAACAGCTCTCAAAAATTATACATGATTAAGTTATAATGATATTAGAATGTGGGCAAAATTTTATGTCGATCGGAAGAAAATTGTGCCTGTGCCGTCTGTCCAAACACAAAAACAAAAAAACAGAGAAAGTGTCCAAAAGTGCAGAATTGAGACGCTCGCTCAATTACTCATGACATCATTACAAATGAATCGATGAAGCCAGAATTACTCTCTTGTGAGCTCATCTCAAGAAACATTGAAATTGACTTCCACCCTTTTACCTCTGGGGTACAGATTTATAATGGCGTTTAAAGTCGCACTGTTCTGCAACTATGCTGATGACGCGGATGAATGATTATTGAGACAGTGACCACGATGTAGAAAAAGGACCGCCATCTTTAAAATATAAGGTGGAAACTCTTCGCTGTATCACCATTGAAATCTTTGAATACGAATTACGGGTAGAAGTTCGCTCGCGTATAACACAGCTCGTGCATAAATCACTAGCGCTTTCTTGAGGAACTAAAGTTATCAACAGTGTTGGGTAAGTTCCTTTTGAAAAGGAACTAGTTCCCATTCCAAGTTCCTCGCCGAAAAAAGGAACTAGTTCCAGTTCCTTCAATAATGAAAGGAACTATTCCGTTCCTAGTTCCTTTATAAAAGGAACTTAGTTCCTTTTAGTTCCTTTTTAAAGAAAGGTGTAATTTTAATTGGAATATTAAAAATTGTAATCTGCAAATTAAAAATTGAAAATTAAAAATTTAATCACTGTATCACAGCAGATTTGAAAAGATTATAAGAGAGATAAGAAGATTCGTAAAAACTAAAAATTCAGTGGCGATGTGATGACTCCTACCTACACAGTGATCGGAAAGGAAATGGGAGGAAGGAAACAAAGTAAAATCTAAAAAGACGACGATCTGAGATCTGAAATCTGTGTGCCTGCGCACTGCACTTGTTCACACACGAGTCATTAGTCATTACTAGGAATGGAGTTCTTTGGTCTGAAGGGTTGGCCACGCGACTACAGGTAGATAGATGTCCATTGTGTTAGGGTAGGTGACGACTGGTTTGAGTTATTTTTAGCCAAATAGCCAATATCTTAGAACCTTGCCAAATAGCTAGGGGGACATCTGACTTCTGACAGAATTAATATGTTTGTAGACGAGTGCAGTTTTTCGGAATAAAATAAAACAGCGTTGCGCAAGATAACGAAAGAGAAGAAGCTGGGAGGAAAAGGAAGATTGACAATGGTTAAAATAAATAAAATGCAAAACTATTTTGGAATGGCTCTCCGAGAAAATACAACGAGCGTCGAGGCGATGGCCACAGCAATAATGTCCACGCTGTATCACGTCGCTTCAAATGACAAACAGCCGCTTCATGCCAAATGTCCAAAAGGTGCTGAAAGCTGGTGCAAATATCAGAAGGCAAAGGCAACAAAGAAGAAATTCAAGCACCACCAAGAAGGTTTACCCCTAGAAATAGTGCAACTATTGAAACCGATCTACTTGCGACTCACTGACCCGATCGAACTCGCTAAGTGTTTACACGGAAAGACCCAAAATTGTAATGAGTCTTTCAACGCTACAATATGGAAGCGATGCCCAAAAGAATCGTTCGTCACTCTGACCACCCTCAAGTTAGCAGTTGCAGATGCTATCTGCCATTTCAACGCTGGCTCTCGAGTTGAAATGGAGATCTATCGCCGGATGAACATTGAACCGGGTCGCAACATGTTAGCCGCTGCTGAACAATCGGATGACAAACGGATCAAAACGAGTGCTCGACAATCAACGACACCAGTGAAGAAACGAAGAAAGTTTTTAAGAGGTGTCAGAAAATCTAAAAAAGACAAAGAAATAGAAACGGAAGGTGAAACCTACCTAGCAGGTGGATTCCACTAGAGCTTGTTTCTAGTCCAAACTTTGACTGCTTGTTTCAAATAAACTTATTTTTCCACGTTTTTTGAAGTTTCAAAATGTGATATCTCTGTTTGTAAAGCAGTTATCAACTTGATTTTTGTTTTGCTAGGTAGATTATAACATTCTCTGTGTTTTGAACTAAAATGATAACATTAGTGTGTACTGGCTATTTTTTATAAGGTGTTGAAATTAATTTATCATGTTAATAATTAGAAAAAAAACTAATTAAATATGTAAGGATAGTAATTATTTTTTTAGAATGTTGATTCTAGTTCAAAACATTGACCATATTCCTATCTCCATACAAAAAAAAATTGGGTACCTCGGACCAACCGTGACCATTAAATCACGTTTTGAATGAACACTATTTTTTGCATTGTTAAAAATTCCCAACAATGGATTTTTTATTTTTTTTAAATTTTTTTTCCACAAATATTTTAATTTTGTTAAAGGGAACATACAGAAAAAATCTTGGCATTCTAAATAAAAAATTGCAAAAATAATTGTCCAGTGTATCATGGTACCTTAAACAAAGGAACTTAGCAAAAATCGTTACAGTTCCTCAAAAAAAGGAACTAAACCGTTCCATAGTTCCCCCCTAGAAAAAAGGAACTAAGACGTTCCATAGTTCCTAAGAAAAGGAACTAGTTCCTAGGAACGGAACTATTTCGTTCCGTTCCTACACTCTTAAAAGAGATTTTGAATAATGTCTTAATATCAGACAGATTATGTGTTTGATTCGCAATCAAACGTTTCTAAGTGTCTGATATTGGTTCATGTGTCTGAATAAGGTTTACATATCCGTCTTTATTTCAGACGGGAGATTTTCAGACACATATACGCGTCTTATCTCCTTACACTTGATGCAATTATCTCGAATTCAGACACTATTGACATTTCAAACACTTGGGTGCATGGCGCACGAATTACGAAACTGTCTTGAAATCAGACACAACATTTTCAGACGTGTTGAGAGAATTTGCTTGACAAAAAAAGTTATGTGCTAACCGTAAAAGTAGGATTGGATACCAACAATAGAAACATATATCATCATTAAACTTGTATTAATCCCTGACATTTAATAGAAAAAATGCTGTTTATATACACGAAAATGTTATCTGTTGGCAGACAAAAAAAAATGTTTTTTAATAGCACCTACAAGAAATGTAATAATGTAAAATAATGAAAACCAATAAATTAAAATAATTAATATTAATAATAATTAGTGTACACTTCGAAAAAATAAATAAAAATAAAACATTTGAAAGTAAATAAATAACAAAAAATCAAAAAATCAAATAATTCAAAAAATACCCCAAAAAATAATAAAACCACATAAAAATTAAAAGATAAAAAATAAGAATAAAAAATAAGAACACAAAAAATATAAAATATAATAATTTAAGACTAATAAACAAAAAATTCCCCAAAATCGATAAAAAGTAAAAATTTTAATAAAATAAAATTAACGAAAATTGAAAAAATCACATAAATAAACATGAATGCGATCGGTATGAAAAGTGTCCGTATAATAATAAACATTAGAATATTTTTGCAACAGTAATTTAAAAAGTCACTGACAAATAAAAAAACACAAATTGACAAACACATGTGTTACGTTACGTGTTATGCGTGTGTTGTTATACAGATAGATGTTATGGTTTATGGCGCTCAACAGCGAGGTTATCAGCGCCAGTGTTGTTATACATGTTCTGTTTCAAATTCAAATGAACTCTCCCGCGCGCGCGGGCAAGGAAATCGTGATCTACAAAAGAGTGGTGGGTGGGAACGGAGAACCGGTGGAGGGGGGAGGGGACCCAAGCGAAGCGAAGCCATCAACTGGCAGCCAGCCGGCGACTTTTTATGTGTTTTGCATTGCACTTTCGATTATAATTTGGTTACGTGTAATTGTGTCAGCAGTGTTATTTGTCAATGAAGAGATTAGTGATTGAGTTGAGAGTAAGTCTTCAGATAAAAGATATCCAGGTAAGTGAAAAGCCAACAGAGGCTGGTGAATCTAACCTAACATTTTCAATTAATGTTGACCTATTTACCATACATACAATACATTGATCTATTATTGTGTTCAAACAGTTAATTTTGATATCTTTACTTCATAGTGACCCAATCGTCAAGATAAAAACCTACACCGACACATTTGGGTGAAAAATGACTGCTTCGCTACCGACGATTCGTTTCTTCGCCAGCTGCGATACTTTCGAGACCGAGTATTGTCAAACTCAAATCACACTTACATCAGGCTGTGCACCATGATTGAACTTGCCATTGCTGAGATTTCAAAATCGATGTTGAAATCTGCTTTACAGAATGACTGAGGTTAGTAACTAATACCTTGGTAGGTATGGTACTAGCTACTTATTATTTCATTATATTTTATTTGAGCATTCATACTTGACAACTGTTCACTGTTCAGTATAAATAAGTCCGGTATTCCATTGGTTACAAACTGTTGTTGCAAACCATCATTGTCTCTTGCTTGGACAGTCCTTATTGGTAATGTCAAGTTTCTCTTGGTTTTAGTAGGACCTCCTACCATAGACATTGTATAGCCCTCGCTTGTTGTTGTTTGAAATCTTTATTTAGCTTGGCAGCTATTACAGAACAATACATTATATTATATTACATTACATAGGTGTCAGTATTTTACATCATCTTAATTCTATTACAAATAATGTTACCCTTAACTTAAATTCTCTCCAGTCTTTGCATTCCTTCAACTCCTCCGGCAGTTTATTGTATTCCCTTACTCCAGCATATGCTACACTGTTACATACTAAATTTGATTTGCATTGATTAACATATAAGTCCGTTTTCTTTCTTGTATTGTAATTGTGCCCTCCATCATTCCTTTGTTTAATAATTTGATCGAGATAGCAGGGCATTAATCCTAATTTGATCTTATGAATAAAAGTAAATGAAGCTACATCTAGGGTTTCCTTAACATTAATCCATTCCAACTTCCTTAACAAATCTAGTTGACTGGTGCACCACACCTCTTGTAAAATATATCTCATAACCTTGTTCTGCATGGTTTGAAATGCTTTCATCTCTTCATTACCCATTCCCATAATAACTGTACTGCAATATTCAAAATGAGGCTTGATGATTGTGTTGTAAATCATCACCTTGGTCCACTGTGACAATTTACCTCCAACTCTCTTTAGATACCCAATCTTTTTACCAATTTTTTTCTTCAAAAATTTCAAATATGACTTAAAACTAAGTTTATTGTCTATAATTACTCCTAAATACTTAAATTCACTTACAAATTCTATTTGACAATCATTCAGCTTTAAACTATCTACTACTCTAACGTCATTATTATTTGCACCCGTTATCAACATCATTTTAGTCTTATCCTCGTTTAATTTTAACTCATTTACTCTTAACCAGTCATTAAGCCTACTGACTTCTTCATTTAGCACCTGACGTACATCCTGTAAATTCACACCACTATATGACACCACTATGTCATCGGCATATAGATTAATAAAACATTTCTCCATACACTTTGCAACATCGTTTACATATAGTATAAATAATAGCGGGCCTAGAGTGGATCCTTGAGGCACCCCTACATCACACTTTAACCTATCCGAAATTACCTCCCCAAATCTTACCCTTTGCGTCCTACCACTAAGATATTGCTCAATCCAATTTCTTACTTTCCCCTCTATTCCAAAACAAAACTTTAACTTATCTAGAAATCTATTTCTATTAATTGTTTCAAATGCTCTTCTTAAATCCAGAAAAATAGCCATAGTATTCATCTTTTCTTCTTTGTCTTTTGACCATTTTATCAGTATGTTTTGTATCGCGGTCTCACAAGAGTAATTCCTTCTGAAACCCGATTGATTAGTAAATAATAACTTATTCTTTTCAAGGTACTCATATATTTGGCTATGAACTACTTTCTCTAGAATTTTATCAATAATTTTTAACATATTAATAGGTCTGAATTCAATCAACTTATTAGTTCCTTTAATCTTGGGTATTGGGATTATTAAAGCTTCCTTCAGATCTTCCGGAAATGTACCAGTCATGAGTGAAATATTGATAAAATCTAATAAAATATACTTAATTATCTTATACGCATCCACAAGAATCTTTTGAGGTATATCCTCTTCATCACCTTTCTTATTTTTAAGGTTTCTAATTATCTCATCAAGTTCCCTAATAGATACTTCTCTGAACTCAATCATTCTGGTATCCACATGATCTGTTCTATCATATTCTTCAATATTTACTAGACCCTTTCTTCTTAAATACCTTTCATTTACACTTCCTTCTTCTATTGTCGTAATAGTTGCGATTATTTCCCTAATGCTATTGATAAAATATTTATTGAACTCATTTGCTATCAACTTGTCCTCACTTATAATTCTGTCATCAAATACTATTTCACTCAGTTTAGGATCTTTATCTTCTGTAGAAATAATGCCTTTTAATGTCCCCCATAACTTAACACTGTCGGATTTAACTTTGTCAATCTTATTCTCATAATATTCCCTTTCGGCATTTCTCAGTTTCTTAGTCACCTGATTTCTACTCATCTTATATTGATCCCAGTCCTCAGTACAGCCCGTCACTTTGGATCTCTTGTACCAATAATTTCTGTTTTTGATACTAGTCCTGATCTCCTCATTAAACCATTTCACCCCTCTCCCTGACATTTCCACTATATTTACCGTTTTTTTCTTTAGTGCTTTAGATTTACACTCATTAACATTGCTTCTAATTATATTGTACATTTTGTTTATATCTTCTAAGTCAGTAGGACAGCCACATTCGACTAGTTCCATTTTTAGCACATCCTTATCATAGCTCTTCCAGTCATCAACTACTTTCTTACACTTTACCTTACCCTCAATCCTACTGTAATCCTCTCTGTTTCCCTTTTCTTTAATGTTTATGGTTAATACTTCATGATCAGTAATACCAAATCCTTCAAGTACTCTTCCTTCCACGTTCACCATGTCATTTGTGATTACCAAATCAATTAATGTTGATGACTTACATGTTACTCTTGTTGGTTAATCAATTAATTGTTTGAATCCATTAATTCTAATAATATTTTTCAACTTATTTACATAGCTATTACAACTAAACCAGTTGAAATTTAAATCCCCAACTAGAATTGTTGTACTTCTTCCCCTGGCTTCTTTTTCTAGGATCTCCTCTAGAAAAATTAGGCTTTTTTTCTTTACACAGTTTGGGGAAATATAACCTATTAATATCTTTACGTTATTGCCTAACAATTTCATTTTAAGTCCTATAAACCAAAGCTTTGTACATTTATCATTAACATTTAGAAATTCCTCAAATTCGTTCCCATCTTTAACATACGTAACCACCCCACCAGTATTTCTGGAGTGTGAATTACATCTCACTGTTTTATAGCCCTGTATCTCTATTTCCTTATCATAAATTTTGTCATTTACATGTGTTTCAGTTACCCCTAGTACAATTGGATTTTTTATTCTAATCATTTCCCTTATTTCATTATAATTTCTAATTAGACTTTGTGCGTTAATATGTAGAATAATATCCCTATTTACTATATTTAGTTGCTATTTCTTACATACATTCTCTATCCTTCCCTCCCGTTTTTCTTCTTCCGTGTTCTTCGGTGTATTTTCTTCATTTCTCACGACTTCTTCGGTTCTCACATCATCAGTTGCTCTTTCTTCAATGTTATTTGCACTGTTAAAGCTCAACTGTAAGCTTCCTTCCTGGTCTTCGTTCTTGTACTCATATCCAATGTCCAATTTATATACAACCCTTTCCCTTGCCCTTTTGTAGCTTGGGCATTCCTTACTATACGAGTCATGCCTAGTGTTGAAATTACTGCCAAATTTCATGTTTGATTTACGACAGTTTACACATTCAGATTCACCGTCAGTAGCCTTGCACTCACTATACGTATGCCTACCTGAACAGTAGCTGCATGCCAGATCGTTCCTGCAATTTCCACTCTTATGTCCATAACCGGCACACTTATAGCACCTCATTACATACACTGCCTCCACTACCTTGCATTTCTTCCAACCTACTTTAATTCCTTCTTTCATAATATTGTTCACTTCATTACTATTCATGTCAATTACTAAGTTTACACTATTGCCATGATAGTTCTGCCTTTTATACACTATTTTCACTTGTCCTACTAGACCATTTTGCTCTTCAATTTTTTCTTCCATCTCCCATTCGTCCAATTCATCCTGTGGCACTCCAATCACCATGACTCTTGTAATTTCTTTCCGTTTATGTCTTCGAATAACAAAATCATCCCCCATCTTCTTCTTTGCTTCATCCATC
Organism: Leuctra nigra; assembly: GCA_934045905.1. Lineage (NCBI taxonomy): Eukaryota > Metazoa > Arthropoda > Insecta > Plecoptera > Leuctridae > Leuctra > Leuctra nigra. The sequence continues at coordinate 31,147,348 of OW203767.1, read as the reverse complement.
AACTTCTCCACCTCTTCATTAGTGTCGCAACCAATCATTAGCTCCCCTCTTCCCGTTGTTTTCACTTGAGTTATTCCTATTTTGAGATTGGCTGGCGAGACCGTTGATTTTAGTCTTCTGATAGTTTCATTCGTTTCTTTTCCCGCTTTTCCTTTGATAATCAACATCTTTTCGCTATCTTTCTTCACTTTATCTTTTGATTTAAATACTTCACTGTAGCTTGCATGTGGATTCGACTGGTAAACATGATTGAGGTTAGAAACATTTACCACAGTGTTTTCCTCCATTCGACCTGCACCATTACTACACTTCGCAATAGTCTCGGTCAATTTGTCGATCTTTGCATTTATATTACGAATTTCTTGTTGCATTTGCGACCCTGTAGAAACTTTTCCTGTTTTCTTACCGAAACATTGTCGACAAAACCATAGCACATTGGTAATTTTTTTCAGAATTTTGAATTCTTGTTCCGATAGAAACGCACATTTTCTGTGAAACCATAATTCACATTTTCCTTCACAGAGAATATAATCCGAATCTACATCATCCCCTCTTGAACACCTCCCACATTTTGTTACCTCATTATCTAGTATCTGCTTTTCCACTTCATTTACTTGTTGGGTACTTTGACTCCCATCTGCCGCCATTGATTTCCCCTGCTGTGCTTCTTCTAACCCCACACTTGAAACATTTTCACTTTGAAGGTTCACTGTTTCTGATTCCGACTCATCTTGAATTTTATCAGAATGTTTAGCACAACCACGTTTTTCTTTTTGTGTACGCATTTTATTTAATATCACTTTACTTTTAGTATTTTAACATATTACATAGACACTATTCACTGCTTGCTCAATACGGCAGCCATCTTTGCCATCTTTGCGCTATATAGATACTTTCGCTTACTATACTATTCTATAGCTATACTAGACTATTTTGTCGTATTTTGTAATGAAGCATAGGTGAAGAATTAATATTGAGGGATACCTAGTTTATTCTAGGTAGTACCTACCTACCTTTGTGAAATTAAAAATTAAATCATGGATTTTAATTGAGCGAGCGTAGCGAGCGTCTCCTTTCGGCTCATTTGGCACGGACCTCTGTTTTTTTTTTGTTTTTTTTTTTGTTTTTTTTCTGTTGGGTGAGGCTGTACAGGTCAGAGTTTTTCTTCGATCGATCTGAAATTTTGCACACATGTAGAGACAACCTTTTCTGTTTGCAGGCCCCAAATTTTTTTAAAATCCATTCATTGGTTAAAATTGAAATAAACATCTCCTGATAGGTTGAAAAATGAAAATGGTATTCGATAAATCTGATCAAATTCATATTTTAGCTATACAGGTCAGAGTTTTACTTTGATCTAGCTGAAATTTTGCACACATGTAAAACCAACCTTCTCTGTTTGCAGACCATAATTTTTTTGAAATCCATTAATTGGTTAAAATTTAAATAAATATCTCCTGATAGGCTGAAAAATGAAAACGGTCTTCGATAATTCAGATCAAACTCATATTTTGCATGATCATTAAGACCAACATTGTCTCTTATTTTACAAAATTTCATCCCAATCAGTTAAGAACGTATGAACTTATTAACATTTTTAATATCTGTCAGTAATGAAGTATCAAAATGAATGTTTTCCAGTGCCAATTGGATTGAATCTGATTTGTTTTATTTTAACCAGGGTTCTTAGATGCTTAGATGTTATTTTCAAGTTTCAATGAAAAGCATAATAATATGTTGTGTTGATTGAGTTATTATATTTCAATTCAATATGGATGTATATGTTTTCTGTGCTTGTGTACGCATTTCCGGTTCGAGAATTTGCATGTCCCCGTGCTCGCTCACCAACGCGTTACACTGAGCGTTTTCCTAGTTTATTATAGGTAGATTCAAATCCACAATTAATTTATTTTCTATGAAATTTTAAAATTTAATTGCATTGAATTTCCAGGTGGGATCCAGCCCAGCTTAACAATGGATTGGGAAAAGCGGCTGACACTACTCACTAATTGATCAACATGAACCACTGACTAGCGGACATTACCTACTAATTTTGGACACGATACGAATGGAAGATCGGTCTACCTTGACCTACGGATAATATCCAGAATGAAGTCAACGGGGTTTATTACTGCCTTCGCTGGTAGGTTACTTGTTTCTTAATCGTTCTTCATTAGTGTGTTTCTAAACTAGGAAGATGGTATTGCATAAAGCAACGGCCAAACTTTTGACGGTTCTGTAACTTATTAGAAATTAATGCATACAAAATCTACCTAGTGTGGCAGGTATTTTGAAATGCCTGTCACTACATGGAATGAGATATTTTGCAGAAGTCATGCAATCACAACATAGTGTGAATCACATTTTACCTTTTTTGAATTCATTGTAGTTATTTTTATATTTTACCACACTAGGTAGGTAGTAGTAAGGCACTTTGTGTATTATTATTAGATACCATTATGATTTGAGCACTGTCAAAAAGTTTTGTCAATGACCCCCCAGCGCTATAGGTACTAGGTATGATAGGTATCCAACTGTAAATAAAACTTAATACTTTGTGTAAAAAGCTAGATACTATTCCACCTACTGGTACCTAGTTATATTCTCATTGCAGTTTACACAAAAGGTTTATCACAGAATTTTATTTTGCTTAATAGTACTTTATATTTCCTCACCTGTGAGTGCCTGTCCAAACTCGTATTAAAATATTGCAATCTAATATTATCTTACCGTAATATTTACTTCCAAACTGTTGGTGTAAGACAGGTTCTGGTGTTTTTGGTGTAAGATCTTTCGGTATGCTATTATTAACATTGTATTTTTAACCGCACTGTTGCAGGCTGGGCAGGAGCCGGAAATCAAAACCGGTGAGCACCAAGGACCATGTACCATCTCTATAACAACGATGAAATAACCGACGCATTCCTTCTGGCTGAGGGTAAGATCCTGTGCAGGGCCACAGTACCCAGCGCTTTCCAGGCAATGACACTGCTGTTCGGCAGTTATTTTGTTTTTAATCGTGAATATCCGCTTGCGTATGCAAGCTTTTTAACTTTTATGGAAGTGATCTTCCTTGACGCTCCTGCCTGCCGGGGCAACATTTCATTCAATAGGCTTCTAGAAGCATACAGTGCACTTTAGGGCCAATATTTTTTCTTAAAGTGGTTCATGAATTGTGTTTCACAATGCAGTCATATTTTTTGAACTGTTAGTGATAGGTATCTAGTTCTGATTGCTCTGGTTTGTTACTTAAGTATGTACAGTTGATCTTGATTTCTCCCTAACAGTTTTTAATCTTGCAAATATAAATACAAAAAAAGCAAGAACAGTGTCTACTTTATTGAACGTTTATTGTGTTTATTGTCATAACCTAGCTCTAACCATTTGGGCAGTATTTTTCTGGCACGGTAATGCTCAAAGCGCTGCTGCGTTTACAGCGCACTGGAGCGTTCCCGTGCCGGACAAATACTGCCGGTTAGAGCTCGGTTATGACAGTAAGCGAGAAAGTTGAAGATAAATGTTCAATGAAGTTGACAGTTCTCTCTTTTTTATTATTTGAAAGTGACTCAGTTTTAAAGTACATTTTTCAGGGACATTTCTTTATCAATTTCAACACTTTTGAGGGGGATTTAATTGGTTAAATATTAAAAACTGATAGGGCAGTTTGAAAATTATTTGTCTCACACGAACACTTGAAACCCATCCAGTGAATCGCTAATTCATTACCGCCTAACTTAGCTTTCATAATATAATATAAAACATGGAACTCTTATAATATTCATTTTTCCTGCAGAAAGGATCTTTGTTTATTGATATTGCATATCAAATTTTAAAATATTTTCTGATATTGTGATGATTATTCGCTTCCATGTAGAAAATCCTTCTGCTCTTATTGAAGTTAATGAATCTTTAGATTTGAATTGCTTTGAAGAATTCATGTAGGTACCTACTGCCATTCATGTTCTTGACATTGAGTAAGTACCTATAGCTTATTATTTTTGTATTGAATATGGATATTTTTTGCCATTTAAATTCAATTTTGAGGTCGTTCAAAAGAGCAGATTTCTGGAAAGATTTGCAAAACGGATACAATTTGTTTAAAAAACTATCCACAAATCTGCTCTTTAGGTAATCGTTTCATTCAATGCCCTTACCACTGTATATTTTTCCATGTGGATTTTTTTTTTTTTACTTGTTGATGAGTATCAAATTTGAGTCAAATTTGTAATTTCACTATTAGTAATAATCACTTCATTACATGGTTCTATAAACAATGTATATTTTTCCATTTAGAAAATAATTTTTTTCTTACTTGATGAAAATCAAATTTTAGATACTTATTATGTAATTTCACTTTTTGTAATAATCACTTCGTTGCATGGCACTATAAACAATGTACCAATACCTTACGGATTGCCAAGGGATGTTAAACCAAGTATAAATGATAACCATGTCATTGTTATATCAATCAATCATCGATGAATTCCCCCCATTGTTACTTTAATTAGGTATCGTAAATTCTGTATTATTTTTGAAAATTAACATAATTAAGTAAAGCTAAAATATTACAGAATAACAGAGGGTGCAGTTAGTTTCGCAGCAAGTTCGTCTTTTCTGAACTGTTTCATTATTTATCATTATTGCACATTTGAATTTAAATATGAAATTTCTATTTCATTGATTTTAATGAATATTATTTTAATTTAAACTTCAAGATTTTAATACATGTAATTTCTGGGCAAATCTTTGTTCTTTTATACAGAGCCAATTAAGAATTATTTGAATAATTCCTATGGTGGGTGACCCCACATGCCTTTTGTTACTTAGAAATATTATATTGATATATTATTTCCAATAAACATGATTTGGAAATTTAAATGTATTTGTCTGTATTTATTCCAGGTTTGTGGCATTTAATATGAATACTGTGCAATGCAATAAGAATTGAATCTTCATAATTTTCATATTTTCATGCATTCCAAATTAAATAACAAGTTATAAAATTCTAAAATTTGAAAAAATTAAATTATAAAATTTGGACCGTGTGAAAATATTAAAATTTTGAAGGTATACAATTTTCATTGCAATGTCAAGATTCATTTGCAATCTCAGACACGAGGAAGTGTTTGATGGTCAGACACTAAGACACGAAATAGTGTCTGATAATCAGACACTTGCGAGTATCAGACACCTCTACATGCATGAATCCCAAACGTTTGCACGTGTTTGAAAATCAGACATTATTTATGCGTCTTACTTAAGGGGGCAACTTTCAGACGGCAATAACGTCTTAGTTCCAGACGCCTACTTTTTAGAGTGTACCCAACACTGGTTATCAAGGTCTATCGATTGACTAGTTTTTAATTATACTTATAGTTATCCAGTTCTGTCTGTGTGTCTGTCTGTCTGTCTGTCAGGAACGTCGAATCGCGCACTCTTTCAATTCAAAATGGTGGCGTTACATTGCCAAACACGTCTAAAAATACGTCTTTTGCTTTCAGTGAATAAAGAAATAACCAAAACTCACCTAAGACGAGCACCTTATTCTTTTGTAATTATAATAAAATCATTATATGATACTAATACTGTCCAAACCAGCACATGACATTAAAAACGTCATCTTGGCAAGAAACTTCAAACGTTATTTGTCTTATTTTCTCTTGCTCTGAATTTCGTAGGCCGTGAACATGATCAAACCAAAGCCGATGGAGTTGTTATATTATATATTTTCTTGGAAATAATTTTCCTTCGTTTCTTATTTACTAAGAGTGGTGTGTATTGAGTCATGTAAACGACGTCAAGTTACTGTTGATAATGTTTTAAACATCAATGTTTAAATTTTTACATTTCAATGATTCTTAAAGTGATCTCAAAAACCAGTAATTCTGAGCTTAATTCTTGGTCCAATCATATTTTTAATGGTGACATGGACTATTGTGTAAGGGTACCTATACTACAATATAACTGTATTTGTTAACATCAGTCAAATGGTAGGTACTTAGCTTGATTACCATTCCAAAAGTGTGCACCGAGAAATCCAAAACATATGGCCTTCCGCTCTTATACCTACCGCCGACCTAAGAGAAACGGATATAATGAAGCTCACATGTATTCATAGTTTGAACGAGCTTCATTTGTTTTTCATCAACAATGTAAAAAGTAAATTTCAACCATTTTGGTGTACAGATGTCAAGTCGATAGATATTTTGTATATGAGGTGGATTTATACCCATAAGAATTTCTTCTGCAGTTTATTGCAAAGGTAACCATTATTACATCACCAAAATAACGAAACACAGATTTACAGCCGTTCTGACACGTTACACCAATATGGCCTCTCAACAATGAGATGACAATCACGTGCAAACTATGAATTGGTATCACAAATAAAGAATGTGTCGTGTGTATCGGGTCACGATATCAACTTCACCTATATTTCAACGGCGTATTATGACACACATTTTCTTAATTTTTCTTACTAATACTCATGGTCATGGTTCACATTTGAAGACTCACGTAATTGATTTACCATAATAAGGTATGATTAAATTGCCTTCCTTCGTACCTCATTTACGTATTTTGTTGGGCATTTGGTCTGTTAACTACGTAACGTGTGTATTAACGACGCACAATCTGCTGCAAATATTGCTGTCGTTTTATATTTATGCATACCTCACTGGTGCGCATTGGTCATGTTTTACATGACGGGACCCTCTAGTGATTTAAGAGTGTTTTAAGGTGGTGTGAATGGCAAGAATGGATATTTGTAAAAATCAACTTCAAACATTTTTTCTCACTCATCCGGAAGTTCAATTATCTTCAAACTTTCTGAGCTCCCAGATAATTTTATTGTCTTTACTATCATATTTTTTCATTTTGTTTATCAATAAAAGTGATTAAGATGTTAAGAAATTGCTGGACATACTTACTATCAGTTTTTCAATTTTTGTTTAAGAATACCTATTTCTTATGGTTCAAATTTGCTGATTTTTTAAATGGAGATGTGCATTAATGTTCCGCAGGAGGTCAGGGAGTTTGAACTCAATATCTTGATCGGAGATTTAATTATTAATTAATTAGTAATCCGTGTAATGCAGGTGTAGCACATACAGGCGTACCGTGTTTTGGTCTTGAACACTAAGAATAGCACTCTGCCGAATTCAGGTATAATAGTCGCTCGCGCTAATGAGGGGTGAGAAGTCAACCAGACATAATACCTGTCAGCATTGACATCCCGTTCTGAGATTACAATCTCACTCGTGAAGGAAGGTTTGCCGAGTTTTAGAAAACGTAAATTGTTCTGAGTGGGTATCAGGGAATCGAATATAGCTTCAGCTAATTAGAGATTACATAATTTTGTTTTATTTATATATTTTTAATTTCAAATTCACTTACTTTGTATTATTCTAGTTTTATCATTACATGTACTAAATAAAAATGAAAAGAATCTATGGTTGATCCGCGTTGACATTACTTTATTTTTATTCCCAAAATTTCTTGTAATTATCAAACTGAAATTATATCTCAAAATAAATTCCAAAATGTATTTATTTATTTTTTATAGAATGGGGAAGGCAGATTTAATAGTAAAACATCTGATCATCTGAACTATGACCGTCAGTGACAATTTTACGACGTATTTTCCCATATGAGTTTTCCCATTCCCGTGACGAAACCCATTATCATTTACCTACTCATTGGTTTTTAGAAACATAAAATGATGCCCTCTTCTTGGTTTTTCATATCCCATACAATTATTACTATCATTTCATTAGTCTACCACAAGTAAGTTTGAATATTTTGTGAGATATTTTATGAACTTCAAATGAATTTGGCTGCCAAGGGATAATGCAACAATGCCCTCTCTCTGTAATTCATTTTGTTTTATAATGTGCTAGTTTTTCTATTGAAAGAAGTAAATTGTGCATTGTACTAGAGGTGACCGCGTGAGTGACTTGCCCTCACGTCAGGGGGTATTCCTGAAATAGGTGAAATTACAAAAAGGGTAACAATGATATTAAAAGTGTTAAAATTTGATTCTCGCCAGTTTTTAATACTCTGTTAAATTTAAACAGACATAATTATACGACTATTATTAATGACAACTATGTCATTCAATTTTAATATCTGTTGCAAAACTAGACCTCAACAAATTAGAATCTATAAGCCTCTTGGATTCTCATTGGTGGATCAAAAAGAGCAATTGACAGGGACAAACAAATGCAATTCCCAGACCAATTTTCAACTAAAACATTTTATGCCCACATTGCTAATGCAAGTATCTTGCAATCTTTTTCACATTCAGCACACAATCACACAAAATATGGAAACTTTGGTATGTTCCTCATCATTCACGGCAGGTTTTTGGTTATACCTTTTGGTGTTCAACCTTTTAGGTACTACAGTGTGATTACACTCTTTACTTCATTTCATTGATTTCAGTTTTATTCATCACCTTAGAAACTAATAGTTCTGACAGCCATTATATCAGTATCAAATATTGGTCTCTCAAAAGTTGTGCTAATGAAAAAATAAAAAAAACAATATATGTTGCTACCCCTTTTCTAATTACGAATTTGTATATATTATTCTCATATTATTATGAGAGGTTATTAATTGTGAAATCGTGCAGAAACTTATGGTCAGCTATTTGACAGATCTCTACCTTTTCCGAGAAAGTAAAAGAGGGACTAATCATCCATTGTTTGACTTCCGTCGCTCGAGCTGACAGGTCGAGAGAAGGGGCGACGAGATCATAATCCCTGATTTTATGTAAAACTTGCATTTGCGGGGTAGAATAAAGGGTCAGAGAGAGGAGTAACATGACCACTCTCTAGGACGGTCTGAACCGGACTGATCTCAAAACCTCAAATTATACGTTATTTTCAAAATGGCGGCCTTCAGGCCACCTTAAGAATGTTATAAGAATGTTTTAATGTTTTAAGAATGTTTTGAATGTTTAAAGAATAAAGAGTGTATTAATGTGCAATATAATGTTTTAGAATGCATCGCTAGTTTGCAAGATGAGCCCTAGCGCTAGTGAGCGTTACGCGATGGGCATCTACAGACCAATTGATATTCGTGCTATTGGAACTGATATCGCGGAAAGACTCGAAGAGTTTCCACCTTATATTTTAAAGATGGCGGTCCTTTTTCTACATCATGCAGTGACGTAACTACCGAGTGGCTGGGCGTGCATATACCAGGGGCCTAGCCATTAGGGGGGCACCATACTCGCAAATACGAGTAGAAATGTAAGTAGAAATGTCTGTCTGTTTGTTCTTCATCAACTCCGACACCCTTGACCCAACCCTTGACCGATCTCAACCAAATTTTGCACACTTACCCTTCAGAACTCTGCGGACAACATCTCTGACCACCCCTTCACCAAGTGATGATTTCAGACATTTTATTCGGGGGTGGGGGGGGGGGGGGGGGGGAGCAAATGAAAAACTGGGGTGAAAAATTTAATCTGGAGGGGTGGGTGTACCCAAACGTAGTCCGCGTAGGATCTACTTTCATCATGGGCGGGAGACTGCGACATCCAGAAGGGGGGTCTGGGGGGCAAATCCCCCAGCCTTAGCCCCGCAGGGCGTTTTTTAGAATTTAAACCAGTTTAAAGTGATTCTGGGGCTTTAAAATGCACAAACCGAAGCAAAAAAAACCTCCAATTGTTGCCCCGCAGGGCATTTTTTCGAATATAAACATTTTAAAATCGATTCTGGGATGCTAAACTTCTCAAATTACAGCAAATAGCTTCCTATATTTCGTTTTAATGAAAACTTAATTTAAGAATTTTGATTCTGTAGATTGTTTTGTCTCATTGGCTAAGCCCCCCCCCCCCCCCCCCCCCCCCCCCCACGTGACATGCCTGAAATCATCACTGTCACCCTAAACAACCTTATTGCACAACCCGATCATTGAATTCCTATAAACTAAAGACATGTGTTGCTCAGAATTCGCCGACGACATCAAAAACGGGCGTCTGGAAAGAATTCGCGGACGCATTACGTCATCATTACGTGCGTGGTAGACAACGTGCATGAACATGTTCCACGCGGGTCCAGAACATTCCAGAAACATCGAGTGACAAATAGAATACAGAACATCTGCGCCCGTGACGTGTCCGAGACGTGTCAGTCTGAATTGCGAGAGCGCCGTCAGCATATTATCAAGTGACAAGCGTGAAACTATTTCCCGGATTCACTGCTTTTATATGCCCCCTCCCCACCAGCACGAGCAACGCCGGGCAGATCAGCTAGTTTTATTATATTTTCTGATCAACTTGGTACACGGCCTCTTTACTTATAGTAAAGTATTGATGTGCAGGGCAATTTTTACTAATATTATGGCGCTAGAAACGTGTAAAACTCGAATTTCGTAATAACAAAATTGAAAAAAACATCTATGGGTACCCCCCCCCCCCCCCCCCCCCCCACCTCTTCAAAATGTAATGGTAATTTGCAATGCAGTTGTGCAGACGGTTTGTTCCGTTGACTGTGCTGGTGGCCCTGAAAAGGGCCGTGGGCGACGTTTCGAAGGATTTACTTCCTTCAGGGTTGAAATATGAGGTTGAAATAAATATCTTATCTGGCGAGAATCAACCCTGAAAAGGTGCCCAAGATGATCGGTATTCGGTGTTTGGGTGGCGGGGAAGGGGGGGGGGGGCGGCACAAATTACTTTTGCCAGGGGCCCTTGCTTCTCTAGACGTTTTTGGATTGAGAGGGGACGGTGGGCAGATGGCAGTCGTGAACTATAAATTACCTCTCGACTGAGGGAGTACAACGAAACACCTCAGTCGTGAATGTCATCGGGTGGAATCGAACCCGGACATCGAGAGAGGACATGCTTGAGGCGGAGGCGTTGCTACCTGACCCAACTTGTCTTGGAAATCTGTTGTTTTTTTTTAAAGAAAATACTGTTGTCACACACACCTAAATAGCGTCAGGATAAATAGCGCGGAAATATAAATAAATGTATGGGAAATAAAATCGGAAATACTTTCTACTAACTGACCTGCCCGGCGACCGGCGTTGCTCGTGCTGGTGGGGAGGGATCATTTGAGTAGAGTACTAATGGGTAGGGCAATAAACTACAATGAACTAACAATTCAAGGGTAAAATACTACGCCTGTAAGATATGACTTGAAAATTACTTGAAAGAAATAGTGTTTATATAAAGTAATTCTCGGAATGTGTGTACATGACTTGGTTACCCGAGTCGAGTAAAAGATAAACCGTGACTTAGTCGTAATTTTCTATAGCGAAAGCAGTTTTGAAAACATGCAAAACATCACGCACGGACTCGTATATGCAGGACAGTGTATATAATTATCTATAAGGGGTGGTTTCTTCAATTAGGGTTGCATCCTTTTGTCATAATTTGCATGTTTTATCAAATTCCTATCATTATTTTCAAAATAAAACGCATTTCTTATTTCGACATATTATTAATTTCCTAATTTTTCATTATGTATTATTTAGTAAAATAAACGATAGAAAAACGCTCAGCGTACCGCATTGATTTGCAAGCTTTCATTCATGAGAAACAAAATATAAACTTGTGCGCAAAATGGGCTAGTTGTCGACGCGCATTACAACATTGTTATTCTTATCTAATCTTTGTCTTGCATGCACACTATGCCGTGTGGGAGTTGCTGTTCGTAGAACGGTGGAACTTGGACACGAAGAGTTTGCAAGTGTATAGTAGAAGATAGGTAGAAAATAATTATGGGGGTGCACCCATGGGCGCCGGGAGGGGGGGGGCAGAGGGGGAGGGCTCTTGACCCCCTCCTCCCCTAAAAGTCAGGAAACAATAAATGTTTTGCAGTGTTTGACGTAGATGCACCACCAAACGTCTCAAACATGATTTGAAAGTGCCAAAAAACTAAAAAAGCTTCCTGCGGGGCTAGGTTTTGGGGAAACGTATGAAAGATGAAAAAAAAATTGTAACAAAAAAACACCTCAAAACATCTCAACATTGATTGCAAAGAGTGAAAAAAACAGGAAACACTGCGGGCCAATTAGTGAGGGACGCCCCCCCCCCCCCCCCCAACCTGTGGCAAGTTTTTTTACTTGATTGGCCCTCAAGTTTTGCCCTCCCTGGCAAAAATCCTGCTGAACTTACTGAAGAATTTTGCTGAAGAATTACGTTTACCGTGAAATTCCCTCAGTCTATATAGGCAAAATAGGCCATGACACTGTTGCCTTCTTCCCACCGTCTATCCTGACCTGGGCTATATTCATTGTTTTAATAAAATCCGACGACTTTAGAGCCTTTAGCATTTGCACTGAGCGCCAACTGAAAAGTGGAAATATTGCACATTGTTACAGGCGCATAGCATGGGAACTTTATTTTGAGTGGGTGGATCAAACTTATATAAGGGATCGATAAATGGGAGGAAAAGATAATGCGCGCCAGGGGTATGGGGGGCAAGAAGCCTTCCAGTTTGCCCCGCAGGGCCTTTTTTACTTTTTGATACAAAATAATCGAATTTGAAGCATTTTTGGCATTCTTTTCAAAGAAATTTAAAATAAAACATTCATCCGGCTGTACATTTTGCTATAAAAACTTGAGAACATTTTGAGAATTCAACCTCATGGAGCAAATAAATCTATGCATTTTTGCATCTCTTTAATCTTTATCAACATTTTTGTAGACGGGGTGATACCTGGGGGTGTCAATATGAAAAGTGGGAGGATCATTGACCCCCCCCCCCCCCCTCCATCGCGACTGAATTATTATCCTTTTAAAACTGTTTTCAATGTTCCAAGCAGGGACGACGCTAAGGGGGGGCCTGGGGGGGCCACGGCCCCCCAAACATTCACGCGGCCCCGCCTTGTGCCCCCCAAACCAAATGTGGGAAAATAAATATCTTGAAAGTCTATACTTTTCTTAAATTTTTTGCACTGTTCAAATTATCAAATAAAACATCAGCTGACATTTTTTTTTGCAAAGAGGCGACTTTCGTATGCCAGACATAACGAAGTTCCTAAGAAGTATAGCAGGGTTGACAAAAATTGGATAAGATACGGAGCTCAAAAATAAGGAAAGATCTTGCAATGGAGACAGTTTCAAATTAGGAAATGAGAGATTGAAATTGTTTGGTCGATTGAAAGGGATGGGGCAAGAAAGGATACCGAGAAGGGAGGCAGATATAGAGCAGCAATCAACGGGAGGGAAAAGAAAGTCAGGGAGACCGCGAACGAAGTGGATGAGTGGAGTGAAGTTGGCTGTGGAAAAGCGGAGAGTCTTGGGAAATGGTAAGTGACGAAAAATGGTGAGAGGACAGTTCATAAAAATTAGTGTAGGGATAATTTTTTGAAGGCTTCAGTTTTTTTAATTATCCCCACCAGGCGCGTAGGAATGGGGGGGGGGGGGGGAGAATCCCCTCTCTGATTCAATACCCCTTAATACTTATAATAGTAATAATAATAATAATAATATAATAAATAATATTGTTATTATATTATTTAATATAATAACAATAATATTATAAGTTATAATAATATTATAATATAATAATATAATATATTAATATAATATTTATAATAGTCATATAATATAGTAATATAATATTTATAATAGTCATATAATATAATACTTATATTATATTTATGTGTCAAGAAAAAAATGTGCTTAAAAAGTGTTAAAGTCGCATAGAAATGCACCAAATTGATGTCTGAAATTCAAAAAATTTCCGGGGCTGTGCGCCCCGGACCTCCATTTTACTGGGGGGCCCTCCCCCCAAACCCCCATGGTCTTCGTAGACACTAGTATCCTCCAGCTCAAGTTATTTTACATATTATTCCCCCACCCCCTCCCCCTTGCAAATTTAGTTCCTACGCGCCTGATCCCCACGCCACAATATGATAATATACATGTGAAAATACGCTTGCCCCCCCTAAAATGTTCATTGCCCTACCAAGGCCCCCCCTGTATAAAAATCCTAGCGTCGTCCCTGGTTCCAAGAGTTACGTAGAAATCGAGTTGGTCTTGCGATGTTGTATTAGCACTGACTGTACTCACAAGTACCTTCCGCTTCGCATCCTTGCATCTGCTTTTACTCCAGTCACTTTAGCTTTTGACCTCAAAGTAATTGCAACAAAAAAAAATTTTCGCTAATTATTATCGGGACCATGTATATATGTACCAAAAAAAAGTCTACCGATTTTCGAGCAGCCATTTTGTTTTTATTAGGGGTTGATTAAAAATACATGAATTATTTTTAATTAACGTAATTGATACATTTTCATCAGATTACAATTTTTTTATTCATAAACAATGTGTTTTACATCACATAAAAAATAATCAAGACGATCAAAGTAACCCTTCTATGTATAACAATATTTGGGGTAATTTACCCCCAAAAATATTAAAATGGCCACAGGGGATAAACTAATTGACTAACAGATTTCGTTTTTTTACTGAAATGATCCTTTGACTGTAAGCTACAACATACTAAAAGTCTACTCACATAGATTAATTAGGACGACCGTAATTAATTTAATTAATTAATAAAAAAATTAATAAAAATATTATTGCATATCTTTCAAAGAGCAAGTCAACAAGATATATTTAAAGTTAATTTAGACTTCAAATCACTCAAACTTGAGATTAAAAGTCTGATGATGAGTAGTTGTTGCTTAATTGGAAAACAATTAAAGTGTTAATTAATCAAAGTTCTCAAACAGCAATATACAGTTTCCCATCGATATGGATATCAAAATACAGCTTATTACAATGGGAATAAGCAAATTATGGGTTAATTATACTCTTTTGCTATTTTTATAAATATTGTATCTTCTCATCTTCATTTGTTCTTTAGCTTTTGAATAAAAATCATTGAGTGTGGAGGCTGCCGTTTGTTTGAAAGTAAATACAGTCTGCTTGCCGTATATCTCTGTGACGACTAAAATATTGTCCCCAAAATGGTCTGTAATTTTGAATTTCATATGTACCTACTCTGGAGTATGGTTCAATGTCATCATTCAAAAAAGTCTTCATTACATAAAGCAAATGAGCCGTTGATTTGATATAATTGCTGCCCTTCGTGGGATACAATATAATCTAGTGTTTTCATGAACGCAAGAGACCTATCTTCGCCAACTGGACGAATAAAACAAACTTTTCTCTTCTTGCATGCATTCTCACAAACACCTTCTTCTGAATTAATTGTTGATCATTTTGTTCTAAATTTGACGCTGTATATCTATGTGGTATATGCAAATCAATTGCTGATACAACTCGATCTAAAACAGGCGCAGATCAAGCACTGTTTTGTTATTCATATGCTCTTTTTAAATTATTAGGTATCAAATTCTAGTGTTCTGACTGGAATTAAATTTGCAGCATCGTCTTGTTTGTCTTGCACATACAAGCAATGAGTTGACATGAAAATGTGGCTATTGATGAGCGAAGAGTTCTTTTGCTGTCACTTTGTTGACAGAGATTTGTCAATTCATTTCCTCATTTTGTTCCAGAGGAGAATCTCCCTTATTAATAGTGTATAGGACAATTTGTATAGGACAATGAACTATTTGTCCTAAATTAACAGAAAAGTCATCACCACGTTAATTTATAGCATCTTGCAATGTGGCGACTCCCTTAGCTTATTGCACTGTTTAATTTAAATTAATTAACAATTCGTTGCAAATAACACATGCCATCTGAGTTATTCATCTTGATAACAAACATAAAATCCCGTTTTCACTCAGGCCTTGATCCATTTATTAATTTAATATGAACTCACATCACTCGATTTACACAGTTAAAATATAAAATACACCAATGATATAGTTTTGTAAAACCACAGGTGTCTACCATGGAGATCAGTGGTGTATCTACACGCGATTAGCTACAATTGCAACGATAAGTACTTGAGGAAGGTAATGACACTTTTTCAAAACGAGGATAAATAGACATCTCTAATAAAAAAACTACCAATGCCAAGCCCAATCGACAGAATAGAATTCTGAATCTATTCCATGAAATGAAGTTATTCTTTTACGGTACGTGCTATTATTTTGTCGCCACACAAACTGCTGAGACATAACTCAGCAGACTTCACAAAACTGTAATTTCTTGTTTACGACTCATTCTAAATTTGGTTTATATGTAATTTTGAAAAACAGCACAATAATATATAATGAAATATATAATTGAAATAAGCTGTATTTTGATATCCATATCGATGGGGAAACCGTAATAATGTTTGAATATAATTGATTAATTAACACATTAATTGTTATCCAATTAAGCAACAACTACTCATCATCAAACTTTTAATCTCAAGTTTGAGTGATTTGAAGTCTAAGTTCACTTTAATTATACCTTGTTGACTTTCTCTTTGAAAGATATGCAATAATTTTTTTATTATATCAATTAATTAACAATTAATTATACCCCATCCAACTAAAGTCGGGTTGGGGGGTGGAGGTAGCTCCACCTTCTTCTAGGGCCTCCTGGGATGCCGAAGTCGGCCGGCCATTCCAACTTCTTCCCCGTCGTCTTCTTCCTCATCGTCTTCGCTCTCCTCTGATTCCTCCACCTGCCGCTCCACCAACTCATTCCATCTTTCTACATCTTCCCACCACTTCTCTCCTTCCACTCTCCTCCAATCTTCGCCTCTCTCCGCCACATCCTCTTCAATGCTGTCCATCCACTTGGTCCTCGGACGCCCAGCCTTCTTTTTCTTCACTTGTCTTCCCTTCTCAAATTCTCTTCTAGGAATTCTCTCCTCTCCCATTCTTTTCATGTGCCCGAACCATCTCAACCTCTCTCGACTTATCTTCAAACTTAACTTCTCCACTCCCAAGTCTTGTCTTATCTTCTTACTCCTGATTTTATCCAACTTGGTCACTCCCGCCACCCCTCTCAAAAACTTCATCTGTGATGCCTGGATTTCTGCTATTTCTCTTCTGCCCATTGGCCATGTTACCGCCCCATATGTCAGGATTGGAATATAGTACAGTTTGTATATCAGTAGTTTGCACCTCATTGGTATACCCTCCTTCCATAACAGCTTCCGAACACATTGGTAAAAGCTCTCCGCCGCTGCTCGTCTCTTCTTTATCTCGCGCTCCACCTTACCATCCCTTGTCACAACACTTCCTAAATATTTAAACTCCTCCCGTTCTTGCAGCATTGCTCCCTGGATTCCAATCTTGCACCTCGCCTTCTTTCCTCTGTCCATACACAATGTTTCACTCTTTTCTCTGCTAATATGTAGGCCATACTTTTCTGTCACACAATTCCATTTATCCACCTTCAACTGTATCTCATCTTCCGACTCGCTCCATATCATAATGTCATCTGCATATATAAATGTTTTTGAATCCCTTCCTTCCACTTCGTCATTCTCCACTTCCCGTACCATCTCATCCATTACAACACCAAACAGAGTCGGTGACAACACACTACCTTGCTTTAAGCCTTCATTTACTTGGAACCATTCTGTCCTCCCTACACTGCACTGCACACAACTCCAGCTGTTCTTATACGTACTCTTTATCTTCTTTATTAGTTCTCCACACACTTCTTTCCTCTTCAAACACTTCCACACCATCTCTCTAGGTAGCCTGTCGTAAGCTTTCTCGAGGTCCAAAAAAACCATCCTTGTAATGGATCCCTCTTCCCATCTGCTTTCCATCAGCTGCCGCAGTGCAAATACTAGGTCAATGGTCGACCGCCCCCGCCTAAAACCATACTGCTCCTCCCTTATCTTCTCCTCCAAGTATAGCATGAGCCTTCTCTCTAGTATCTTCTCGTATATTTTGGCTGCCTGCGATATGATTGTTATGCCTCTGTAGTTGCCAGCCAGTTTTCTATCCCCTTTCTTGAAGATTGGAGTAATTATACCTCTACCCCAATCTTCAGGTATTTTACATTCCATCCAAGCTGCATGGATTACTCTACGAAGCCATTCCGCCCCCTCATCGCCAGCTGCCTTTAACATCTCAACATTTATTTCGTCTATTCCAGTAGCCTTTCCATTTTTCATTCTCTTTATCACGTTCTTCACCTCGACTCTACTTGGTGCCTCTTTTACATAGCGGTCATTCACTCCTATTAGTTGAGCATCCACTTCCCTCACATCTGCGTCTGTATCCTCCCTCTCCTCGTCACCCTTCAACAGGTTTTTAAAGTAGTCCCTCCATATGTTCTTTAACTCCTCCGGCTTATTTGTCACTGTTCCATCTTCCAACTTCATCACCGACTGCACTTCATTGTCCCGTCGTCTCATCCCAACCATGTTGTACAACATTTTCTTACTACCATCATAATCTCTTTCCAGCTTGTCTGCAAGAACCTCCATCGTCTTTCTCTTCTCCTCTTCAACAATTGACTTCACCAGGATCTTAGCCGCTTTATAAGCTCTTACATTCTCCTCAGAGTTGTCGTGTACTTTCTTCATCCAGGCCAACTTCTTTTCCTCAACTACTGCTTTCACTCTCTTGTTCCACCAAGGTGTTTCTTTTTCTTTTCTCTTGCCTGAAGACCTTCCACATACCTCTTCCGCTACCGCCACCATTATTGACTTAAAACCATACCATTCCACCTCTACGTCTTGTATCTCCCCTATTGGAACTTGCTCTGTTATTCTTCTGCAAAAATCTTCCTTCACCGCTTCTTCTTGCAATTTCCATGTTTTTATTCGTTTCACTCCCGTGTTTCGATTTCCTTTTCCTCTCCTTTCTACCCTCATCTTTGTGACCAGCAGTCTATGATCACTAATTACTGTCCCAGATGAGACTGCTTCAACATCCAGCAGATATCTGTCCATGCTTCTGCTTACACACACATAATCTATTACTGATTCCAAAACTGTTCCATTTTGTCCTCGACCGACTCTTGTTATCATTTTGTCTTTCTTCTTCACAAACCAAGTATTTGCAATTTTTAAATTCAACGAACTGCACCACTCTATCATCTTCTTCCCTTCAACATTTGTCCTACCCCACCCATGCGGACCAAGCACTAGCTCACACCCCGTCCGGTCCATCCCTACCATGGCATTAAAATCACCAATAATCAAGACATCCTTTAACTCCACCAAATCCTCTAGCTCCTCCCAAAACTTGTCCTTTTCTTCTTTTGGTCTCAATGTTTGGGGTGCGTACACTTGTACCAGCTCGACAATGTTTTTATCAATTGCTAGCTTCATCTTGATTAGTCGATCACTTCTTCTCTCAATCTCTAACACCTTCTCTTTATAAGCGCTGCTTACGACAAATCCTACTCCACTTTTCCCCGTCTCACCACCTGACCACATGAGCTTGTATCCCCCTCGCAGTATCTTCTCACCTGCCCCCTTCCACTTCGTCTCACTAAGGCCCAACACATCCAGATTTTTGTCAATCATCAAATCCACAATCTGTTCAATGTTGTTCGTTAACGTGACAATATTTAATGTGCCTATTTTCAACAAATACTGACGTCTTCGTCTTCTCGATATTTTCTTCTCATTATTGTCCAGTGTCCTTCCTTTATTGTCCTGCCTCTTTCTCCTACCTACAATATTCTCCTTGAAAACCAACTTGTCCGAAAAACCCGCTTCGACTGAGTCCATACATTCTTCTTGGTAACCACCTTCTCCTCAACCAGCATATTTTTCAGCTTTCTCCCAACTTCTCGGGCCCACTTCCTTCTGTCCATCATGAACCCTGGCGTGAAGTCTAATTCAATAAACTCCCCCTCATTCTCCTTCACCAACTTTTTCAAACCTTTATTCAAATTGGCTGAGTAGTCTGAATAGTTACTTAGTAGTCCCACAATGCCTATTTTTATATTTGGACCAAAAAAGCTTCTAGACACCTCCATCAAACCCCCAAAATCCTCCATTATCTCCCCATTATCCATTCGTGTCCAAACTTCAATATTTCCTAACTGGAAAATTACTTTCTTCAGATTACTATGTTTTTCATAGTATCCCTCTTCAATTCGCGCAGACATTTCTCTGATTCTTATTCCGGGATCTCTTCTTACGTAACACCCTTCCCCTAGAGAGAAAACCCAGGCTTCACTACCACTTACATCTCCAACCAACAAAATCGACTGAGTCCTGAGTCCTGAGTCAGACGATCTCGTGTCATCGTGCTCCTCATACGACTTTTCATTTTCTTCACTCCTCTTTCCCTGGCTCTTCTCTTTTTCTTCATAATCTTGATCGTCTTGTCCATGAATACATATATCGTTCTCAGTCATCATGCTATTTTCTCCTTCTACTGTGTTGTTTTGTTCTGCTTTCTTTTTTGTTACTATTCTCCGGTGTTGTTGTTGTTGTTGTCCTTCCTGCTGCTCTTTTCTTCCAGACCTATCAACCATCTCCTTCATTTCTTCAAAACCTTTCATTCTGATATCCATACTATCTGCACACTCAGCTTCCCTCCTCTTAATCTCTTCAACTTGATCTGCAATATTTTCTTGTTCTAATCGGTCTATTTCCATCAAGATCTTGTGGTTTTTATGTTCAATCTCTTCTTTCCAAACTGCTATCTGCACACATGCTACTCGATTTTCTCTTTCATTCAAACATAACATTTCATTCAAATGTTTAACCTTTTCCTCCATTTCCATTTCCCATACTATTACTTCTCCAAACATGTCACAAACTTCATTCTCTTCCCTTTCTGACTTCTTCCTAAGTTCTTTCACCTCATTTCTAAGCTCCTTCATTTCTTCTCTCATTTCCTTAACCTCTGTCACCAAGAAATCATGATCATATTGCGGTCCTAACAACAACGATTTCGATTTACTCACATGCTTTACTCGCACTTGCTGTTTGTCCACTTCGTTTCCTAGTGAAGTATCCATCTTTCTGCTTCTTCTGCTGTTCTTGTCCTTCTTCGCACTCAAAACTCCCTTCTCTTTAGATCGTAAATTCCTCTCCATGTTCTAGTGACCTTGACTTAAGAAATCGCAATCCACGTCACCGTGAAAAACAATGTTCCTTTATCTCACAAGAAATTCTAATCAGTGAAACTAAATGAATTTATATTGGCATTAAAATATAACCAAACAACATTTAATTTTCACGATTTTTACCTCAGATTGTTCCTCTTGCCTTTCCTTACAATGTTGCTGTTACTTCAAATCACAAACAAAGCTGCATTTCCATAAAATACAATAAATTCAGCAGCAGTTCTACCTCACAACTGTGTCAAACCACGGCCTTCGTGGTAATCCTATATATGTAATCCTATATATATATATATATATATATGTATGTATATGTATATATATATATATACATATATATATATATATATATATATATATGTATGTATATATGTATATATATCTATGTATATATATATACATATATATATATATATATGTATATATATATATATGTAATCCTATATATCTATGGCAATAATATATATATATATATATATATATATATATATTTTTATTAATTAATTAAATTAATTACGGCCGTTCTAATTAATCTATGTAAGTAGACTTTTAGTATGTTGTAGTTTACTGTCAAAGGATCATTTCAGTAAAAAAACGAAGTCTGTAAGACAATTAGTTTAGCCCCTGTGGCCATTTTAATATTTTTGGAGGTAAATTACCCCAAATTTTGTTATACATAGAAGGGTTACTTTAATCGTCTTGATTATTTTTTATATGTTGTAAAACACATTGTCCATGAATAAAAAAATTGTGATCTGATGAAAATGTATCAACTACGTTAATTAAAAATAATTAATTGATTTTCAATTAACCCCTAATAAAACAAAATGGCTGCTAGAAAATCGGTAGACTTTTTTTTGGTACATAAATACATGGTCCCGATAATAATTAGCGAAAAAAATTTTTTGTTGCAATTAGTTTGAGGTTACGCCTTTTTTCGGTCTAAAGTGACTGGAGTATTTATGAGTTGAAACAAAGCGCAGAAACAGATCTCGAACTAATATTCCAGAGGAGAGATTTATTTATGCCTTCTTTGCCGTCCTTCGCTTCATCTCGTGACGCTGTTAGAAATTAGAAATGAGGCACAAAGCAAAATCACGCCGTGTTTAGTTTGACAAGAATCAAGAACACACTTTTGGATTGATGTAGGAGTAGGAGATAGGGAGGGACATGATTTGTTCAACTATTTCAGCTACAACTGAAATGTTTCATCATTTCACAATGCTCATTTCACAAAAACATCCCTTCTAAAGCAGTATCATATTATATACAATTCGCAAAATTAGGCATGTAAACCTCAGGAATAGAAGGCCCGATGTCCATTATCTCGATTTTGTGTTCCACACATTCGGGTGGGGGGCGGGGGGGGGGGGAGGACTGGCTAGGAAAACAATTTGACATATTTTTGTTTTTTTTGACACTTTGTAATCAATTTTGAGATGTTGTGTATTTCACTTTTTAAATTTTTGTACACTTTAGGGTGTGGGGGCGGGGGGGGACTGCCTTAAAATCTTGCCCCACATGGTGTTTTTGTAGTTTTTTGAAACTTTGAATTCAATTTTGAGACGTTTAGAGGTGTATTTTGTCGACCATTTAATACGCAACTACAAAACTCTTCCCAACCTTTATTTTCCCCATGCAGGGGAGGGGGCTCCCAGTGATCAAGATTGCACAATTTTGGAATCATGTAATCAATCGCTATCAAATGCAATTTGACAGAAGTCAATAATTACAGTTTCATTGAAGTATTAATACTTATATTATATAATTATTTTATATTAAATGAATGGTGACAAGAGTTCTGTAAGAT